>VRLP01000528.1:0-211293 GCA_009660295.1 Lophius piscatorius | reverse complement strand
GTCATCTCAGTATCACTTCCCTTTTCTGTCAGTATCAGCGGAAGAGAGGGAAACGTTCACAGTCTGAAATAGGATTTGAGGCTGACAACAGACAGATCTGATAGGTCGGTGTCCAGAAATCTTAAAATGAGTTCATTACAAACCCACAAGACTCTTGATGATTGTACATATCATTTCATCAAGTAAGATCTCCTCAACAAATCTGGGTTAAATCAAACCAACGGTTCAGGAATGATGGCCTGAACATTTCTCATTAAACTCCCCCTAGTGTTACTAGATGCACTAATGCATTAAATGCACTAATGAAAATGAGTAGCCCGAATGTAAAAAAAAGAAGTCAAAACCCATGTACCTGGAACCGCTGCGAGGCAAAGGGGAGCTATATCAGGAGTGCCGCTGGCTGTTAGTAATAATAATAATAATAATACATTTAATTTATAATGCACTTTACATTTGGATCAAATCTCAAAGTGCTACAAAGTAAAAGCAGATAAAAGCATCAATAAAAATTAAAATAATAACTATATAAAAGCCTTACCAAAAACCAACAATGTTAATTAAGGTTATAGGTTCTGCTAAAAAGGAAAGTTTTTTTTTTAGTACTGCTGTTAGTTCTGCGTTCCAGTCGGGTGGAGCATTCAGTCCATCTTAACCAGCCTCTGAGGAAGGCACCGCCTGCCTGGCCTCCAACTTTGCACTCTGATTGTCAAACCTCCATGTGTGGTGCAGCTGGACAAGGGCTCCCTCGTGTGGTTGAGGGCCTTACTGCAGATAGAAATCTCATAAATCTAGAATAACCCATTTAAAATGTCCTCTACAGCATGAGGGATTTGAGTTGATTATACTTTTGAAGGAATAGTTCGGAAGGCGACTCGGTCATTGTGTTGTGAGTGTTTCTGCGTCGATGAGAAAATAAAGTACGAGCGCTCCTCCTAGTGACACCCTTCACCTTTGTGTTTTATTATTTTGTAGTTTCAGAGTATAAGCGTGTTATAAAAAATCCGTCTGACGCTCCCACAAAACAATAAAATAAATAAATCATCCCCAAGTTAGCTTTTCAGTACTTCTAGCTAACTGCTTAGCTATCAGTTTGATATATCATACACACATCATACATGAAATTGAAAAGTTTAATTGCACTTCTGGGCCACCGTAAATATTATTTCATCCTAAACTTTGGTCAAAAAAAACAAAAACAGCTATAAACCAGGATGATCACTATCTTTATTTTTCACACACAGGAGTAAGCCAACATAAATGTTTCCAATGTTCAAATCACATCTTTATTCCATCAAGATTATATTTTGCATCATTATCATGGATCAAGTTATAGGTTTAAAGTTTAAGGGTCATTCAATACTCAATAAAAGACAGCAATACTGTGAAAAATATTCAATGAAAACAAGAATAACAGATTTTCTCTATTCTGTCTCCTCCTTCACTGAGTCTCAGAGCTCTGGCTTTCACCTCCTCTTTTTCACCCCTTACTCTATCTCACCTCATCAATCCTGGTCTTTTACTCTCCGCTGTAGCAGCCTTCAAATGCGAGAGGCGAATATAATATCTTTAATAACTTAATATATCAGGATTTAAAAAATAAAAGGAATAAATAAAGAGGATTGTTCCTCGATGAAGACAAGGGCTCCATCACTGCTGTGACATTACTTCTCGGTGAGTGACAGCTGCAGGATCCTATGCAGCTCCTCCTCTTCCTCCTTCTTCTGCCTACAGCGCAAATGAGAAACAAATCCATCAAAACAGCTTTTGCCATTATTATTTTATTAATTCAATATAAAACCCAGGGACTCCAAACACTGATTCTCCACCATTTCATTCATGTTCACTTAGAACATGCAATATCATCATGTTTACCTCTTCTACCCGTTTAAACTTAGAAACTGTACAGCAACTGTACAGCAACTTCATTTAAAAAACAAAACAAAAAAAACAAACATAATTTGCACACCCTATTTTATTCATCTTTGATTCTCACCACCTCCTCCCAGCATGCCTCTGGCCTCACCTGTCTATCTCCTCCTGCTCCCGGCATGACAGCTCCATGGCAATACGCAGCTGCTCGTCAAAACTTGACGCCATACCAAAGTCTCCCGACAGCCGTGGATCGGTTACGGTGTTGTAGGGGAGCGGGGAGTTAGCTGTGTTGTCCAAAGGGGAGACGGAGGAGGGTTGGCTTGGTTCGGTGGAGTCCTCTCCCTCTCTGCTGGCTAGTGAGATGGACAGAGACTCCTGGATGGCTCTGAGAAGGAAAACCGAGGCTATTAAGACACAAACCCAACAGTTTCATGCTTGGCTTCTTTATATGACGGCAGGATCTGCTTATCCCATGAGGAACAGGAGGGAAAAAGAGAGAGAGAGTAAAAATGGCGCTGTCTTCCCCCAGGTCGGACCCCAGAAGCTGACTCAAAATCAGTTGAAAGAGCCTACTCTCGCCTCTGCAGCTGGTGCCGCAGAATAATAAATAAATACAAACAAAAGTGGCGAGATCATTCAGCATTTAAACATTTGTGGACCTTATTTTCAACCACAATAACAGCTTAATGCTCTGACTTGGAATAAAGTCCTGGACCCAGTAGGAGTGTGGCAATCGAGACATTTTAATTCATATTCAATTGTCACACAAATAACTGTGATTATTAATTTTTTTTGTCTCCATATGTTCATTTTATCCCAAAGGTCAGCCAATCGTTGTTTAAGACAAATACACCTCATGAAGTCTGAGAGCTCCAAAAATTAACCAGTTGCTGCCATGGATTTGCAGCTGCAGCTGTACAGGATCAGCAAACAGATTGGGTTTGATCTGTCGGCCTTTTTAGATATGTGATATTATCAGCTTTTACAAATCACCTTTTCTGAGTTATATGCCTTTTTCCTGTGGCCTCCAAAATGTGCCCACAGCGGTGGTTTGGGCTCTGTGACTAACCGCCCCATGATGATCATATAGATAGAGGCTCATCAAACACTTGAATCCTTTGAGAGACAAACAGCCAGAGATGCTAGAGGGTCATGTTACACGACACTCTTCACCCACAGCAAAAATAATTATAAGCTGATGACATCACTGATGAGCAGCAGCATAATTGAGCATAAAATTAAGCTGCCTGAATTTAAGAATCCCACTGCTCTCAAATCAGGATTGGATTATTCATTAGTGTTACAGCTATGCATTCATGTACATCTCTATCTCTTAATCTCAACAGGAATCAGAACAGTTGAGTCCTACAGTGAGCTCACCTCTCCAGCAGAGAGTCTTCCTCATACAGTGGACTCTGGAGCACCGGGCGGCTGTTGGTCAGAGCCTCCCAGATGGTCACCTAAGTCCAACATCAAGAGATAAAACTGGTGTTAGATGTGAGGGAATAGAGACACTGAGGCAGGGCGATTCTAGATTAAATGAGACACACAATGTTTTTGCTTACAATTGAGATCGCAATTCTCTCCACAGTTTCTGTTTTTCTGTTTCGCATTATGCCTGAGGCTTTAGCTCTGAGGCTTCTCAGCTCCCAAACCGTAATAAGGAGACCTATGGTATTTTACACTAACCCGCGAAGCTTAGCTCTGGCTCGTTCTTTGGTAACAAAACAGAGTTCAGGACCAACTCGGAAGCAGAGAACGGGGTTCTTATTTATAACTGCCAGGATAAATTCACAGCTTTACTACAGAGTGGCTCCAAATGACAAAAAAAAAAATACACCTGTAACAGAACCAAGTTCTCAATCGTGTTCTCATGCTATACACGTAACCATAAACCACAACTCCTATAAACCCAACGTCACATGTATACAATACTCATTAGGCCACCTTCTTTAAGGGCTGGGGCCGGAATATCACAGTGAGTTGGAACACAACACGCTGGTTTCACTGCAGTTTATGACATGACTTTAAATGCTGCACAATCGTTGTACATCAGCAATGAAACTTCAGATAAGTCTGAATTAAAATTTAGGATTAATCGGCCAGCCCTAGAAGACACTATAAGAGAAAAAACAGACTGTGATCTTGAAATTGATTGACTGTGGCTCATATCTTAAATATGATCCGAGATAAAAGAAGCAAAGACAAAATGTTGTTTTCTACCACAGAAAAAGTGAAAAGTATCTTTGTTCTTTCACGCACCAGCTGAGTAACTGCAAAGTCTCACTGACAGAGGGTGAGAGTGAAATTTTGCTTTACTAGTTTAAGTCAGAATGAAACAAAAATCATTTCCCACAGTAGAAAACACACCGATCATGGAAATCTGACCTGGTCACTCTCCGTACCGGCGTCCAAAAGACTCTGCTGGATGGCGAACTTCAGCAAGTTGTCGTCCTCGTCCCTCATAGGCTCGCTGCGGCCTGGGCCAAGGGTGGCGTAGTCTGCTGGGGGCTCAAACACGGAGGGGTCCACCTCACATTGGAAGGGTCGGAGAGACTGACCTGGGAGAAGATGCGGTACAACATTACTGGAGCGGCCAGTAAAAGCTGTGTACAATATACTACACTTATATACTGCAAGTAATATTATAGTTATGGTATAGTTTTAAAATGAACGACAATAGTCACCAGCTTCGTCTGAGCCGTCTGATTGGTGAACGATGACCGAGCTGACAGGCTCGTCACAGCCACACAGGTTACTGAAGGTCACTCTTGCGTTTAACACATGGAAGAGTGGAATCTCTGGAGGACAGCGAGTATAAAAAGAATTAGACCTCCATTTATCCCCGTGGTCTAATGAGCAGTGGGAATGACAGCAGTTAAAACTACGCCTACATAGTTGTCTGTGACATCAATTTAAAAAATTCAAATACAGTACGTCTGGTGGAAAACATAGAAAGCATGGACCACACACCACTACTCCAAATTCAAGCCCACTTCACCTCTGAGGTCAATATGACATCATCTATGCATAAACGGGCCGGGAGCTGCTGTCAAACAATATGTGGGTTTGATAAACTGAAGGTCCATCTCGCCACACGTATGAAATGATCACTCTTTGGGACTTCTCCTGCTCACCGATCTTAACAGGGAAGCCTGGTGGCAGGCGCAGGTTGATGAAGTCACGCAGCTTGGCAAAGTGAGCATTGGAGATAGCCATGAGGTCGATGATGGGTGTCACCTGTTCGGCCAGAAACAGAGGGTGACTCTCACTCAGCCAGAGAGTCGCTTTGAACCTGAAGGGAAGAAACAGAACAAAAGAAGGACACAAGATCAATAAATCCTAAGTAGAGAAAACCCCACATGGATGACGTTAGGATATGAGCGTTCCTCTGCTCACTGGTTATTTTAAGTTGAGTCTTGCCTGAATAACATACCCAAAATTAACGTAAAATAGCTCCACAATTATCGGGTGTCTTTACATTAACTTGGTGTCTTTAGACAGCTAAGAGCTCAAATTATTTTATTTTCAGTGTCAGTAAAATTGTAACTGTTACTATGTTTAAGTATACTATCATTTTAAACCAATATTTCTCTTTTCAACTGATATTAACCTCTGCCAATGATGTTACACTTTTACCCTTTTCTCTTGCTTATCAAGATTACAGAAAGATTCAGATTTCCATGAAAATGTACCCAGGGATAGGTTTGGGGAAAAATCCTGGATATGAGTAAGTGACTTTATCTCATAATCTCAGATACAGATGTCATAATAAAGATGTCTTTATCAGTGCAATATTAAGTGCACCATTGGAGGTTTGAAGCAATAATAATAAACTGCATCGTGAGTAACAGACTACTTATGATACATTAATATGTCAATTTAAATCCACAGAAGATTTCAATAATAAGATGGGTTCAGGAATTAGAAAAGTATCCTAAACAGTGAACGAACTAACAAAAAGGGATCTCATTGGTTCTGATCACAATATTGTCTACCTTGGGTACTGTTATGCCTTGGCGGAGGTTTTTTATTCTTAGATATAAAATGTTCTAACATCATTTTATTACAGTAACACCAAAAAAACTAAATATCCAATAAATTTGCTTGGAAACTCTTTGATAACTACTGCATCAAGTTTTAAAAGAAATGCCACAATGTACATCTTGCTGTACAGTTTTTGAGGGCTAGGACCAGGAGGACCCTCCAATTGGCACAGTTGGATAGTCAAAGGACCAAAATGTGCCAAAAATTGGGTTTTGACTCCAGAGAGGGATTTTGGCTCAGGAATACCACCCATGTTCACTAGGGGGACTTAGAGTGCGTACTACAACCTGAGACAACATCAACTCTTTATTTACATCTATTATAAAGGCACAGTAAAAAACATATTTTAAAAACAAGACAGAAGCCTGATTATGAGCTTGTTGAGAAGAACTGGCTAATCCCACATGTTTCCCTGACGGTGTCATACTTCTGAACTTTGCTTGTGAGCTCCACAGGACGTCCTATGTCCCGGCCGTTAAGGTCAAAGTCTGGGTTGAAGTACTCCTCAGCGGTGATGGCTGTGGGGTTGTGAGGACTGGCAGACTGGGAGACGTTACTCTGACAGAAAAACAGAGAGCGACACGAGTGAGTAGCTTAATGGATAGAAGGCTGCAGGTGGTGTGGGTGGATGAGAAGCTGAGACTCTCACCCCGTTATGAGCCGTGTGCTGTTCAGCAATCCCCAGGAAGGACTGCAGGGGAGTCTTTGAGCCTGAGTGGAAACAATGTGGGGAGATAATCACTATTATCAACCTGCTCTGGAAAGAAATGCGAGAATCACATCGGGAGCAAAAACGTGATGGTACACCAATCAAAAATCAAAGTGCATTGAACAAGTTGATAAAAAAGATTGTCTTATGCTATGAATACTTCTTTCTCTCAGATTTTGAGCTCAAATGTGTGGTTGATCGTGGCAGAGGTGTACTTTGACTTTTCAAAGTAAAATACTTGTAATTACTAATTAACTTGAGTGTGCTGTTGGCACGCTGGCAGCAGGATTGACCATCTGCGCGTTTGCAATTCATTTTCCAACCAAAAGCCAACTCCAATGTCACTTTATGATTTGGCAGTATAATTATAGTATTGGGTGGGCTTTAGCTCAGTGGTCATCCCTCAACCGGGAGACTAGGGTACAAGCCCAGTCCCTGACACAACAAGCCGTGGGTCCTTGAGCAAGACCATGAAACCTCAGCTCTCTGTGCGCTTCACAGTGGCCGCCCAATGCTCCCTACGGGATGGGTTAAATGTACTCTTTAACATCGGATATATAAAGGATAGATCAATATTATTAACTGGTCTCATAGCAGCACACCATGTGTAATCAGACCAGACATCAGGCATCTTCACCTAGTATCGTCTATCAGCAGCCACCCAGACTGCTGATCAGGGCTCCTGATGGTGACTAAAATGGTCCCAAATGCGACTAAGTTTTTAATTTTTGCAAAATGTTTTTTTCTGCCAGGAAACAGTGGTGACCATCCAGACACAAATATACAACATATTCAGTGTTTCTCACTAAGTTTATTTCATTCCTAAAATCTGATAATGCTTAAGTGAGAACAACAAATAAAATCAAACAAATGGTTACTGTTGGCATCGGCAGGAGAGCTCTCTAACATAACTGTCAGCGGCACATTGCATTGAGAAAAATGACATGATGTATTCAATGTCTTGAGTAAAAAACAGATTCGGCCGAACTTATCAAGATGTGTTCTAATGTAAACTTGTAAAATGTAGTTTTCAAATCAGAGAGAATATGCATATTCATATTGTGTGTGTGTGTATTCACCTTTACTTTTTGACTTATCCTGGTCTGATAGATGTTCTGTCCTCGACCGAGTCACAAGCTCCACATTGGTGGCACTATATACCTGAACACAGAGGACAGAGAACCCTTCTGAACACAAAACCTTTTTTACTGTTTGATGAATCAAAAGGCAATTAGGCAAATGTCTTTGGGCTCAAAATGCCTTTCTATGCTATTACCATGAGCAGACATTAAAGCTGGGGTGTAAAGATGAAGGGCCTTTCATCACCTCTCTCTGACAAAGAAAAGAGCGTCTTGAGACTGCGTCTGCTCTGGAACTTCTTGTTCCAGAGTCTTTTTCTCTGAAAACCTTTCAATCGCACAAAGGGGTGGACGATGGGGTGGGGTGGACGACGCCATCATCTTCCTGCTCCACCGAGCTCTCTCTCACCTGGAGAAGCCTGGAAGCAATGTGAGGATCACGTTCTTTGATTCCGCCAGTGCTTTCAAGACCATCCTGGATCCCGGACTACATAACCAACCGTCCACAGTATGTGAGGACCCCCCCACACCGGTGAACATCAAGGGAATAGATATTGATATGGTCACGTCTTACAAGTACCTTGGTGTTTGCCTGAACAACAAACTGGACTGGACTCACAACTCCACAGCACTTTATAAAAAGGGACAGAGCCGACTCTATCTGCTGAGGAGACTGAATTCTTTTGGAGTGCAGGGGCGCTCCTGAAGACCTTCTATGAATCTGTGTAGGCGTCGGCCATCTTTTATGGAGCTATCTGCTGGGGCAGCAGAATCTCTGCTGCTGACAGGAGGAAACTGGACAAAGTGATCTGTAAGGCCAGCTGGGTCCTGGGATGTCCTCTGGACTCAGTGCAGGAGGTGGGAGACAGGAGAATGATGGCCAAGCTGTCATCTCTCCGGGACAACGTCTCCCACCCCGTGCAGGACACCATCTCTGCACTGGAGAACTCTTTCAGCGAGAGGCTCCTTCACCCCAAGTGTGTGAAAGAGCGATATCGCTGATCTTTCCTTCCTGCAGCAGTTAGACTCTACAACCGGCACTGCTAGTAGACCACACACAAGCCCACACACACACACACTCACTTGAACTTTACACTATAGGACAGTGTAATATTCAACATATCCACATTTCAAATTGCACATTTAATTTGATTCAATAAATATATTCCCACTGGTTTATTTCTTAGTATGTGTATATATATATATATATATATATATATATATTGTTATTTTATATTGTATTATTGTATAGTGCAATATTTTTATTATATTTCTACTATAGTGCTATATGTCCAGTATATTGTAATATTTGACTATAGTATATATTTTATTTAGTATAGCATAATATTTTAGTATATCGTAATATTTCTAGTATATTTCCTGTATAGTGTAATATTTATGTTATAGTGTAATATTTCCCGTATAGTGTAATATTTCTATCATAGTGTAATATTTCTATTATAGTGTAATAGTCATATTATGGTATAATACTCTAGTATGGTTTAATATTTATATTTACATTTTATTCTGTTATATTGCTGTGTTTGTGCTCTTTGCTGCTGTAACCCTGCAATTTCCCCGTTGTGGGACTAATAAAGGTTTATCTTATCTTATAAAGCTGAGTAAAATGAATGCTTGTCTTCATAAACATCGAAGTCACATATGCCATTTGAATAGAAGTGTTCTTCTTTGTGTGAAACTAAGGCCTTGTCCACACGTACATGAGTGCTTTTAAAAAAAAAAAACACATGCTATTTTCTCTGGGTTTGGCCCTTTTGTACACCTCGGTCACCATAAACGGATATTATGAAAACCTCCTTTAATGGTGAAGATTCGCTTGATGTGCTGACATGTGGATGGGACATCCGGATATATCCAAGCTGTTGGCATGAAACATCACAGTGTGCTTTGCTATCGCCTTCGTGTGACATCACCGTCACCGACGTTCATTCGTCAGCACTTTCTTGGCTCACTTTATAATCAAGTGTTACTTCTCTTCGCTATCAGTCCATGCAAACAAATACCATTGTTCTCCTCATGCTGCCATTGTTGCTCAGAATTTTTGTGGCTTCAGATTGGTCTATATACAATTATGGCTATAACTATTTTGGCCCGTTACGTTGGCATATTCTCGACAGCGCGTGGCAGTGCCAGTGAGTATTCATTTGTGAATGGAGGTACTTTTAAATCCATGCATGTATGGATGCAGTTACTTTCCTGAACGAGAAGAGGAAAATATCAATTTATCAAAATCCCTGTGTACGGGTGGACTTAGCCTCACATTTTATGACAAAATGATACGCTTTAAAGCTTTTAAAACATTCAGTAGTAGATTATTATTATTATTATTATCAAAGATGGACTATAAAACATTGCTTCTTCAGAAAAAAATGTGTGGTAGCTTTGCTATCACTTACCTTTGCTTCGTACCCGCTGACCATCTCACTCTTCTCTGAACGCCAACCCCAGATACCCGACTTGTTCCTGAGAAGCAAAGAATTGAAGAGCAGCACCTCCATGAACACCGAGGCAAATATCTGTACCTGACTTGAAAACACAAATTAATGAAACGCGATCTAGATAACGTTGATTTTTACCGTTCAAAGGCAATGTTGCGCGTGTTTAGATGTGTGGAGACAATAGGCGTCGTGAGTCTCTGGGCTGTGTTCTCCTGAGACGGCTGCATGGCCGCCAGCAGTGAAGGCGCATCACGGGGAGAAAGCACAAGTGGCTCTGTGTACACCACCTGCTTCTCATGGTCCACCTCCATCACCACCGCCCCATCATCTGAGAAGGAAGCGTAGGAAATGTTGGAAACAAAGAATGACAGATGTTTATGCCACATGTCAAATGATAGTAACCTATCAGGGTTGGTCTATTTCCCAAAATCCTCCGTTTCAACTATATGCATGTGTGGGATGATATTATCGGAGCCTGCGCACCTCCACCCTTGAAGATATAGCTGCGGCGTCCTTTCAGCCAGGTCATCTGTTCGAAACCCAGAAGGGTGGTGTCAACTCTGAGGCACGAGCCGCTCTTCCACACTCGGTAGACATCACTAGGACAAACCTTTGACACCAAGGGTACTGAGGAAAGATTTGAAGAAGTGTTTAAGAAACAAGCGACAAAGAAGCAAAGACAACGAGGTCGACATTCAGGGAAGGTGTGAAGAAAACCCAGATGAAATGTTTCCGTGGGAAATTTTAAATATAGCTCGGAAACTAACTTTACAACTGATGATTACTTTCACTGCAGTTTAATCCAATGATCATGTCATTCCTAAAACATGAAAAGACCAATCAAAATCGCCAAAACACGATTCTTTGAATTCTTTGTTTTTAGTCTATTAGCAAAGACATCAGATGTATTCCATGTAAAACAGAGAAGGTTGGTCTAGAGAGGCAGGGGAGGATGGTCCTCTTCCGTTTTTGAGAGGCAAATAGCACATCAAAATATATAAAACATTCCTAAAAGTTTAGGAATTCCTAAAAATCACAAAAACATTTTTAACTAAAATGGTGTATGTATATATATATATATATATATATATATATATATATGTTTCAATTGAAGTATCAGATATATCTAATAATGCTTGTTGTACTTACATGATTCTTGTAAGTGTTGGGTTTTATCAGCATTGATTGAATGCTGATATTTAAAGTTGATTTGGATTAAACCCTCAGCTACATGAATGTAATATGATTGGTCAGTAGCAGATTAATGAATGTGAGTGGGATGTCCAGATAATCTCCAGAATTGCCGGTGTTCTTGGATGTTGGATGGTCAAAGTGTTCTGAGGAATGGGAACTGGTGAACTGGAGACAGGGCTATGGATGCATTTGGAGAGTGAAGCCTAACTCATGTTGTCTGACCCCATAGAGGTTCAACTATACTACAAACTTCTAAAAAAATAAAAAATAAATTCATGCAGGTTCTGATAGAAACAAGTCAAGCAAAAGGGGGACCTACACATTATCCGGTACATGGTTATAATGATATGGGTGATGGGTACAAAGTTAAAGTATGTCCTCAGCCGCTCCTGCAGGAGCTCTCCTCCCACTATGGTGCTGAAAATAACCTCAGTGAGAAATACACTCACCCCAACTAGTGAATTCCCACTTCATCTCCACATAGAAGTCCTGTGCCTGGAAGACACCACAGACACCTTTTATCACTTCAAAATAAAAAAGCTTTCCATTGAAAATGAACCACATTGTCTTTGGTTTAAGTGTCAGGATTCAGTCTATGTTGTGAACATTAACGAAAAGATGCTAGACACTAAAACTTTGGAAGTTTTGAGGCGACAGATAGAGAAGAAGACCTGCAGTCTGAAAAATTCTAATTAGTGGTTGGTTGTTGAGCGGTTGTACCTGTCTCAGTTTGCTCAGCAGCGCTGGGATGCATGCCAGTCTTTCTGTAGCACGTTTGAAGTCTCTGTACTGAAGCACCAACTGAACCAGCTCAGGGTCCCCGGTACTCACTGCCTCCTGTAAGACTGAAACACACATCCTTTATTCAAATCACAAGTGTACTATCCCCATTTAATTCAGCCAAACAACACCACCAAAGTTTATATAATATCAACACGTCTTTGAACAAAAAGAACCCATGTCTGTAGTTCAACCTAAACTTTATAACCTTAACCCTTAGTCTAATTATATTCTAACCTGTCTTAGCTAATGTCTATGGTTAGTTTAAATGTAAATTTGTTTATAATTGTTTTTCATTTATTTAATTTATTCACCAGTCATTTAAGGGTAATGGAACTTGCTTTGGAGAAGTTAGAATTGCATCTCTGCTGTTTGCAGATGATGTAGGATCTGTTCACTTTATCGATCTTCAGCTTCTGTTCAACCCTGGAACAGTTTTCAGCTGAGTGTGAGGCAGCTGCTATGAGAGTCACCACCTCCAAATCTAAGGCCATGGTTCTCTGATGGAAAACAATGGACTGTCTCCTCCAAGTTGGAGTTGAGTCGTGCCTCAAGTGAAGGGGTTTAAAAGTATCATGCTGTCTTGTTTTGGATTGATGGGAAAATGGGCCTTAAGATGGACGGGCGGTTCAGTGCAGCATCAGCAGTAACGATGATGTTGTATCAGTCCGTTGTGGTGATTGGAGAGCTGAGTCGTAACGAAAAGCTCTAAATTCACCAGTCCATCAATGTTCCAACCTCATCACCTTTGGCCATGAGTCAAGGATATAAGCAGCTGAAATTAGCTTCATTCGTAGGGTGGCTGGACTCAGCGTTAGAGGTCAGGTTAGGAACTCAGACATCTGGAGGGAGCTCGGAGTGGAGCTACTACTCCTTCACATTTAAAGGAACCTGATGAGTGGGTTCAGGTATCTGATTAAGATGTCCTTTGCTTTTTCAGTTACATCCTACTGGTAAGAAACACCGGAGTAGACCCATAACTTGCTGGAGGGACTCTATATCTCATCTAGCCTGGGAATACCTCGGGATCCCCCATGGTGAACTGGAGATTGTAACTGGACAGACGGGACGTCTGGTATATGCTTCTTATCCTGCTGCCACTGCAAAATAACCCCTGACAAGGCGAAGAAAATGCATGGGAGGATACAAACTTGTTTTGTACTTTATTTTGTGTATTCTATACAAAAATTATCCACTCATCAGGCATCTACCTATTTACCACCAACTAAAGAAAAATAAACATTAGTGGGCTAGGTGGAGGCTTTGTGTTTAAATAAACCTTTGAGATGTTCAAACACTCAACCCACCAACAGCAACACCAAAGTGTAGTATTTGCAGCCTGATTTAATGGATGGTCATTCCCTCATAGAAACCTGACAGGACAGAGAACTCACTGGTCCAGCCCTCTGCGTTACAGTGCATGGGGTCAGAGGAGTGCCTGAGCAGCACATGGGTTGACTCGAGATGACCCAGGCACACAGCCAGCTCCAGCGGGGTGCGTCCCCTCGGATCCAGGCGCCCAACATCCTGCTGCGGAACCAAACACGTAGAATCAGCGTATTGCAGGGTGAAAAAAAGCAGAATCCTCCATCCCTTCCAGTAGCTCCAACACCACCCACCTCCCTCTTCTGCAGCTCCCGACCCAGCTCCAGATACTGGTTGTTCCAGACCAGATGGTGGAGAGAAAAGTCCTCCTGAGCCATGGCTGAGGCTCTGGTCCTGCTCGCAGTCTGACAGCAGCACAGCTTGGTTCGAACCGAACCAAATCAGACTGCAGTTCAGGAGCTAGCTAGCTCTGTTAGCAGGTTATATAACGAGAACCCTGTTACTGGGTAAATGTGTCCAATGGTTCACACCAGGCTGCCGTCCGTGTTTATTTAAATTAGTGGGCTGAGTTAGGCGGACTAACTCAGCCCACTAATTTGATGGAGTTGGTGCTAACTAGCAGTTAGCCGAGCTGTGTTAAGCTAACTAGCTAATATCAACATCCTTTCTTTTCCTCTCGGTGCCCTGTGTTCATTGTTCACGATGCAAGACATCAGATATAAACAACCCCAAAATGCGTCTCCCTAATCCACTCATTTTTTCATGAAGTCAAATAAATGCTCTCAAAACCACTTATCACCAGGAACTAAACGCCCCTCAGCTAACGCTGCTACCGGAGCGATCATCGGTCCGGATTCACTTCCGGGCCATTGACATTATTGGATATTTCCTGAATTTACAATTTTGCTTATTTAACAAGGAAATATGCTTTGTTTGGTATGCATGTGAAATATCCATCAAATCGCCGTGCATATAACACAATTATTACCATTAGAAAACACAAAATAAATGCTTGAAACCAAGACAAAATTTCTGTTTTTCATTAGTGTCACTATTTTTCATCTATGAAACGTATGGAAAGGAATAATGCAAATAAACTATTTGAGGCCTGTCTGTTTATTTTGATAATTATATCAAACACTTTACCGTGCTGTATTGTTTTGTAAATTTGACAAGAATTCATAATTAAGGCTTCACTTCCGGCTAATCGAAGTCATCATAATCCATCAGAGGATGGGGGAAGAACCAGACCACACACGAAGTCACACGGCAAACCACCTCTTTTCCAAATCAACAAAATAGTTGCATCTATAAACACATTGCTGACCCAATAAATGTGTATGGTAATTTAATAGATTATGATAAATTTAGTATTTAAATCCTCCAAATCAGAACTAATTTAATAACAAAGCACTTCCATGATAAATTGTATTAGTAATTTAAAATATTATTAAATACCAACCTATACAACAAACAGCCTAACACAAATTTACAGGGGATTTTATTGTGGAATTTTTTTATGGGGTGCATTCCATCCATCCATCCATCCAGTTCCACTTAATCTTCAGTCAGGTCGCGGTGGCAGCAGGCTAAGAAGGGCATTCCAGAAGTCCTTTTCCCCAGCATCACTCTCCAGCTCATCCTGGGGGATCCTGAGAAATTCCCAGGCCAGATGAGATAGAGGTCAGTGAGTTCCGGGTCTACCACTGGATCTCCTCCCAGTTGAACTACCATAGGGAAGTCCTTATCAGAAGATGAACACCCTCAACTGGTTCTTTCAACGTGAAGGAGAAGCTCCACCCAGAGTTTCCTCTGGATGTCTGAGCTCCTCCACTTATTTCTAAGGCGGAGCCCAGCCATTGAACAGAGGAAGCTCATTTCAGCCGCTTCTATTCCTGCCCACATTGTTTTAGTCATTGAATTTGATCAGTCACAGCATAACGGATCAGATTTGTAGGAAAGAAATCTGAATTGTGTAACTTAACTTTCTGTAAAACCCTCTTTCAGCAAGAAAAACAGGTACCTATTATTTTTTAGTTTTTAATTCTCCTGACAAATAACACAAATAACATAAAAAAAGATTTTGAAAATAATTACAATGCTACAGGATTCCCATTTTGATACCCGAAAAAGAGGAAACGCATATACACAAAAGTATATATTTATTATATACCTATATTCATTCTTAATGGATATGGCCAGGAGAGCAGTCTTGGAGACTTGATACAGAAACACTTGGCTTGAAGAGAAACAAAGAAATGAACCACAAACTGCGCCCAGACTATCATGAAAAAATCTCTACACTGAATTGGACAAGGTCAGTAAATTTGGTGAAAAGTAGATAGTGACATTTTTCATTCATGAAAACCAAATAATGTTTATCAAAAAGGGTTCCACCGAGAATATCAACATGTTTGCTCTAAATGTTGTGTCTGTACAAAACCAAAGCAAGTTTGGAAAGAATAGCACCTGAAGTCTCACTCAGTGGCTGAGTCCGTACACTTAATGCAACCTGCCCGCTGTAGGGGTGAAGTCTTGTTGCCATGGAGATCACCTTTGCCACCAACTTTTTACACTTTCATACTACTTGATGTCCATGTATCATCATTAGGGATACCACCAGATTACTGCCTTATTAAACCAAACTTTAACCAGTAAACAGGCTGTTCCTGTCATTCATTTAACAGAACTATTTAAGAATAGATGTTATGCAAAAAGAATATGTGTTCAAATACATATTTGGTCTCTTCAATTGAGAAAAAAAAAAATTGACCTGTTAATAGGAGGAACTGCATGTAGCTGAAATAAGGATAATTATTCAGATGACGATTAAGTCTTCTCTAAGAAGAAAGAGGTTCCTGAAAAAGGATGACACTCGGGAGGTTTTACTCTCTCGCAGAGGAAGATGACTAGCATCCATCTGAAGAACTGAACAATTATTCAATGAATGTGTGGGGCAAAACTAAAAAATTAATTATTCCCCATTCCGTTCCACTCTCAACAACTTAAGAAATGCTTTTTTTTTCAATACAACCTAAAAAGAAAGCTCCTGAGTCTCTTTTTGACACAATGAGAAAAAAGTGTGTTGAAAAGAAATATTTCACTTCTGACGCCCTGGTTAACCTTAACCGGTTAAGAGATTTAAGCACTCCAAGTTTAGACCCCACCCCTCCTTTTACACATGGTAGATGCATGTGCATTTTCTTGTCAGTCTTTTTCCTTTGTGTCACAGATTCACATCAGGATCAGCCCTCCTTTTGCACCTCCTTTCACCTCCACACTGAGGAGGCAGGTGTTCAGGATATCCTTTGGATCAGTTTTTCATCAGAGAGGCAGTAGAGCGTGTTCACCGACAGATCTGAGATGAAAGCCTCACAAGCCTTGCGGGAGACACCTTTACAGCCACGCAGGTCGAGCAGCGAGATGCACGAGAGGCGGCGGAGATACTTTAGACAGGTGTCGGTCAGTTTGCTGCAGCCTGGGAAAGAGAGGCACATAGACAATCAATCAATACTAATAAAAAAAATAAAGCCAATACAACGTGTGTGCATGCTCC
Organism: Lophius piscatorius; assembly: GCA_009660295.1. Classification (NCBI taxonomy): domain Eukaryota; kingdom Metazoa; phylum Chordata; class Actinopteri; order Lophiiformes; family Lophiidae; genus Lophius; species Lophius piscatorius. The sequence goes on along the minus strand of VRLP01000528.1, from coordinate 194,271 downwards.
TGTAAAGTTTTTGCCTCCCACGTTAGCTATTCCCATCAGTCTCTCACCTCCCAGGTTGATTTCTGTGAGTGTGTTTCTGGTGGAGGAGCCCACTGCAGTAAGTAGGTTGATGGAGTGGTCGGTGAGGCTGTTGCAGTGGGAAAGGTCTAGTTTTGTTAAATGGGGCATATGGCGGATCACCAGGCGCAGAGTGGAGTCGCTGATGTCTAAGCCAGCTAGTCTCAAACACTGCATGGTCCGCAGCTGACTGCGATTGTCACAGCCTGGAAAAGAGGGGTCATTTGGGAAGAAGAGAAAAGACGTTGTAATTGTTTTGTGAGTTTTGACGAGGATAAGGGTAGTAAGAAATTAAGTCAGATGACAAGAAAAGTCTTGTTTAGTAAGAGTTAAACGTCCAGGGTGCAAAATTTATGGTCATCACTTAGAATAAATTATTTCAGCGGGTGAACTGGATGGGTCTCACCAAAACAAGTGCTCATTCCCATCTGGTTATATTTCCTTTGCTGTGATGCTCCAGGTCGCAGCGGCATTTGCCCTCCCAGGGAGGAACGATCCCTGCTGCTCCGAGGGAGCTTAATTTCTTTGACTGTGAGATTCATACTCAGTTAAACTTTACTGTACTAAATAATTACCTTTGGAGGACACCTGAAGGCCACCGTAGCGTCTTGGGCTGATGTGTAAAATAAGTTGCAATTTCGAACTTGACCACTAGATCAAATTGTACACCCTGGACCTCTAAGAGTTCATTACTGAATAAACTATCAACCGATCATGAAAATCCAGCAATCTATCTGTAGCCCCTGAGATATTTTGTTCTCACCTGGAGGGGTGACTAGATCCCTGATCTGAGAGTCTTTGACACCATCTGCATAACGCAGGTCAAGAGAACGTAGGAGCGGACAGCCTGAGGAGCAGAGAGCTGAAATAGATGTCCAGGAACACCCTGACAGCATCAGATCCTTTAACCCTGCAACACCAACAGAAGACGTATTTATTGTCCGTATTAGAGCATAAATGTTATTGATAAAAGATTTTCAACTTTTAATATAATAATGTGATTATCTTGTGTATTTCTACCAGGCAGGCGACCAATAAGCCAGTTCAGCTGTTTCTTCGAGATGTTGGTCCAGGACAGATCGAGTGTTACTGGCTGTCGCTTTATGATGCCAACCAAGGCCTGAGGAGTAAGTTTGCGTTTGATGCTCAGGTCAATCCGTGACCAAAGCCGCTTGTCTAAGCACCTACAAACAAACAGACCCTCGTGAAAAACCCATTCATGTAGTTGATTATTGTAGTTGGACATGACCCACTGATAATACTCATTTTACTTCTATTGGCAATAATAAATTGCAATAAAAACAATGGCTTTGATAGTTTTCTTCATAGTGAATCCTGTCTTAAAGCACCTCATGATATCTGAGAGGGCAGAGACACTGCGGTCTTTGTGGTGAAAATGAATTAAGGGTTTCAAATGTACACTGAACAGAAATAACATTATACCCGTGTTATGTTTGTCATATCATTGACCGGAAAGTGAATAGAATCGATCATCTGGTTATTATGGCTCCTGTCAGTAGTTGGGAATAGGCATTATAGGCAGGAAGTAAACGGTTTGTCCTGAAGTTGATGTTGGAAGCAGGAAAAATTGTCAAGGGTTAGGATCTGAGCAAATTTAAAAACAACCAGACTGGGATGTCTAGATCAGAACATGTCCAGAACGACAAGATCTATTTGATTTTCCTGGTCTCCAAAAAATGTCTAAGGGATGACACGAGTGAACAGATGACAGGGTCTTCAATTTATGAACCTGCCAGCATTCCGTCTAATGACACAGAAGAGCAACTGTGGCATAAAATGTAAATGCTGGTTCTAATGAAAAGGTGTACACAGTGTACTGCATCTTGTTGCATATGGGGCTGAGTAACCACAGATCGGTCAGTGTCCATACTGATCCCGCTACCAAAAGCTCCTATAATAGATACGTCAGCATCAGAGTTGGACAACGGCTCAATGGAAGAAGTTGGTATAGTCTGATGAATCATGTATTCTTTTTTAAGTCATGTACAAGGCCCGGTACATGTGTGTCACTTAATTGGGAAGAAATGGCACATGATGCATTATGGGAAGAAGACAAGACAGGGGAGGTAATGCTATGCTTTGGACCATGTTCTGCTGGGAAACCTTGGGTTCTTCTATTATTGTGGATTTTCCTTTCTCCCGTCTAAGCATTGCTGCAGACTAAATACCCCCTTCATGGAAATGGTATGCCCTAATGGCAGTGGCCTCCTTCTACAGGATAATGCTCCCTGACACACTGACTATACGATTCATAAATAGTTTAAGGAAAACAACCAGTTCAAGGTACAGACATTGCCTCAAGATCCAGAGCTGCAGGCAGGTGACTATAATGTTATGGCTGACCATTATATAGGATGCATACAGGTAATGGATGGATCCTCCTATCTTTCACTGGCCAATCACTCAGATGTTTATTGCTGATTCCGAACTATTAAAGTTATCAGATTAAAATATTTGTAAGATTATTTGGGGATTCTTAAATGTCGGTGATGTAATGTGATATGCTGGATTACTTCTCGAGCAAAAACTAGCCACTCTGTTGAACTACTCAACACATTCAATTATACCGTGATGTCAAAGACTTGTGTACTTTCACTCAAAAACAATCTGCGGTGAAAACAAACAGATGCTGCACAGACATTTCGATTTAGTCGCTCTGGAATTTGATCTGCTACCGGTGATGTTTGCCATTTTAATGGGCGAAAGCAATGAGTATGTAAATATGAGAAGCATCCAGCCTGTGTTTTTCATTGCTATTTGATATCTCTCAAAGTAAAAAAAAGAATTAAAAAACATAAAGGTATCCACTTAAGGGTGTTATCTTACCATTTGTACCAGTTCTTGCAGACAGCCATGCAGATGCAGAGATCTGCTCGACTTAAGTAGCGGAATACAGACACCCACACCTCCCTCTCACAACATGACCCGCTTCCACTGTTCTCCCTGTCTCCCTCGCTCCCTCCTTCCTGCAAGGCGGACAGAGGGATGCGGGGATGCGGAAGCTCAGAAGATGAAGAACAGGACGCACCATTGTTCATTTTAGGTGGCCTGCTTGGCTTTGTTCTTTTAGAGGCCTCTGGCCTTTCTGGTTGGGAGGCACGAGTGTGTCCACTGCGAGTGTGTGGTGGTGTTGGTCTGTTGGAGTGCATATCAGAATATGGGCCACGGTTTCTAATTGGGGGTCTGACAAGGGCTCTGCTCTGGTTGTGTATTGTGGAAGAGGCTGTTTGGGGCGCAACAGCCTCTAATTTTGGGACAATGGCTGATTGTTCCCGCCTGGCCCTGGTTGGCTTTTGGAGTGTAACTTTTAGATTTGAGTCATCTTTTACTTCTGGTTGACCTTCCAACTCCATCTCCTCCTCGACATCATCCTCTGCACCATTCTGGTTGCCCCCCTCATTCCCATCTTCTTCTCTTTCTTTGGTTGTTTGTCCTCCTTGCCTTGATTGTGGCTGGTTCTCTTTATCTAATCCTCTCCCACTGTCGTGTCCCCTTTCCTCTTCCTCTTCTTCGTCGCTGCTGCTGCTACTGCTGGAGCTGCTGCTGCTGCTGTCCTCACTCGCCTCCTCAAGCTCACCACGACATCCACCACTCCTGACACCCCTTCCTGCTCCTCCTCCTCGCAGTCTCACCCCTCTTCCCTTCCCTCTGCGGGGCTCCCCCTTGGGCTCAACTACCAGGCTAAAGGAAGACTGCGGTTGTTGGAAGGACCCAGAGCCTCCTTGGGTATTTTGGCAGCGGGAGCCACTTGCCCAAAGGGAGCCCCGGCCTCGACCCTGAGAGTGTCTGCTGGTTGGAGAACGCAGACGTGATAGCGCCTTGTGGCCAAGCAGCCTTGGAGAGCGATCAAGAGACAACTGCTTCTGTTGGGAGTAAATGGTGCACAAGGATGCAGATGAGAACAAATCCAGATTTACAATATGCTCAGAGTATAACATGCCTTTAGAAATACCAAAACATTATGTTTGTCTTGTTACAGTTCCAAGCTCATCTTCACATATCCTTCATACCAATTATAATTAGTTACCAGCTTTAGATGAATATTGTTATTAGCAGTTTTGTCCAAACCTCTACTCGAGTGTATCGCGGTAGCACAGAGCTAATCAGCTATCATGGGGTTCCCTCTAATGAGCTACATCTGCAGGCTTCATTTCACCCAAACATTCGACAATCGGCGGTTATTGTTATTGCGAGAAATTAAACCTGTTTATGCTCGTTCATCTGTCCGACAAAACCAGAAACATAAATGTAACACAACTCTCACAGAAAGACACAATGTAAAATATTTATATGAACAATACAATCTTTACTAGTGGAAATGTTAAAGCTTTCATGTTTTTTACTATAGAACATCAATAAGGACAGCCCACTTTTCAGGGGCAACTAAAATGCCACTCTGAGCTAGTAAATCTAGCAATACTCTTACCCAATAGGAAGGGATGTGAGATAAAAACCGGTGAGTATTTATTGATATAACGTGTGAGTAAATAGATATGCTTTACATTTTGTGAAAACCAATACTTTTGGAAACACTAAGTTACTTGTGTCTTGCCCTAGATGTCATATATTCATACATGAAACAAAGGAAGGACTTAACTGACCTTTAAAGAGCGTGTGGCTACATTTTGGCATAATGACGTTCAATGAGGACAGTAGAACAGTAAATTTTGGTCTAATTTGCATCCCATGCCCTACCATCAGGAAACTGACGCGCACACACACAAAAATAAATCATCCTCCACAAGAATGTAGAGGATGGATATATGTAAGACGAGTTGCAGCATGAACATTACTGAAGAAGTATTAATGGTAAAGCGGCAGAGAATAAAGATGTTGATGTACAACAAAGGTTTTATGTCCCGGAAACTGGACTTAAATCGCTTAGCTTTCAAGGATATGAATTGTGCAGAAAATGAACCTAGAAACTACTACAACTGTAGATTCCATTATCTGAAATTGTATTTTCTTAAATGAACTACTGAAAATCTTATTTTCAATATCATAAAAAACATAATATATAATAATATAACATAATATTATAGTCATCTACAATGTTGCTTTTCTTTTAGTCAATATTGCATACTTCACACTCAGCCATGAATAATTTTATCTTTACTTCTGACTGCTATTATACAATCACAAGAAGAGAGCTTGTTGTATTAGAAACATCATCAGTATAATTCAAAAGCAAAATAAGTGAATTGCTTACTGTTAAGATTTTGCTGCGCTCCAGTTTTATCTGCAATAAACAGAAATGATGTAAGAGAATAAATGACAAACAGGAACATAAATACACAATCACAATATCATCCCTTTAAGAATGGACTGTCCATACAGACATTTGATGAGCGAATCATTAGAAAAAGTAACCTAAATTCAAATCTCCACTATACCCTCTTCTTCAGTCTGAGCTCCAGTGCGCTCGCTCTTTTGCGGTTCTGTTGATGCTGTAGTAGAAGCTTTTGGGAAGGGGGCGGTGCTGTGGGCCGGGACGGGGTTTTGCTACGTGTAGCTCGTCTGACACCGTCATCTACACTAATGCCTTCCCGGTATGCCAGTTTAGACGAGGGCAATGATGTTGAGCCCTCCGATTCTCCACTTTCCTCATCACTGGAAGACTGGAGAGGGAAAGGATGGGAAAGGGTGGAGTGCGGTTGAACAAAGAATTGATGAGGAGATTTTTGTTGAGATACAATATATATCAGAATGCTTATTATAGTCAATGCTGTTTGTACAACAAAATGATCTGCTTTCCTCAGTGGAACATACATTAAATACATCACTATTCATTAAAAATTCATCAAATAGAAAAATAAATGGAAATACTGTCAGTAAATAGTCATGATTAATGCACAGACCAGCAGCATTATTACAGTTCCCATATCCAAACATGTGCAGATGCAGAGGGTCGGTGTTGCATGCACACAATTAATGCATCATCACTATCATCCAATCGGCTTGTCGTGTGATAGGAAATGTTCATTTCTATCAATGCTGATATTTCAAATTAAAGTCTTATAAACAGACATAAACAACATGATAACATTCTTGTGTATCCCAGCTGTAACTGTTTATTTGTATATCAACCTCTATCACATCACAACCGGTGGAAGTTATTGAAGGAGGAGAAAGGATACTGAGAACAAAGTAGCCCATTTAACACAGCCTTTTCAAAGCGGGCCTGGTGTGCCTTTATTCAGCCCCACCTCTCTGAATGAACACAATAGAGGCAATTTTTCGTGTGTGAGTGTGCGTGTGTGTATGTGGATGGGTGGGTGGGTTGGATGGGATATCTTCTAGGGACGCCAACATACATGCTAACAGAGGCGAATCGAATGTCTACATGGACGCATGGCAGAAAGAAAGGATGGGTGCATGACGTTTGGGCAACAAGTCATCTATAATGTACACTGCCCAAAACTGGAAGACTTAATAGTAAGTAGCAGTTAGCATCAACAAACCGGGAGTAGAAAATAAACAAAAATGTTTTCAAATTGGTAGGATAGTGACGTTGAGGAGCTCCATACTTTCAGAGCTGAGGACAAGTTCAGCCGCCATGTAAAGTGAAGGTAAGTGGGTAAATGGAGGGTGCTGCTCTGTATATGTAAAGCATTATGCCACATGAAGGGTCTTGAATGTGTTGCTGAACATCGTTATTAACAGAGGCAGGCAGTGTATGTTTGGTACCTCTGATGCAGAGTCTTTGCCTTGGTAACATCTGGGACATTCCCAGCAGCTGGGCAAATCCTTATTAATCTTTCCCTCACCAGGTTCCTGAAACAGAGCAGATAAAGTTTGAAACATGAGCATACCAAAACTGACCAAAAAAGTTTAGCTTTGGAAGCAGAATTACAATCCATATAATCACTGTTTAATCATTAAGCAATTACCTTAATGCATTGACGATGGACAATTTGGGAGCAGACAGAGCACTCCATGAGAGTGTGAGTGCTTGGATTTGATTCATCAGGCTCCCCTTCGCCACATACTGCACATCTCGCCGTGTTCGGTAAGGCAGGCTGGAAAAATGAATAAATAAGCTCTATGTTTGCATTCGGTAATTTAACAGGTATGAGTTACTGTTGCTAAGACTTTGTTTTTGTATTCAAAATGCAAATGTGCAGTATTGTGCGTTTCCAAACATATGATAACTTTGACTACTCACTGCTAGACACTGTCTCAAGAGACAACCCTTTTTCATGCGTCCAGGCCCACCAAACTTCCTCATGTCATGACAATAATGGCAGTTCCCACACTCCTTCCTGCAGCATGCAGCACACCGCTTGCACCTAACTCTTCTGCGCCTTATAGCAGAGATTGAGCGTTTGCGCCTCTGAGGAGGCTTGTTGGGGGAGGAAGCCAAGCGAGGACGGTAAAAGACAGGGGGTGGGGGAGCTGGTGGCTGATACCATGATGGCTGTATAAGAGAAATCAGCAGAAAGAAGTATGTTAAGTACTGTCCTGTAATTATTTATCACTTGCTGGGAACTGGAAATTGTTTCAAGGACTGGAATGAAAGGTTTAATGATTGATAATAAGCTGAATATATATGTGATATTCATTACATTATATTTATAAAAAATTATGATTGGTAGTTAAGACTAGTGTTTTGTCATAAAATGTTTTCCTTTCTTTTATGGGAGATGCAATGCAGTAGTTTTAACAGAAGAAGAAAATGCTATTACCACCAGTAAACATGTATGACATGTAGTTTGGTATGGAACTCATTTAGAGGAATAAAGAAAAATGAGGTGCACTCATCGCCCTTTAAGAGCAAAATATAGTTTTTGCTTCTTCCAAAGTTTAACTACTGATGGTGGCTGCGAAGTAGGGTTGATGTTAGAAGAAACAACAGTCTTCATCTCAAAGACGATGGCGTAAGATATGCGTCCCGTAAACTGTGATGAAGACGAGGGTTTTTCACTAAGTTTAATGAGTTTACAGCGCCATAAAGAAAAACTGACTGCAAGATTGCTGAACCTACAGTATATGATGATAACGCATGAGAGAATCAAACTCATTTAGTGAGAGTTCATAATATAAAATGGATCTGTTCAAAGATTCAGGAATAAATTTACAGCCGAGACCTATGTAACGTTCTCGTTACCATTCATAAATGTAAAAAAAAAAGCATTTTCGATTAAGATGCCCATCAATAATAAATATAATGTGGTAAAAAATATCATTATAAATAGACAGAAGCTAAGTAAAGAATAGGCAATCACTGACAGTTTATTTTCATATTGGTCTCAAGATAGGAAACTATTTGAGCTCTATTTCTTAATATTAACGGATAGAATCATCATCTCTACAGACAGATGTGCGGCTATATACATCCAGCTCAATTGAAGAAAGTAGACATTGGTTCTCCTCTCACCCTTTCAGGCCACCTGACAATAGGCTTTCCAGTGTAGGATAGCTTGGGGTCATCATTGCCATGCTTCTTCAGAACGGCCTGTAAAAGTGGGGAAAAGCAAAGGAGTGGTCAGAGAATCGGAACATTTATGTCAATGGACAAAGATACTACTGGAAAAACAACATGATGTGGACAAACCATATAACAACCATCATCTGATGTGAGCACGAGGACATGAAAATCTAAGTTTAAAGTTTAAAATGCACAAATTACAGTAACCTAGCATGAGGTGTACACCTTTAGGCCTTCTACAAAGTATTTGTTAAATTTCTTTGAATACTGTTTAGCGTTTAGTTGAAGAGATGTGGATAAACTATACCCTGATATGTATGGTGAACATGATGTATAAACATACATGGGAATTCTCCATATAGCAGGGGCATATAATGATGAAAAAGTGATGGACTGAATATAGTGGAGCCAGAATGAGTTACTGCGAAGTGAACTGCACTATTAACATTGACAATACCCACCCTCATATCATCCAGCAGGGCCGTAGCATTCTTGATGCCTGCAGGGACACATTTTTTATGGGATGGCAGTTCCTCCAGCTTCCCTAACAGGTTTGACAGTCCCTCCAGCTCAAAGGTAGTCATAACATTTTTAGGTGTGACCACTTGAGCTGTCTCTTCGGCGTTCACCTCTTCTTCCTTGAAACTGATATTTTTGTTCTCGGTATCAATATTAACTCCATTAGAAGCATCTATCCCTGTGGGATCGTTTGTTCCGAGGTCAGCCGGTGTCAGTCCTAAAAAAACACCAAAAAGAAATAAAGAGGACGTCATGTTCAAAGTTAACTTCATTGATGGATTGTGTCTGTGTGGATAAAAGGAGGAAACTGAGGACAGTCATCTGCTATCATGTTAATCCATCCTCACCTATGCCAAGGGAGTATTTCTGGAACTCCGGACTGAGGTGGGAGATGTTGGTCAGACAGTAGAGGTACCTCTCCAGAACATACCAGCACATCTCATAGTAGAATGGGTAGCGGAACTTTGCAGGCACCTGGAGGACGACAGTAACAGGTAAGAGAAACATAGAAAGTTCAACTGAGAGCTTCATTAGCTAAAACAATTTGAAGTTGCTCTTTCAATGCCAACATGTTCTGGCCCTTTCTCTGTTTGATGTGTTTGTTATAAGACATCAAGGTTACACTAAGGTCAACACACAGGCTTTAGTAAACTTCAACGGTTGAATTTCAATGCGCAAAAACTTAATTTATAATAATAATAATAATAATACATTTAATTTATAACGCACTTTACATTTGGATCAAATCTCAAAGTGCTACAAGGTAAAAGCAGATAAAAGCTTCAATAGAAAATATAATAATAATTATATAATAATATGACCAAAAAGCAGCAATGTTAATTTAAAGTTATAGGTTCTGCTAAAAAGGAACGTTTAAAGTCCTTTTTTAAATATCTCAGTCGTCTGTGGAGCCCTCAGATGGTCATGGAGGGCATTCCACAGACGAGGGGCAGCAGAACAGAAGGCCCGATCACCCAAGGTGCTGAGCTTAGTCCGGGGAAGGAGGAGGCGGTATGAGTGGGTACAACGGAGGGATCGTGTTGAGGTCAGTGGGCTGAGTAGTTCTTTTAGGTAGGGGGGTGCATTGCCATGGATGCACTGGTGAGAGAGGAGAGAGATCTTAAAATCAATCCTTTTGGAGTTAGGAAGGGAATGAAGAACGGGGGTGATGTGTTCGTGTTTACGCACTCTCATCAAGATCCTTGAAGCACTGTTTTAAACAAACTGTAGTCTTTGAAATTTGATTTTTTTGTTTTTGAAATTTGATTTGAAATTTGAACAAACAGTCTTCTCTGTTAAAGGAGTAAAAGGTTGGAACTGTTTGCCCACCGAGGTGCAAATACAACACAACATCAATGTTTTAACAAAGTAATTAAGTCAGGGCTGAAAGAGAAACAACACTGTTCCAACACCTAAATGAGCACACACAAGTTTGTAGACTTTTTTAAAATTATCTTTTTTTGTATCTTTATGGACCGATAACTGTATGTGTAACTGTATTATGATTTGCTTTTTCTCTTTTATTATTTCCAACTTCAAGTTTTAAGGGCAGAACATCAGGGGCCTGAATGGTTAAATGTTGTAGAACCAATATTACTGTCACTGTCTATGTCAAATAAACAACCAAATATTAATAAAAAAGCATCACTGAATTTTCGCATGTTAAAGGTCGCCAGTTTGAGACAAATAAATGTTTATTATGAGTTATTAATGTTCTTTATAGACACGCAAATATTTTCTGCTTCTTCAACAGACTAACCAAAGGATTTATCATCCGCGGTGACTGGAATATTACTGCTGGGCCCCTCTAGCTTCTACTACTGAGTTGTGCCTGTGTGACTCCCATACAAGGGGGATATCTATAACATCAGTCTCTTAGAGAAGACCATGGCTCTCGAGCTCCACATATTTAAACTTCTCATCATCCACGAAGGGCAACGACCTCATGTCTGAAGCAATACACATTGCAATAGATTTGGTTATATCTTTGGCTGCTCTGACTTTGGTGAAGGTTCTCCTTACCCTTGTGCGATCCTCAATGCTGTAGATGTTGAGCTGCATAGGGATGTTGAAGCTGTGGAGGAAATTGCCGCCAAACACAAGTGTGTCCTCTGGAGTGTAAACTGCATGGATCCATCCTAGAACAGACAAAACACATGATGCTGTAGACAGACTGCAAATCTTTTTACCTCACTTAGAGATAATGTTAACAACGTTAACGAACCTGAGGGGATGATGAAGGTGTTACCCTGCTTGAGCTCTATTCTCTGGCAGTCATGACATTTGTCTCCCAAAAATATGTCTCCCTGTTTTCCTGATAATACCCAGTTTTCATACATCTCCAGGTTCTGGGGTGTGGGTGGAATCAGCCAGAATACCTACAAGGCCAAAAAAATACATGTTTATCTTGCAAATCTGCATTAACATGTATTGCATTATATTTTTGACTTTGATTCTGACAGCATGACTGAGAAACTGGCTGTCTGTAAGGAGCAGCTAAAAAGGTTTCAACTGGGTCACTCATCAAGGCCAGACCGTAAAAATCATGGATTCTTGAGTGACATTATAGTCAGACTAACCTTTCCTCCTCGCAGGATGTGGTACCAAACTGAAGTGCCTCCAAAGTCAATGTGGAAGTCTGTGAAGCAACCCTGAACACTCATGAGACAGTACCTAAGAGGAGTGGAGGAAATGCCCAAAACACAATTTGGATTTTAGGCATATCAGGGCATTAAGACTTGGAGAATTAAATCTGATTAATTGAACATCAGTGATGTGCTGTACCATTCAGAAGTTTGGACACAATCTCACTTTGAAGAAATGGGAAACTTCTTGTGAACAGGAAACTGTGTTCAAACTTTTGACTGGTACTGTAGCAGATGTGGCCAAAATGGTATGATCTATATACCACAGCAAATATAGTGTGTTTCTGGACTACTCACTTCTGGACTTTGGGATAATGCATGTCTATGATGGCGTTAGTGGAGTCTCTCTGTCTCTCTTTGAGATGCCGGGGCCACATGTTGTCCACCCAGTCAATAAGATCCACCTGGATAATTAGAAGAAAAATTCATAGAAAGCATATATTCAACCAGTCTAAGGCCGAAGTCAACAGTTTTTGAAAACAGAAATGACGTTCTGTGTGCAGCTATAATGTTATTGGGACCAACAGAAAGCTTTTTAGCAAATCATTGCAGTTGTCGTAAAACCCAGACATATGAAAATGCATGAAGTCTCACCGAAGCAGGTCGTTTGACTAGATTCTCCAGCTTTGTGTGGCTGAACTCCAAGCTGATGACGTTGTAGAGTTTTTCTCTTTCTGAAGGTGGAGTCTCATAGTACCGTCGCCACTGTGCCATTGACATCTCAATCCCTTTCTGGGTGTTCACGTCCATCACGTCTACAATGCGTCGACTCCCTGCAAGAGCATGAAGAAGGATTAAATAAATGAGGCTAGAAATTTTTGTTCTAAACTGTACTAAATTCTTATTTTCTGTCATTAGTTTGTCAACTATAGCCTGACCAATGCTGGATATTTGACACCAAAGCTGATTAAGTCGATAAGCTCACAATGAATATATAAACATTACAATCATGAAAAAAATTCCTGAGATTTGGTTTTTTAATTTTCCTTGGGAGCCCTTCCTGGGGAATAAGGAACAGAAAAAAACACTCAAAACAGCCAGAAACCAAAGTCATTTAAAAATCAAAAAACTGCTTAAAATCTTGTCAATAAATTTGACTGCATTAAACAAAACTCTTGTATTACTAGAACACAGTAACTTTTGAAAAGTATCTTAACTAGGATTTATTCTGTAATATACAACAAACAAGTAAATAATGGAATTCATGTCCTTGGATCACCACTCAACGGAAGCTACATGGTTTTGGATTATTATCACGATCATATAGACTTTCTGAAACACAATTATGGTTTCCACATCGGAATTTCAGCATAAAGATTCTTTCGGTTGGTCACAACAGTAAGAAACCTCTTGGAAGAAAAATCAAGATTGAAAAATGTATACTATATAACTGTAAATTACTTCTAGACCTAGTTCATTCCTCCTGCAAATAGTTAATTTATACTCTTAAAGTATAAGTAACGAAAAAAAGAATGTCTTTGATATGTCCTCCTTTATCGACAACAAACATTTAGTGTCATTTTGTGTACAAATAGTAAAGCAATTTATGCCGCACTTACCCACAAACAACTTGACGTCACTCACACTGAAATCAGGGTCTGGCATTCTACAAAACAAAAACAAATCCATGTTTCTTTTGTTTTTTTCTCCAACAGGTTTCAGGGCATTTTCTTTGGATTTATTTAACAATGAAAATGTATAATCTATGTTTTTATATATCTCACACGTAAATTTGATGAAGGAACTGAAAAAACCTACAACATGTCGTTAGATGGAAAGAAACTAGTCGGTAATTTAACAATCAAAGAATGTGACTTACTCGATGCCAAGGCCGTCCCCTGTCTCAAAGACAATAGGCTCCCTGAGCCCCTCTCTCTGGATGTACTCAAATGTGAAATCTAGAGAAAAGAGATTTTCAAATAATAATTCATAAACAATATTAAATTTTTTTTTCAACAGTGGTAAAAAGTTGCTGTTTTAAGCAGCATATTACATGGAGTAGACAGTGAACCTAAAAATTTTCTTTAAATGTTATTCAACAGGGAGAACAAAATTCAAATCTCTCTTAAATTTTACTTATAGAAACTGCTCACCTTTGCCCTTCATGTGCTTGATTAATTCAGAGTTAAACCTAACACACTGCAACTTTTCATCCAGGTCAAATGTCCGTTTCCCTTCAATTTCATCGTCTGAGATTCCATCGTCCTGGTAGCGCCGACGCGTACCGGTCCGCTGAGGAGAAAGAGGGCGTCCATTAACCTTTCTAACAGACATGAACAGCAAGATTAGCAGTAAGCAGGAGAAAGAGGACAAGGTAAGAACACTGGAAAAGCTAGCACTAAGAAATGGAATGTCGTACTACACTGGTGACATTACAGTGCCAAGACAAAGCAAACTATCAGACAGAAGGATGTCAAATCCCATGTACGGTTGGAAGCAAATGTTTTCAACCTAATTGGGTTTATTGGCAAAATAGATTATTTATTAGCTATTTGCATTTGAAACAGCCAAATTAACTATTTCTCCACATTCAACAGAAAATATACTTTCAGGGACTACTGTAGTCTGAAATTATTCCTCCCCCCGAATACGATTCCTCATACTTGCAAATCATGTGTTGTTAAATCAGTGTCAACCTTCATGGACTCACTTCAGCACTAGAAACCCAAAGTTGTCAGTCAAGTCTTGTCCGTCAAGGCTGACATTTATATCAGGGATCCATGCTAAAACTAATACATAAGCCAGTGCAGACCTAAAACGCAGTATGCATCTGCACCTGTACAGTTTTAAAAAAGTGTCTAATAAAGGACACAGACGTTTCAGAGTTCTTTTCTTTGGAGCAATGACACAGAACTTCAACATTTCAGGCCTATGGTTCAGCGATATATATATAACTGAGATATGTTGTTGAAAAGAAATATGTTAAGCGCAGGCTTATCCATGGCCGTCGGGATAGTCAGCTAAAATAATAGAAACTGTGTAATGTTCAAATATCTTTCCTTGAATCATATTGTTTCCCTGTGTCAGGCCGCAGCTGTACAAACTGAAAAAGAATAATAAGGGCTTGAATAATACTGAGACAGTAAAAATAGCATCAAGTGTTATATATGGTGATAGGGAAATTAAAATATTCCCTTTGCTCCACTTCTTTCTGAAGTCTTTCCCTATGTTATGTCTGGCAAATGATGTGCCCACCGTTCTGTCTGAAGGAAACACTATAGTCTGACCTGGTAGATTGGCCGTGACAATGCAAGCATATAATGGTCCTTCTGGATCTGAAGGGCAAGATCCAGGATGAAACTTACACCTGAGCGTGCCGGGATCTTCTGTTATAACAGATCCGTCTATTATTATCCCATATATCTAAGAAAGACAACTGTGACTCCTCTAATCAATTTATTTTCTCTCAAATGATCAGGTAATTACATTTTTCTTCATCATTTGGGGATATATAGCTTTTATATCCGAGAGTAAAACCGTTCTTGCTTGATGGGGTAATTGCAAACTACTGAAAATGTGTATATTTTGCCAATAAGCCTAATAAACAATAATAACATTTCTACAGAAATATACAATACGTTTTGGAAGAAAATGCCAAGACTATTCATTCTAGGGGCATGCATTAACTCACAACCAAGAGCATTACATCAACAATTATTCACTAAATTACCATTAAAGCTCAGCTACTTCAGCAACTGGTTTTGATACACATCTAAATGAAAAAGTGAAACATTACTGAATGCATTTTTGAAAACTGAAACTTTTCCGTAAATTAAATAAAGACTAGCAATTGTATCAAACCAAATCCTTTCATTTTCAAGGATAATCCATAAATGCTGACTAAAAAGCCACTGAGCCTGCTACCAAATCAGTTCATGTGCAAATCAACAATACAGACCAACAATAGCAGGGGTTAATCTTCCACGTATTGCCCCCCTTCTTACTCCCACCCTGCCATTCATCCTATGCAGACTGATGGCAAGACAGATGGATCAGGCCCCCCCCCCAAGCACACTTACACATCCCCACCCCCATACCCTAAATGTGGCATTATCTCAGCTCTGATGATCCTCGCCTTTATAACAGCCTAATACATTTTTATTAGCAACTGAAAAAACTCAAGTATATTGTGCAAGAAACCAGTGGCAATGTTTTTTATACAAAATATTAAAAACCAACAAGAATTAATGAAATTAGATCAGATCTATACACGATTTTCCAAAAATCTACAAAGAATGAGAGAATAAGCCTTATAACATAGACATTATAGCCTTATAACATAGATTCCAGCATTCATCTAATAGATAACATCAAATTATCCCTAAAGGGAACAGCCAAAAGAAGATTTAATTGATAATAATGGCATAAATCCAGTTCATCTTCCCAAGTTTGCACTGACAAATGCATGTATTTAATTATTTTACAAAGAGAAAATGAACAGCTGCTGCAGCGGATCGTCTGTTTTCATCTTCCTTGTTCTTTGCATCTTCCCCTGTCACACCAACCAACTGCATTTCTTCTCTCACCACATCCAGAAACATCATCTTTAGTCTTACCCTTCTCTCCTGCCTGGCATCTCCATCTCCAGCGTCCTTCTACCATTAACCGACAATCCAAAATATCTCAATCTGGCCTCTTACTTTGTCTCAAAGTCTAGCCCGGGCTGTCAGTCTGATGTGCTCGTTTCAAATCCAGCACACCTTCGATACTCTCAAAGAAAATCTTAACATCTTCAACTCTGCCTCCTGCCTTTTGGTCATTGCCAGTGTCTCCAATCCACACAACCGAGCTGCTCTCACTTTTACAAGTAATTCCTGACTCTACCCACTCCATCCTGGCTGCATTTTCTTCCCTTTTTCAACAGATGACCCCAAGTGTTTATCAGGCCATGATTTCAAAAATCCTATGACAATGGGAGAAAAAGCCTTACAACAGCGATTAAGCATTTCATTACCTTGATAATATCAGTGTAAAGCATATTAATCTCCCAGAGAAAGCAAGGACAAATGTAAGTTGTTACACAACAAGGAAATAAAGCTGCTAAGTGGTGAAACAAGTTCAGCGCAGAAGCTGTCAGGTCAGAGGATGAACTTGACTTCTTCCTGAACCTGAACCCCCACATTGACACAAAAAGCAGAGGACCAATATCCAGAAAATGTAACCAAACAACGTTAACCACTTCTTTCGTATACGCTATTATAATAGGTAGTTTGTTGCTTATAAATGGCAAATATGACATACTAGCTCAAATAAAAACATAGTAAACAGAGCTAACAGCTAACACTTTGCTCGAGTTACTCACCAGGCGTTTGCTGTAACGTGTATGCGGATCCTCCATAATCCCTATAAGAAAGACAAAATTTCGGATTGAGCTTTGTAGTTCACGGTTTCGGTGTTTTTGGAGTCTACCTGAGACAAATAACCATCTCTCTCGTGTAAAATTAGCCATTAGGCTAGCTTCAGCATTAAGCTAAAGTTAGCAACACAGAACATTGGCGTTAAAGTTGTGTTATTACATAGAGACAAGCGCCGACTTTAGCAGCTGCACTTAAATTGGAATATGCTCGCCCTACGTGTCTGTTTGGTAAACAGTTTAGCTGAAAATAACTGCAAACGTTGAGTAGCTCAGCTCCCTTTCTTGAATCGTCGCTAGCCTTGAATCTAACTAGCTAGGTGCCGTTAGCCTTTAGAGCTTCTTAAGCTTTACCTTTTGTGGTTTGAACTCCTTTTTAGTCACAGTGGTCAAGGCCCTTTCTCGACTAAAGTGTCCCAGACTCCTCCGTCAAGTTTCTCCCCATGTTTTATGAAAAGAGCAGTGTTTATTATTGTGAGATAAAGTTAGGACGGATTGACGCTTCAAGACGCCATTTTCATCTGCTCAGAAAACACACACATACAAGAGAAAGGCAGAAGAACCGCCCCTAATATATATACTCCCTCCTGCGATTCCGGAATATTTATCAGAGTTCTACTCTGAATGGTCATAACAGATGTCACTCAAATTTTATTAGAATATGTTAATCCTGAGGTACACTTTGTTTATTGTCCCTGCCTTAACGGTGGACGGTTGGGACTTTTCAGTGCTAATTGTGGTAATGAAATAATAATTGTTTACTAGAATTAATTGTTGTATATATTCCGCGACAGGTTCCTTTAAAAATGTGAGTGAAGCAGATAACTAGTAAAAACCTCTGAATGTACATTCTGCATCAAATGTAGTCATGATGCAAAATGCTTGTCATTTGCATCATGACAGGTTAATAGATAAACCTAATTAATCTATTTCTACATATGTAACTATCTGAAAATTGTAAGAATATGTATTCATGCGTGTATTTCTACTCTTACTCGATATACTTGGTTGATGTTCTCTAGGTTTTGTAACTTGATTTATATATGCATAATTATGAATAATAATTTATCATTTATTAGTCACATACAATCATACACAGTATTACGTAGTGAAATTATTTCCCTGCATTTGAACCATTCCTGAGGGAGCAGCGGTTATCCTCTGAAGCACAGAAGGAGCATATTGGGTGCAGGGTCTTCCTCAAGGACCCTATGGCACGTATTTACATTACATCTCAATCTTTTTCAGTCGAGTATGTGGCCATATCTAATTAATTTGAGGTTGAAGTAACTTAAACCGAAGTAAACTATTTATGTTGAATGACTTCCTGCCATCATTTTTGTTCATATTGTTTCATTCTTTTATGTTAAAGTTTCTTTCATAAATAATATATATATTTAAGTTTGTGAGTCGGAATAATTTTTGTTAAGAGTTATTTGTTTGTTTATCTTAGACGTTTACCTACATTATAATCCTGTCAACATCAAGTATAAAACGAGCGCACCCTGACGTATGCCCCGCCTTTATGATTACTGATGGGCGGAGCTTGTTTCTGCTAGGAAGAGACGGCGAGGTGGGGGATGAAATGAGGTCACGGAAGCCTTTCTTTCACGGATGTTATACCGTGCGTCGCCATATATTTACAGTGGGTTTTATACACAGTTAAACTCTTTAACGATGAGATTAAATAGGGAGTAGAGAGATACTTGGAGTGGGCGTGTCCATGCTAACAAGCCATTAATGAACCTCTGACGCAAGAAGGGAAGCCAGCACAAACACAAGTCTTTTATTACATAACAGGTTTTAGTGGGAGGACAGAGAACCAGTGGAAGCTGCTGTCACCGATTAAAAACATCTCAGCAGCACAGAAACACCACACAGAAATTCACACCATCTATTTATCACAACAGATTAGTCAGCACACCACTTCACTGGATACTTTTACTCAGAAAGAATAAATATGCATATATGAGTGAAGTATTTATAACATTGCACAAATAGATCAATTCTTTTTTTCAAAGGATTTTTGAAATAAAATATTTCCTGGTTATTAAAATTTCTCGAAATGATTCCCCCCTCCCACCAGCAGGAGCCGCCAGACTCCAGTCCACTGTTATGATGTAACACAATAAAGTCTACACATTTATAACACATTTTAAAACACTTCTTACAGTAAGAAATTAATTTGAATTCAAACTAATAATAGGATAGGTGCATAGGACTGTTATGGATTAATTGATATATATTTTTTAGATATTTTAGAACAGATTCAAATAATTGGGGGAAAATAATGGAGCACCAAAGGATACCATCTTTCCTAGGAAAAAAAACTACACAAATACAAAAATGACACTAATGTAACATAAAGTATGAAAGAATAGAGTTAAATGTGTTAAAGGCTAATGTAAGTATTTTACCTGTGTTATGTTTTTTATTTTTATGAGAAGAAGCTGTAGAGATAAGAGAAACCAACGATTCCAATGATGGCACAGCACAATGTGATCATCATCTTTTTCTGTGGATTTAATTAAAAGATGGACAACAGTCAGGCAACAAGAAGAGTCAAAGCCAAAAACAACACAATTATACACATGAATGGACACACTGGTTTGAGGAAATGACTGAACAAAAGGAGAAGAATGGGTCACAGAGGTTAGGGTGTGTGTGTGTGTGTGTGTGTTTGAGTGTATATTTGTGTGTAGAGAGAGAAAGGTGAAAAATAAACACTTTCATCCCCGTCTGTTGCAGCAATCTTTACAACACAGTGATGAACATGCTGCATCAACAGTCTGCTGACAACAGCTGCTATAGCCCATTAAAACACACACACACACACACACACACACACACACACACACACAGCTCATCCATAACATGCAGTGATCAGAAACATGTAGTTACACATTTACATCCTGTCACTCAGTGCTGAGCAGGACAGAAGGAAACTCTAAAGAAAGAGGAAAGTACATTTAGACCACCAGCCATTAAAAACATAATATCTTTAATTTCCGTTCAAATCAATTACACTTTCATTTAAAACCGTGTGCAACAGCTTGGTTCTCCTCTTTCTTTTCCCACCTGTGCTGGTAAGGTGAAGAAAAAAGGCTTGAATAGAACCATCAGACCAAACAGAGCTCAAAAACAGTTCATCTAGAAATGGCAGCTTTTTAAATACAAAGGATTTTTTTAATACACATTTTATCTCTGCATCACTCAATCTTTGAGGTTGATTAGAATGGGTTGTCCCGGCCTTCATCTCTGATGACTGGACTCAACACTTCTGATAAAGTAATTGTAAAAATCACTGGTTTTTGATGTGTTTAATATTATGGCCGTAAGAGACCAAAGAAAATGATGCTGCCCAAACAGAAATACTCGCTGTTATTAGTCAATCAAACAAAGACGATGAAGCAGATTTCAATGACATTTTTTTTACATGCATCATGATGAGAAAAAAAAGTATCAGACATATTTGGGGGTTGGTATCTACGAGTGCAGATCTGAATGAAAACCCAGACACACCAGATTTAAGTATGTGGTCAGTGGACGTAGTCTTTTCCCTGCTGCTGATCGGTAACAAACATGACCAAAAACCTGCAACTAGAACCGACATGTAGCAGAGAAAATAAGGAGTCAGGTGGATTTGAGCAGCGGACTGTTGGAGGTATGCGCTCTGCTGGTCCACCATAATTTGGTTTATCCACATATATTAATCTAATAAAACGCATCAGAGACAATTTATCAAAGATAGGCAGAGTTAATATATATGGATCATCACGGCATTTCTGAAAATATGGACTAAAATTTGCTTATTAATTGATTCATATTTGTGCAGCATCAACATTGAGGGAAAATATCTCCAAAATTCGGTTTACATCCATGAGGGAAGACTAAATATTACACACATTCAATTCATGAAGCACTGCCGAATAAATTCTCAGAATTGTACGTCAACAACATGTTTCTGAAACTTTATAACAGAACATTCCTTCACAAGGAGAGCATTTATTGCGGGATTGCTTAGTTAGAACATAGTAGTTACACATGCCTGTATCTAATACAGTGAACTGAAATGTATGTTAACAGTAGAAATATAATAAGACTTAAAATATGTAAGGAGTCAGCAGTCCCTCATCATCATCATCATCTCCTTCCCTAATAGTAAAATCAATACAAACACGGTTCTTTAGGGGAAAAGCTTGTCTTTCTATCGATCTGTCTCTCCACCCTCTGGCAATAAAAATCCAGTTTTACAGCATTTTACATGGAGGACAATCATATATAAATATATACGAAACAGCCATATCAACAAGAGTTGATGTGAATAACATCAACATGTTACAATGCCACCTGTCAATAGGTGGGATGTATCAGGGAGTAGGTGAATATTTTGTCCTTAAGTTGATGTTGGAATCAGGAGAAATGGTCAAGTTTAAGGTTTCGAGAGACTTTGACGAGGACCAGACTGTGATAGCTAGACAACTGGGTCAGAACATCTCCGGAACTGCAGGTCTGCAGTGGTTAGTACCTACCAAAGTGGTCTAAGGAAGGATAACCAGGGTCATTGGCACCAAGGCTCATTGATACATGTGACAAGTGAAAGCTGGTCCGTGTTGTCTAATCCCACACAAGATCTGCTGTAGCACAAACTGCTGAAAAGGCTACTGCTGGTTCTGATAGAAAGGTGTTAGAACACTGCGTATGGGGCTGCATACACAGTGACAACGCTGACCCGTCCACTGCCGAAAGCTCCGACAATGGACACGTTAGCGTCGGAACTGAACCTCCGAGTCCTGGAAGAAGGTGGTGTGGTCTGATGGATCAGGTTTTGTTTAACATCATGTGGGGGGCTGGGTGTTTTTGTGTCCAATGGGAAGAGATGGCACCAGGGAGAACCATGGGATGAAGACAAGTCGGAGGTAGCAGTGTGAAACCTTGGACCATGTTCTGCTGGGAAACCTTGTATCCTACCATTCATGTGTTGCTTTGACACACAGCACCTACCTAAACATTGCTGCAGACCCCCTTTCATGGAAACATTATTCCCTAATCTCTCAGCAGGATGATGCTCCCTGACACTCCAGGAATAGGTCCAGGAATAGTTTGAGGAACACCACAACCAGTTCAAGGTTTTGACTTGGCCTAAAGATTCAATAGATCTAAATCTAGCTTCTTTAGGATGTGCTGGACTAACAAATCTGATCTGTAGAGGTCCACCCCACAACTTATAGGACTAAAAGGATCTGCCACTAACGCCTTGGTGTACTATCCCACAGGACACCCTCAGAGATCTGACGGAGTCCATACCTCCACAGGTCAGCTGTTTTTGGCAGCAAAAGGATGACCTACTCAATATTATACATGTGGTTATAATGATACGGCTGATCAGAATATGTTAAAGGTTGCCAACACTATAACAGGTAGGCTAAGACACCAGACAAACATTCAGGTTTTTCACCCATATGTTGTGGTGTTTCGATAAGCCGTTATGAGTTTGTTTCCACAACGACCTTCCTTAACGTTAAAGAAACACCCGCTTCCATTTAAATAACGCCGCTATATTCGAGATCAGAAATCAATGACACACAATATAAGAAATTCTATTATATTATTTCTATTATATTTACATGATTGATTCACCTTAAGTACAGAAGTAAGACATTTTGATATGTGAAAGTGCAGGTACCCCCCCTGAAATATAAAGTGACTATGAAGCAGCTAGCTTTTCAATCACAGAATGTGTCAAGGCTCATCGAGGCAAGCTTGAATGATGTGCTTCTACAAGGCTTCATGAGGTTCAGACTAGCAAAAGCGTTTCAGATTCACTGCCAGGCCGATTCTTTGGCAAAGAGTATTGAACAGTGAAATGTTTGGTGACGCTTGAGTGACGTCATGATCAGTTATTTTTCAGTTCACCTTTCTCCTCCACGGAGTTTACCAGAGCGTCACTTCATGTCAGTTTCAGTCACTCTTTTTTTTTTGCAGCAGCAGCAGCAGAGCATCCTCAAACTGACGGAGCAGAACAGACCTTCACAGGCCAGGAAGGACAGTTCTAACTGGACAAAAAGGTCTCATTCTTTTTCCCCAGAGGTCAAATTAGACCATCATTTTTTGAGGAGATGAGTTGATCGGTGGTTTGATAATATTTGAATGATAGGGAGTGATTATCCATTTTTTCTTTGTCAGATGGGCTGATGGAGGATGGGATGGAGTGAGGGATGACTTAACTGACGGCGAAAGCAGTCTTGCCTTTGTGTCTAGATGAGGATGATGAGGTGGAGGACAACAACCACAGCACAGGCCGCTCCAACAATGATCAACTTCTACATGGAGGGAGATGCATAAAGAGAAAAGGGAGAACAGAGTTACTGACAGGGAACATGAACTCATTACCAGCACTGCTGTGTTTGATCAGCAGGAACTAGAGGCAGGTGCGGCATAGCAGAGGGGGAAAAACAAAAACATGACTACACACACACCCAAGATTATTAAATACATAAAAACACTCCTCTGGTAAGTAGAGAGAAAGTGCACACAAGAGCAAAGCCTGTGGAAAAGAGCATGCAGAACCTTTTCCAAAGCAAGCTTCACACCCAGACCCACTCTTGCCCCAACGAGTTACTCACCTTCAGGTCTCCTCTTATTCAAGCAGCTCACAAGGTTCACTTCAATCCCACAGATAAACCGATAATGAGAGCTAGTAAGGCCAATAAGACCAGCACAGCCACCAGTATTATCACCACTTTCTGTTGGGAACAACCAAGTGACCGTCAGAACCATTTTCAGTGGGAGAAAATGGTATATGGCAACAAGAATGTATCATATATCATGAGTGCTTTGTAGATAAGTAATCACACTAAGATTTGCTTTAGGATAAAAAAATAAGTTTTGTCTTGGCAACATTTTTGTATGATGCATTGTTTCAATAGCAACGTTCTTCTCACACACGTGCTGCAAGGAGCAAGATCTTTTAACAATGACAGAACCGAGGAGAAACATAACAGTCAGGTTAAAGGTGAAGAGATACAGTAAAGAGGTGCGTGTGTGTGTGTGTGCGTGTGTGTGTGTGTGTTAGTGAGGGGTGTTCTTGGGCAGACATTTCACAAAGTTCCACACTGTGGTGGAAGCACAGGGACGGGTAGGACTGCAGGGGTTGGGGTAATCACGGGTAAATACACGATGAAGATGAGGGTCTCGATGGTCAGAATGGTGTTCATGTTGACAGATGAGTTTCCCAAAAGCGTCTCTGTGTCCTAGAAGAGTTCCAAAGCTTTCCAAAAAAAATTTTTTTAAACAAAGTTACCTTTAAGAGTCAAACAGGCCTGTGTTAAAAATCACGCCCTGCTGTTTTAGGAACCACTGACACTATGGCCAGTGTCCACCACCAGTTTGAGTAGCAGATCTGAGTTTCTTTGCTTATCAAACAGTTAAGACTGCTCGGCAAAAGCCAATTTTATTCGTCATAAAGATAAAACACTTTTGTCCTCTGTGGCCATGAGCATGCTAAACTAGAAATGCTGCATTTATATTACAAAATCATCTACCGGGTTGTATATATTCTATCTATATATTGTTTATCTATCTATACTGTACATCTATCTATACTGTATATCTATATCCTATATCCATCTATCAATCTATCTATATCTCTATTTATCTCTATTAAGCTATCTTATCTATCGATATGTGTCTACATATATATTTATAAATAAATTATTGCATCTATCCATCCATTTATCTACGAATTAAACTTAAGTTGTGCGGTTCGTACACCATAATTAACCTCTACTGTCCCCCGATAGTCAGAGGTTTGAGTCGATCTTTGTTGCGTCAGATTCAGTCCATTTAAACTTTCCGAATTCTCTTCATTGTGCTGTTTGTCAAAGCGAACAAATATCTTAAAAATAATTTCTGTTGCTTTGGGGAAACTCGATGGCTCTTTCTGCCCGTTGACACTCACACGTCGAGCTTCTTGCTGGAACTTTGCCGCTTTCTTAGTGTCGGCTACGGCCCGCTCTACAAAGCCCACCGACTGGTCCATGTTGCTTTCAATCCTGTCAATCATTCCACCCTAATATGGGGCACGGCGTCAAAGGGGGCGAATAGCAACAAATCAGAAGGAATTTTAAAAAAAACAGAGAATGAAAGAATGAAAAAAAAGCAGGGAGTGGAATCTGTTTGGCCACTCTGTGCTTTAAATAAATCCCTCTGTGAAAAGTGTCATGTGTGTAGAAAATAAGCAGAAAAAAAAAGGAGGAGGTCTCATGTAGACTGCTGAAGCAGTTGGCTCATTTCCATTACCTTACGTGCTTTGGTCCGGTACCTGACAGCTTTTTTGGTCTGTTCCTTCGCAACGGTTACGTGGTCCACTGACTTGGATACATTCTGTTCTATGTTGTCTACTATAACACCCTGAAAAACAACATAAACATTGGTGAGATACAGAGAAAAATTTAAAGCATACGTAGTACAGTAGTGTCAGACATTAGAGTACATTGGCTTAAAAACATACTATAATACCAGCTGGAATTACATTTTTATGGTTATGGTTAATATATTCTTACAAGTTGTTAAACAAGTGAATGCCTCAGATAGCTTCAACATCCCAATGAGCAGATTTGTTTATGATTTCATGGGAGCATTATTCAAATTTATATCAATGTTAATTCCTTTGGAACAAAGGAATAGTGTAGTTGTCAATCTCTGACTAATTAAAATAAAATCTCTCAATCCATTTTATAAATTTTATCCATTAGTGCATTTATGTCGGGTAAATCACACTCTCAAGGCGACTGTTCGTTGTTGTACGTATGTAAAAAAACAACAACAACAACAACAAAAAAAAAAGTTGAGGAGATCTTTAGATCCAGTCCTCTGGTCATTACAATCTTGTCCTTGACAAACTAACTCAAATCCTTGTGCGTATCCATTTTTCTGGCTCCCAAACATCAACTATGGGACACAATGTTTACCTCCTGCCTAGCGCTATTCTGACCTGTCACTGTTTATAATGTTATGGCTGATTGGTAGATACATAACGTGTAGTAAATGTAGTATGTATAGTTTGAGATAAACTCCAGACAAAAAAAAATGGATTGATCAAAATTTTGTTCAGATGAAGGGATGGACAAACCAGAAACTACATGATCCCGTCATTTTCATGGGATAAGAAGCAAACAAGAGTGTCCTTGGTGAAAAAAATCAAAGCAAACATCACACATTACAATCAGGAGTGTGGCCCTTACCTCAAACAAGTTTTCCCTCAGAGAGCAGGGTGCAAGTAGCAGTAAGTAATTGGTTAGACTTGTGTGTGGATATACATACAGCTGACATTCTAGTGTTAGGTTTGCTCTTATGTCTACATGGATAGTTAATCTGAATATCTTACTAAATACATTCATCATGGTTCCATCAATGGTGGGTGGCGAGATGGACGAAATGGTGACAGAGGGGATGCAGAGATAATTCTAAGAATGGCTTGAAGCTGGAAAAGAGGAAAGAGACACAGATGTAGATTCAAAGTCAGCTCAAAGGAGGTGAGAAAGAGTAGATTCAAAGTCAGCTCAAAGGAGGTGAGAAAGAGAAACGAGGTGAATATAGTCTGAACGGAATAGAAAGCCAGAGGAAAAGGTTGAGAAAGACAGTGAATAGATGAATGAAATGTATGAGAAGCTCTTGAAGGAACTGATGGGGGGATGAAATGATGGACAGGTGGATATACTCTACCTGGCTCTCCACCAGCATGGCGATGTCTACAAACATGTCGTGCAGCTCCTTGATGCTGCTCTCCAGACGGACGATGTCTTTGTGTCTGGCCTCGATCTCATTCAGGGCTTGTTTAGAAATCCCAGAATCCACAATCTGTGCAGAAGAGACAACTGCTTTCACCCCTCATGTCATGGACACACATAAATACGATTAAAAAAAATAGGATCTGTGCCTCGGCCCAATCTAATACTCTTATTTCTAATAATATTGGAAAATTATAAAGCAACGTAAAAGTAAGACTAAATAAGTGAGTTTTTACACTACATTTAAAAAATATCTATATTTTCCACTTTTCTCACGGATTAACAATAACTCATAAATGAACCCTTAGAGTCCAACCATGACGGCTGCGTGATCAGGTAACTTGTCTGATTGATGGCGTTTGATCATTTAAAAGAGGAATATAAAATAATCAAGTTGGACCTGTCACTTTTGGTTTGGTGTCGATTCCTGAATTTAAACAAGATATAAAGTGTTCTAAAATTCTCCTTTCATCCACATAAAACAATGACAGCTGAAATTACTATAGCTTTGTTATTTTTCAAGGCATTTAGAGCACGGATCACTTGTAACCCGTTAATTGATGTTTTACTGAACAACTCAGAGCTGGATTTTCTCTGGGTTGATGGTCAATATCAAAGTGAATGTTATACTACTGTTAAGAATAATCGAGATGAATGCTGCATAAACCTACCCCTGCAGTAAACACAGCAGCATTCCCACTCTCCAACATCTCCTCCAGCTCTTCATCTGTCGTTGCTTTTCCAGCTGAGAAAGAAAGGGGCAGCAGGGTTAACAATAAAGAGGATGATGCGATGGATGGATGGAGGACGAATCGTGACATTATGTGTGAGAATGCGAGCATCACATACTGATCTCTAGCTGTCTCTGAATGCGTCCTTTACTCCTCTCCCTGAAGTCCACCTGGGCTTCATTATATTTTGTCATTACTTCCACAAACTTCCTGGACAACACTGCATGCTGGAAACAAGATATGTTGAATTAGCACAGAAACAAATGACATACATATCAAACAAACACCGAACGGCCGGAGCGCTATAACCACTGACAGGTGAAGTCAAAATAATAGAGATTTTGTCGTCACAATGGACACAAATTTAATGTGAGTCGTCCCTCACCAATCAACAACCAGAAAATAGGTCAGAGGTTCAAGCCCCAGCAGCCTACATGTTGAAAGGTCCTTGAGCAAGACCCCTAACCCCAATCTCCTCCCGGGGCGCTGCAGATAGCTGCCCACTGCTCCTTAGGGATGGGTTAAATGCAGGGAACCAATTTCGCTACGTTGGACAATTTGTATGATTGTCTGTGATAATAAACACTTCTTAATTTTCTATATTTCAAAATCTTAGTTGGCAGTTGGCTAAAAGCCCTGAAAGGCTTAACAGTGAGGATGGATTTCAGTTTTATTTTTGTGTTTGTCAGGTGACAAGGATTTCAGACTTTTCAAAGAAAGTCTCTCAATCCTTCCCAAATCTTAAACTAACCAGCTGCCACTGGCGCACACACAAAGGCTTTTCTACCCATGTGAAGCCCTTTGAGCTTTATTTGTCACCTGTCAATCTGGGCCATGCCTCTGATGGATTGCTTTCTAATCCTGTCATTCCTCGTCACTCCCAAAGCCAATCTTAATCTTAATCTCAGATCTGGAGCTGGCAGAGTTGAAGTTTTGAGAATTTAGTCATAAACTAAAAAATTAAAAAGTTATCATGATAATGCAGGTCAATACCCATCTCAAAATTCCATGAAATTTTGTCTGACTTGCTCCTTTCCCCATACCATGCTACAAAACCATGATTCAGTCAATGCCTGGTCTGTGATTGTCAGCGTAGGACTATGTATACAGCCTATGTTAGTGTATTTTGTCTTTGACACACAACACATGTGCTACATGGGGCATAAAGAATAGCATGCAATGGTTTCAGAGAGGAAAAACTTCAGAATCGGATGACTCAGAATCTGAGCCATCAACTTCAACATGCAGTGGTAGATTAGCAGTGAAGGTAGCAGGGACCAGCTGCAGGACACAGAAAAGATGACATATCATTTTAGTATGGGCTAATCTTCAACGGGGAACCATCTTTTCTGCAGGTTTCATCAAGTACAATTTATGATATTTTCAAGACCATTGTATATAAAAACCAAGAACCATTTTATGTCAATTCAATATTCATTCAATATAATGCCACATATGAAGTAATATCAGTCTGCAAGGTTACTTGCAAAGAAATGGATTTACTCATAAAGTTGTGAGTACATACTAGCGTGTTTTATTAATTCCAAACGTTCTTTTTGGAATAGAAAAAAATTACAAGGGCTGATGAAGCTGATATACACTAAACCTATCAGAGCATTTGTACATAAAACCTTAACTTATTTTAGAATTTATCAGGAATAAAATGCAGATGATGACATTTTAGACCTTGTAGGAGTCGGCAGAAACCCTCAAAAATCAAACAAGGGTTCGGAGCAAACTTAAAAGACACCTGACAGAAAGCCATCCGTCACCAGTCAGTAAAGGTGCAGAGTATTTTATTGACTTTACAACTAACTTCTCTGTGTTGGCACAGGAGCAACTGTCAGAGATCAGTAATAAAACTTTTAACATGGTTTTTGGAACGGCTTTTTAAGAAAGAGTACCTAATAGTTTCAAGTAGCATCATTGAAATTCTGACCGGGACATCATCGCCTTACCTTCACAATTTGACCCTTTTAGATGTAGCTCAGATCCTTTAGCCTGTCCACTCTTCCTGCTTCCAACCTCAGGACAAAATATATAATCCCACCCACTGTCACAAAATCAACTGTGGCAGCTGTTAAAAATCTGGGAAGACGGATTAAAATCTAAACGTATAATAAATAGATAAACGGACCCCCAAAAACAAATATGGGAACTAATAAACCTCACATGAGATATCAAAAGTGACTACATTCTGTTTGAGAAAGGAAACCAGCATTAACCTGACATGATGGATGTGATTATATTAAGATTATAAATGTGATTTACCTGTGATTTACGTATCCGCATGTCAGCCGATACCCTCTCCTGTTCTTCTGCCTCCAGATTCCTCTCAATGGCTGGGAAACAATCCAAATCACTGATTTGTAATCCACCACACAGATAAAACAAAAAACATCCCAATATTCTCACTGATGAACTCTGTGTGTGTGTGTGTGTGTGCGTGTGCGTGTGCGTGTGTGTGTGTGTGTGTGCTTGTGTGTGTATGCTGTGGGCAGACTCACTCTTGAGTTTGTTTCTTGCATTGTTGGCCATCTTCTTTATGTCATTGGTGATTGCCTCCAAGCTGTCCTGTGTTTCTGGTTACAAAATGTTAGAAATGGGGTGAGAGATATTGCAACCCATTAAACAAATAAAGTCTTGACATCTCAAATGAAGCCAAATCATTCAAGAGAAAAATATGTTGTCTCTACGATTGCAATTATTTGTATTTCTGAAGTTTCAAACTAGTGATGCCATGCACTAAAGTGCTGCTTTAATATTTCACAACAACAAAGTGGAGAATTGTGGCTTTATTATTGAGTTCCTATAACCCAATGTAGGACACAAATAATCTAAGAACTTGCCGATAATGAGGCTAAAAACCATCTTAGTAAAGCAGGTTGGTAGAGAAGTAAGAAACAGCAGCTAGAGGAGGTGGACCCGGTAATCATGAGCGTTCTTACTCTGATCTGACGTGGGAGCAGACAGGATGACTGAATATAGCTTTTTGACTTCAGCCACATTCTCATCAATTTTGTCAATGCTGTTCCTGATGTCCTCAATCTGAAACACACACACGCACGCACACGCACAGCATTAAAATCCAATCTATTCCAAAGTCAAAAAGTAAGAGGGCCCCCTGACACTGACCTGACAGAAGAAATCGTCCATGAAGGCTGCATTGTCGATAGCGATCTCCACCTCGTCGTCGTCATGGTCACACGTCTGACAGGAGAGGAGTAAAGGCAGTATCAGAGAAGTGCTCGTAGTTTTGTGAAGGGAAATACATATGTAATAGTAAATGTCTAATCTAAAGCTCAAAATAAAATCTGACAACTGAGTGTTTTTTGTGAACAAAGTGTTTTTTTTTCAGGATAAAATGAGATAACTCTCTGGACATCATTTAGAATATATCGTCAATTTTACATTATGCCAATTCTTCTTTTTAGTTGGTTGGTTGGTTTATAAGTTTGCTGGTTGGTCGGTTTGTTGTAAGATTGGTTTGTTGTAAGATTGGTTAGTTTATTGGGTGATCGGTCGGTGGGTCGGTTTATTTGGCTATTGGTTGGTTGGCTAATTGATTTTTTTATTGGCTGGTTTGTCGTTTCGTTGTTGGTTTATAGGGCGGTTGCTCGGTTTGTTTATTTGATGGTTTGTTTGTTGGTTTGCAGTTTTGTATCTTGGTTGGTTAGTTGGTTGGTAGTAGATGTATAGATACTTTATTAATCCCCACACAGGATATGTAGTCGTTACAGAAGCTAAAGAACATTAGAAAGCCACAGTAGCAGTGAAAAATAAGGAGACATATAACGATAAATAAGTGTGTGAATGGAAATTAACTTACATTTACATGTAAAGTATATCTACCAAAGAGTAAAAATAAAAAAAATAAAAAAAATATATATACTAATGCATACATATTTTAATCAAAGGTATAATAAGTGAAATATAAAACATGATAAATATATGAAATGTCTGCATATATTAGTTCAGTTCTTTAAAGAGCAGCTCTTTAGCAGGTTGTGCTCTTATATCCTGTCTTAATGTCAAGATTTTATACAAAGCTCTAAAATCTAATGTTTGCTTGAAGGTGCTCAACAAAATAAAACTTGGAGTTGCCTAAAGGAAAAGATAAGAATGCATTTTCTGTAATGCTTCCATCCAGAGACATATGAAGAATAAATACATGCAGGGATTCTAAACCATCACCGTTTTAAACTCAATCTCAATCCTGCCTGTGTTCAAAAGACAGAAAGTGTGTCTGATGGTTTTTAATGCCCTGTGAATGATTCCCGTTTAATACAGTACAAGATAAGTTGTAATTTAAAGATGAGGAACAAACATTTTATTTACATATTCAACAAAACATTTGTTGCTATTGTTGCAGTAAGCAGGAAGTTGTTCGTTTTGCATGTGTCAAAAAATGACAAAATCAATAAAACTCTTTAGAAGCGGCCATGGCTGGAGGAATCTGGTATCTAAATATGAGTGAATATGAGGCCTTTCATTTTAAATAAAAGTTGTTTTGACACTCTCCTATCCCAACATGGGGTTATGACCCTCGAACGTCTACCCACAAAGCACTTTAAGTTTGTTCTGCTGGATTATCAGAAAACATAACACATCCAAGGAACCAAGAATGCCTGTCATAGTCGTATAGTCATAACTTTAAGTCACAGACATTATATTGGGGCCATTTGGGTCCATGGATCTTTTACTGAAAAACAAGGGGTTACTTGATTTTTTGTTTCCATATGAAAAATCTAAATGGAAAAAACAAGGTGTTTTTTTTTCTATATGTAGCCAAAAGGGATGCGAGAAATATAAGAAAATGTCTTGGTTAATTTTCTAATTTGAATATTTAAAAAAAAAAAGAAATCGCTAGAAAGCAAAAACTTGAGTCCAGATGTCACCATTTACGAGCGGACCAATGAGTAAGCAGCAGATAGTAAGAGTACATTGTGAGCTGTGGTTTATTTCAAAGCAATTTGAGTTTCTTCAAAACGTCTGCAGATGATGAAGAAACGAAAGTGCAGGGGGTTCCATAACCATGGACAGAATCACCAACTAAATGATCCGTCCTGGAGCTGAGGATAAACCAGTACTACTGGGTTAATGGTTATAAAGATTAGCGAATTGCCACATTTGGGATGAATAAAGTATGTCTAAGTCTAGTGTCCTCTAGTGTGTCGACTGCAGCTGTACATTTCTCATGCTGCTAAACAGACTCAAAAGATTTCTTCAAACCATCTGCATAATGACATCATTTTCCAGCTTTGTAAAATATTCAACGCTCACCCACAACCATAAGAAAAAATAACTGTTGTTAATGTTATGGCTGATCAGTGTGCGGGGGTTAGAATCAGATTTAACACAGAGCTGAGAGATGAGATTAGAGCTGCAGCTGTACCTGGAATTACTCTAGAAAGATTTTTGATCAGTCTCTGCAAAATGGAGAGGATTTAGTCAATGCTCGCGTATTTTTTAATGGTCTGAACATTCTGGAAAAAAGCAAAAATGATCAACACACAATAAAATATTTTCCTTTAAGAAAACAGAGCTAATATTTATGAATGGATTCTGAGGGCAGTGTTAAAATTCCATGTACAAATATGCACACCCAATAAATTCTGTCAGAAAGCTTCACCCTACTGATGTCATAAATGTGTCCGGAGGGACAGTCAGTAAACACAGGGCAGTGCTTCAGGTCGGCAACAAAGACCTCAGAGTTATTGTTGAATATTTACACAGTGAGGGACTCAGGCCGGTCTCCAGGAACACAACCTGTTTTCCACTGGCTCTAATAATCCACGGCTCAAATGCAAAGTAAACAGACATCACAGGGCCGTGCTGTGATGGTGTCAGGTGAGGGAGGAACAGAACCAAACAGTTATCTCTCTATGTTCCCGCCCTGAACTGCATCTCCGGACAAAGTTCTCCTCATCAGTGGGACTTCCCGTCTGCCGTCTACCCTCCAAAAACCCAGTTGGTTGTGTTTGTAATGGCTGAAAGAGCGGCTGAAGTCTGAACACTTGACTTTCCTGCAGAAAGTCAGCGTGGTTCAAAGTCAAGGTATGGAAAAAGTTAGCCAACACAACTATCCACTTCCCTGTTCTCTTATATCACCTGCTGGACTGGACCCAGATTATAAATAGACAAACACTTAATTTACACTGCACCACAAAACCTTCTGACTACTATCATTCATACATACTCCAATGTTATTCAAATTATCATGGTTGTCACATAATACTCAGGGAAAAATCTAATAATAATGTTCCTTTTGATCTTTAAAAGATCTTAGGGCTTGATTATTTGACTCCACACCGCACTTCTCACTTGATCCGTATCTATTTATTTATTTTTTATTCATAGCCTCTATCTGTAGTCACAGAAACCTGAGTAACTGCATTTTGTCCATTTTCATGTATTCACATTGCTAGAATGACAATTAAGAATCCATGATCTTCTTCAATGTTTAAAAAGGACTGTTATATGCAATATTGGAAAAAGGAAATCGAATGTATGGCTGAAACATTTAGTTGATTGATCAAGTATTTGGTTGACAGATATCTATCAGTTATTTACTTTGATAATTCTCATTTTAGGCTAAAACCAAATAAATTGGACTAAAACCAAATAAAAAGCCATTACAAAATGTAACATTAGCTGTTTCCTTCTATTCTGTTTCAGATTTTCTTCTGCCGACTACTATCATTTGACATTTGACTTGGAAATGTGGCTGGAGTTATTTGCTTCAGGGCGCCGTCACGAAACAACAGTTGTGGACACACAAAGAGAAATGTTGCTTTTATTTTTACTCCTCTCTGTGAGTTACTCATTGAATTTTACTGCTGTAGCACTCTGACCCAAACATTATGCTCCCTCACACCACTTCTGTGCTGCAGCCTGATAAGAACAAGCACACACTTCCTTCCAGAGTCTCATTCAGCAAAAATAAGGGCAAAGGGAGTGACGTTTGCTACATACGCATGAACCAACTATAAACCAACAGTTTGATACTGGCAGGAACAGCTACATTGTTCAGACTACACTAGTTTCCTGTCTCCAACGATGGTCTTTCAAGATTAACCCCGTCAGATCAGGTGATCAAAGCGCCACAAATCCATGCCCGATTTTGATCGGAAGGCTGGCACACTGCAAAAAATTTAAAATCTTACCGGGTGTATTTGTCTAATTTCTATTAGAAATATCTCATTGCACTTGATGTAAGACACAATCACTGAACAAGTTGCATTTCAGTCATATATAGAGGCTTGTTTTAAGACAAGCATCTTGAACATCTTATTAAGTTAAAGAATCTAATCTCAATCTTAAAAATACCTCAAATGCTGAGACGAGCAATTCTGCTAACTTAATAACATATTCTATCTTAGAATGGCTAAATCTCATTTTTCTAATCTCATTTCATGAATGAGGTGGTGTTAATTTTTTGAACATTATTGGCTTATTTTGAGAAACAGCACTTCAAAAAAACTGAGGAAATATAGATGAAATTCAGATTTGCAAGCTAATTTCAAGTTCTCCTTTATCTAAATGTCTTATTTCAAGAAATCATACCAAGGTCATTTTCATCTATTGCAGATTTTTATTTTTTTTTTTTTAAACTAAACACAGCTTGCATTTATTTTTTGCAATTTAATTTTGAATTAATACTTTTTTCCAGTGTAACATTACAAGTTTGACATCGACCACTCATTCATGTCAAGTCATGTGACATCGATGAGGAGGTGGGTCAATAATGGCTACTGTTTCCTCGCCAATTACATTTTTTAATAACTCTGTTGTGGTATTCCTTCAATGAAACACTGAAACACTGTCTTTGCCATATTTCAATGAGCCTTCCTTCTTCTTAATTATTCGACCTTCGACCTTAATTATTCTGCATACGCAGTAGAAAAACCTCCATCTGTAATAATACCAGTGAATGAAACATACATTTATTTGCAACAATGCTTTCTACCATTTGATGTTGACGCACGTTAATGATGTCATCTGCTATGAGTAGGGAATCCAGGGGTTGTTTACAAGACAACAACAGCTGCACATAGAACTGTTACATTTCGGCCTTTCGTTTCAAAGGAAACTGTATTTGGAGGCCAGGGAACATAAACTTTTGAAAATGAGTGTAATCTCTTGAAAATGTTGCTGTTTCCATTTCAGTATAAACTGGCAAAACACAACTCTTTGGAAACGGTGACGTTATAGCCTCATTTCAACTATGGCTATTTCAATTTCAGCCTGGTAGCCACACCTAGGCCTATCACAATTATTAAATAATAGTCTGAGCGAAATAACTTGAGTGAATCACAATTGTTTTTCAGAATTGTGATGATCCCCTCCAGTCATCTGTAGTTAAAGGGTTTGATGTACCAGAAAGTCCTAGTTCCTCACTATTTCCAAGTTGTCTTCCATTGTTTAATATTTGACTGGCATTAATGATGTCATTTGGTAGCCTTTACCCTGCTTTGAGTAAAGATTATAGTCAGCCTTCAGCGGCTACTACGTGCGAAAGACTAATTCTTTTGATTATAAATGTTAATATGTCATGAATCCTAAACTGTGAAACGGTGCGTAAACATGCAAACAAAATCAATTTGGGCACTTTTTAGTTTTAATTCAAATGAAATTGATGGAAGCCACTTTGCTGATTTTGTAGTCAACTTCTGAAACCACACATCATTACATCTAGGTAGATATTGGTATTAGATTCCATAATGGTGGGACAAAATTATTATTATTATCATGACAGCCCCTAGCCACGTCCACACAGAGCAAATTTCGAATATCAGGTTTTGTTTGTGCTGCAGATTTGCTTTTTCGGCAAACTTTAGGGACTCATCGACCCTTCCTGGTTGTTTTTTTGTGGTGGTGTTGATTTTGACATGAACAACTGCTGGCCTGGCGTACAAACTAGAGCAGATTCATGTGTACAATGATAGTTTTCAAATCCTTATCGTCTGAACACAGATCCTTTTAAAACGCAAACTGGGCCTAAAGTTATCCTTTAATCATTCAAAACTGCTGATACTAACAAGTATGACAAACTTCCTGGAGATCCACCACCTCATCAAATGAAATTATCAGTGACAGCCTGTGTCTGTGCACAGGTCAGGTGACTGGCTCTTCCACAAGCCTTCAGATGAGAATCTTAAATGAAAGACAGCAATGCCAATAAATGTACCCAATAGGTGTCAGGAGGTGAAATAGTACATTACGCTGTAATTAAACTGATACTACTATAGTTGGATAAAACAGACAGAAGAAGATAGTTAAATTATTAATTGCGATTGTTTCATGAAAATAAATCAACTCAAATTTCATGAACCTGAAACTTAACAGCTTTAATCATTAACTCACGCTCCTATCTTATGATTATAGTTAAAGACACATGTGACTGTTAGAGTACAGGAGGACAAACTTCAGCAGTTAAAATGTAAATTATAGTAATTTAGTATCGAGTATTTTACAGAATTTTCTAGTTGTCAACTGCAAATGGAAAATAACTTTTCAAAATAACTTTTAAAATTCTTATTTTTGAAAAATAAATGTCAGTTTGTTGCCTAAACTGTGACATAGCAAATTAGAATTCCTCTTTTGTTGCCAAAAACTTCATAAACCCATGCTTTGAACAATGTGTTATCATCAACACAGTCAAAACAACTGGATATCAATAAAAAAAAATGGAAAATGTGCTGAACACCGATGCATGCCTGACCTATGTGTGGGCTTATTCCTTTAATTCAAATAACTTAATTTTGGAAATTAAACTTGTTTTGCTTACGAATTACCAGTTCTCACGTTGTATAAATCCCATTTAGCATTAACCCAACAGGTTTTCCGGCAAACTGACAGAAACACAACGCTTGAATGGAACTTAAATATATGAGTGCAAGACTTAGATTGGTCATTCTAGAAAATCCAATGTGCAACAGTGAAGGGTGATTAACCCACTTTTTTGTATAGAAATTCTCAAAGAATGAACCAATATGGTCGGAAAGTAAGAAATAATGATTTATCTGCATTCTGGCTAAATGAGTCGGGATTTTTCTTTGCTTAGACTTTATATCACGATTCAATTTTTTTAAACTTGTTGCACTAAAAGGTGCCACCCGCAATGTAGTAAGCAAACATCCTTTATATACCGCGCTTGGTAAGAAAGCAGAGTCCGAACCAACTCTTTAGCAGAGATTAGTTACTTTATTTTTAAAAGCCAGAATAAACACACAGCCATACTCCTGTTTGGTTCTAGGTGACAACAAAAATTCATCTTGAACAGGATGGAGGTTCTCCAGCACGCTCTCATGCTGCTGTGGCTACACAAACTACAACTCCCATAATCTCCCCCGTAACAGATTCACAAAACCCATAAGGCCACCTTCCTAAAAGTCCAGGCCTAGCTCATAACAGCGAGTTGGAACAAAAACGTTTATGTTTAATTTTCTCTGAGTCTGAAAAACTTCCAACATCCCAAAAATGTGAGGTTTTTTTGGCAGAAGTTCAATGTAGTTGGTCGGAGTCAACTCATCGTCACCTGGTTCAGCGGGGTTTTCTTCTAGATTAATTCTGTCTTCTTTGTTTGTAATTTTCTCTCACACAAGAATACAACTTTTCTCCTCCGGTCTCTCTCTCTCTTGCTTGCTTGCTTTCCCTGAATTGCAGTTTATTTTCTGCACCACAGAGTCACGCAATCTTTCACAGCAATCTCAGTGACCGAGGGAGAAAAGTAAAGGTGTTGCATCGCTGCAGTTTATGTTGTGGATTAAAATGCTGCAGAATTGTTCTTGAGAAATCCGATAGCATATATGTCTGTAGGGAGATCGCAATCTGTTTGCAATTAATCGCCCGGTCTTAAAAAAGTACAAGAAAAACTGTCAGGAGCCGTGATAGACCGAAGAGGTAAGTACACTAAGATCCAATGGAAAACTTATTAAATAAGGCTAAATCCACCAACAGCAAAGGTGGATCAGAACCACCAACTTCCCGTTGTATGACGCAATGAGTGAAGTCAGTGGCGGAAGACCACTGATGGAGGTCTCTGACCATTGAGGAAGACCACTGGTGAAGGTATCTGACCATGTATTTGTATTTACTATGTGATTCCTATGAAGAAGCCTCTGCTTTTAGTCATACTTCAGATGATGATGATGCTAACGTAGCATTTCTGCTAAGTTTACCAGACAACCTGGCCTCGCTAGATAACGTTAGCTAAGCTAAAATAAATGACATGCTGATTAGACAATCTGTCGTTCACCTTTTCCCTTTAATCACTTCCAGGAAGAGTAAACCCTTAGTAATTATCAAGCTGCTGTTGATTAAAAGCATCATAATAACTAAATAAACTGCCCTAATCACATGATAACACACCCATTTTCTGATAAAAACATGTCAAATATTCATCACGTTTAGAGATGACACACAGCTGTTCTGATTAAATGCATTAATTCAGCTGCAAAGAAATTTGTTCAAAAATCCAACGATTAAACTTCAGGCTGAGCTGGAAGCAGGGGGATAAATAAATTACACTCATTAAATAACGTCTCGCTTTGGAAGTTATGTCTAATAATACTCTGAATGCACTGACTAAATGAGGACCTGGCATTTGACTCTGGTTTGGTATTGTTTGTTTGGGTTGGTTATACAGTATGCTAACTTAGATCTTATAAAGACTTTTTCAAATCGATC
The DNA here is from genome assembly GCA_009660295.1 of Lophius piscatorius. Lineage (NCBI taxonomy): Eukaryota > Metazoa > Chordata > Actinopteri > Lophiiformes > Lophiidae > Lophius > Lophius piscatorius. The sequence goes on along the minus strand of VRLP01000528.1, from coordinate 155,035 downwards.
AGGATTGTTTAGCACGTTAAAACAATACTGAAGGGACTTTTGCCCCTGTTGGTTAAGCTTGTTGTTCCTTCACATGTCGTTGGAGGATCAGCATAGCGCCACAACTAAACCTGTTAACAGGCTCCTTGGGATGTGTTCATGGTGGGGAGGGGGCTGTTCTGCAGCAAGGGATACATACTCAACTGTAGGTGTTTTGACTTCTTTCTTTTTTTTCATTGTTTTCCACTTCCTTTCCATACTGTTTTCTATGTTCCAAGCCCATTTAACAATACACAGTCCTAATATGACTGACATTATTATTATTTTGATTAGCGATGTATGAACTTAATTTTAAATCCTGGAATGTAAAATGATTAAATAAGCTAGTCAAGTTTGAGCAAGTCATGAGAAGGATACAACAATTAAAAGCCAAAGTAGTTTTCCTTCAAAAGACTCATCTAATCCTGGAGGGTGTCGCTAGAGTGAAGAGGAGATGGTCTGGTCGGGTATTTTCAGCCAGTTCTACCTCACATTCAAGGGGTAAAATTACTCTTCTCGATACATCTGTTCTTCTTCAACTCACCGATGTTAATAACGATTGTTTTGGCAGATATATTGTTTTTCAGTGTGAAATTATTTTAATTTGGACTGAATTTGATTATTGTTTATGGGGCAAGTAATTATGACCCACGTTTTCCAGGCACTTTTTTTACTAGCCACCCTACCTGGTAGGGTGACCAGAGCTAGACAGATCTACTGGGATAGACACCTCCCATCCTCAGACAACAAAGAAACTAACATTTTTATGTCGATCCAGGAAGCCTCGGATGTTTTCAAGAATTGCTTATTATCTAGTTTCAGTGGATTTATTATCCCATATCTCAAGTGGGTGGTATAATAGCATAATTATCTCAGATCATTCTCTATGTTGGACACTCCCTATCCCTCTGCTTTAGCCTTCAAGTTGGCATCTCCAGACAACTTGGCTAAGAGACGAAGAATTTATCAAATATTTTGGAGCAACTAGAAACTAATACTGATGAGATCTGCATCTGTGAAGCGGTAAACTTTTAAAGCCTTTTTTAGGAGGCCAGAGGATGAGCTTTACAAACTTTAAATACAAGTTTTGTAAACTGGAAAGGAAAGAACTTGAAAAGAGGATGAAAGAGCTTGAAGGCCAAATCTTTAAAAATTCCAAGCCAATTCAATCCAAAATGGTCCATTCAGACCAGAATTGATTTGTACAGGGAAGGCGGGGCTTTCACAACATAAAAAGAGTGTTTAACATACTTTTTGAGAAATCAGGTATCCCTGCCACCACAATCCTGTCACTGGATGCCGAGACCGCCTTTGACAGGATAGAGTGGCAATACTTATTTGATATCTTGGAATGGTTTGGTTGAAGTGAAAAATTCCCCAGATTGGTCCGACTCCTCTACCGTAATCCCCAAAGGAAATATCAACTAATGGAATATTTGCAAAGCCCCTCAAACTTAACCAAAGAAATAGACAGGGCTGCCCTCTGTCTACTCTACTTTTTACTCTTGCTATTCAACAGCTGGCAATGGCAATTCGAAAGCATAGTAATATAACAGGGATAAAGATTAGGGAGAGGGAACATCGGCTAGCCTCATATGGATCATTTTGTTTTGCACATATTTAAAACAAACTCTACCAACTCTACTTGACCTGATTAATATTTTTGGCATCTTTTCAGTATATAAATATAAGTCTATAATTTTGTTTCTGGCAGTAAAAGAGAGATGTAACCCTCCAATTAACTCAATTTAATGTGGCTTAACTGGGTTTAGGGGAACAAATTATCCTGACTACTTATAACCCCCTCGCAGATGCAGTTGAACCGCTTATAGATAGGTGGACAAAGTTACCAGCATGACTGGATGCATCAATGCCCCACAGATGTCAATTTTGATTACATTTTTAGATCTTTTTCCAATCAATCTCTCTGTTTACACAAACTACCTTCTTTCAAATGCTTCAGAAACATTTCTCAAACTTTATCTGGAACAAATAAAAACCATACCTGAGACTCTCCTTGTTATATCTACCTTGTGAGAGAGGTGGAATAAAATTACTAAATTTTAAATGGTACTTTCTAGAAGCCCAAATTAGAGTTGGTATGTTTTACTTTGTGATGAACCATCCTCCAGCGTGGGTCAAAATGGAATCCCAATCTATATCAATACCTGTAAATTTGTATTTGTACTTAGCAGATAAGGAGCAATATGGCATACCATTCACATACATTTCTATATATACCATGAGATATCTACTCAATATTTCCTTTTAGGAAGCTAAAGGATGTAATTCCTACTCTTGGAAGAAACAAGAAATTTGTGGACTCTCAATATCTGAAAGGAATGTCTGTCCACTTTGCTCTAAAAAAAAAAAAAAAAAAAAGGTATTTCATAAAAAAATAAGCTTGGCAAATTCTGGAAAATCTGGTGTCTTCTACTATTTCTCGGAGAAATGACAAATTACCAGCTATCCTGTTTAAATAGGGCTTTTTTCTTATCATTGTTTTAAATAGAATATCATTGAGTGGTGGATAATCAAAGGAAGGTCATTATTGATATAGATGACCACTATGGGCAAGTGTTATTTTACTCAGTTTGCTTAGCAGATGTATCAACAATCATTCCAATACACACACATTTTTCCCAGGGGATGATTTAAAAAAATAAATCACCGACTATCACGGCAGCAGGACAGGTACCCTGGATCAGATTTACCAGAGCATGGTGACTGAAGCAAAAAAACTGCCATCAGGACTTGTGTTAAAGCGACACTAAACAGTGACAAAGGATTTTTAAGCCCCCAGTGCCACGGTGGAAGGCAGACTTTTCCTGTTAACATTTTACCCATTCAGTGCGCAGTTCTCCTGTTAACCATTTTCCCCCTTTCCCCATTCAGCGTGCAGATAATTTAGCCAATTGTGAAGCAGAGAAACAAGAGAGGCTCTTCAGCTCAGTTGAAAATACTACAAAGGAATGAAAGGGATTTCAAGGTTAGAGAAAACTGCTCTCAAAAGAAGTTTTTAGTAAGTCTTAAACTGATAAAATATGATAACTGTAGCTACTGGCTACTAAAATTAACATGTTCTGGGTAAATTGCCTGAGTAAGCAACCGTTTCCAAAGCTAGGCAGGGTGTGTGCAGTAAAAACTATCACGAGGGATCATAGCTGCAGGTTAAACTGAAAGTCAGCGTTTCCTGTTTCTCCTCTTTCCAAAATTCAACAGTTTATAAGTTGAACCTGAGCCCATACTGACATAAATTGAGTAACATAAAGTCTAGATTACAGTCAGTAAGTTAAAGCTTACAAAGAAAATCAAAAAGGAAAACAGGGGAAGTGTGAGAGAAAAGATGTGATACAGGAAAACGGGATAAGAGAACATTTTATGGACTTTATAGGAAACACCATCAACTTCCCAACCAATACCGGACCCATTTCCCTTCCTTTCCATCTGGACTTCCCTAACGTGAAAAGAATCCCGCTGTATAAGATACAGAGCCTTGAGAGATGACGCAGTTCAACTTTAAAGACAGCAAATATTTGTCCAGCTGGATCAGCTATCTATGGGAACCGGTCCTGACTTGGGTTACAATTAGTCCCGACTCCACTGGCAGCTAGTGCAGGATATTCACCGTCACAAGAGCTATTCGGAATTGCGAGCATTAATTCAATGGATGCTTCAGTGGTTGTGGATTTCTCTATTGCTGTTATCTTGTTGTGTGGATAAATACACATATAAATAAACACACATATTGATATATATAGGATATTTGGTCAAATTCTCTATGATGCCGGTAAATATTGTGTAAAATTAGGTCCTGTCCAAGCCATCTGACCATTGGTCTGTAAAGTTGGTTTCAGACCATAACTCAAACCCTGTTTTATATTTCTTCAAAAATCTCTACATATATCTCCCAAATTGATAGTCTTTTGCTATTTAGGAGTTTTTTGTCATTTTTATTTTTTTCTAATTCCATGGTTACAAATTAGACTCAGGGTCCTTCTGGCAGGTGGTTTCATCTCCGGAAAAGATCAGAAAACACTTTTTAACATTTTTGCAAAACTTACCAAGTACTGAAAGGAGGCTTTAGATTTTTCTATATTTTAGGGATTTTTTTCCATTACCATGGTTACAAATTGGCCTCACTTTGGTGGTTGGTTTCATTCCTGGAGTAGATCCAAGACGCATTTGCAAGGAACAAATCTTCCTACACAGAACAACCAGGTAAATAAGTGGTACCTTTTGCCATCAACGGAACTAAAATTCTAAGAGTTTTCTTTTTTGTTTCCATGATAACAATTTGATTTTGGGCTCATTCTGTGAATGGGATTTTTCTTAGATGAGGATTTCAGGGGCATAACGCAAAAAATGATCTATATGTTGTTGTTTATATTTCACAAAACGTACCAGTTCATATCTCTCATTTCATAAAGACTTCTCACTCGTTTGATATTTTAGAAATTATCCGCCTTTTTTTTATCCCCTATTTACACTAGTAATGACGGTCTCTGTGGACTTTTCACATAAAAAGTGCATAAAAAGTGCATAAAACGCCTTATTACCTGATTGTTTATTCTGTAATTGTTTCATCTGTTTCTTAATTTTTTCTTTATCTGGTTTTATGTCTATCAAAACAGATATTTGCATGTGTATTCAATTAGCACTTGGGCTGATTCTGTTTTTTTTTTTACATTTATTCTATTGACTTGACTTACTAAACATTCATATTTTGCTCAGCTATGTTAAAAAAATTGTTGTATATGACTAGGGAACCTTAGAACAATTATTACATAACATTACAGTCCAGTAAGACTGCATGGATATCAACGGACAAATGTCTGAACGACTGATCGACCGCTTGGAATCGGTTTCCATATTAAGTATTTAAGTGAACCATTAATGATGTCGTATCTGATCCGTTATTTCAAAAACCTGTCTTTCCATACGGACATTAAAGTCAACAGACTGATAACACTTGAGAAAATGAACACCGTTAAGACATTTCCTAGTCGTTACTTACAGCTTTTAGTTGTTCCAATCGATCCTTCATCCTTCCGACGGTAAATTTCACACGTTTAAACCAAAGATATTTCCACTAATGTCCGTGAAATGTATCAGAAACTTCCGGATCTCTGGAATCCTCAGCCTGTCCGACAGGAGCCTTCCGCCGGTAAGAAGGAACTCAACTCCTCAGGAGTCCTCCCAGAAAAGCTTTAATGAAAAGACTTTTTTCTCAAAAGTAGAGACTTTCCGTCGTTTTCCATACAATATGGCTGCTGGGTTTAAAACCAGTGTTTTTCTTGGCTAAATCTCCTCGCTCAGGGGATTAAAACAACAGTTGCGTGGGTCCGTATAATCTGGCTCTCCGATGTCCACCAGTAATCATCCTAAAACGCACTTTTCTCAACTCACGCGTGCGCAGACGTGCCCATCTCTATTGAGATGAAACCACGCCCTGAACCACCTGCAGCAGTGATGCGTTCATGAGTTGTTGGAATAATATGTATCTGACAAATAATCTATCTTTCAACGTCGACATCCACAGTGTATTAATCGACGAAATATTCAGATAATTTACCTCATTTGAAGTATATTATCTGAATATACAACGCTGTGAAAAATCCAGTATCAGAAATAGACCTGCATCCAATTCATTACCTGTGTCATCAACGAGATGTACCTCAAATACTAATGTAAAAGTACTCATTGTGCAGTGGTGCATTCCCTCATTCTGAACTGGATGTTTTTTTAAATTAATATTAATGCTACATTGACTTCTAATTCCTTCAATTTATAGATATTTGACTGTCCTTTATCTTTTATATTTAATCTTTAAATTTGTATATATGTGTGTCTATATATTATATTTTCTTAGTTTATATATGTTTATGTTACTTTTTTTACCCCTTAAATAAAATTTTCTCTTTATTTATCGCCACGTTCACATGTTTTTGATGTGATGTAGAGCCTAAATGTCCCTTTTCGTGATGAATAAAGGATCTATCATTCTATCTATCTATCTTTCTAATTATCAGCCTATTTTATAGTGGGATTTATTTAAGTTTTGAGGTAATTTCAACTACTTTATGATCTATAAAATCATCACAAACATTCAATATTTCCCTCTGAGATGTAGTGGATTAGAAGTATTAAAGTAGTTTAAAATGAAATTAAGTATCTCAACGTTGTACTCAAGTGCAGTACAGTAAATGTACTTAGTTACTGTCTTCTACTGGTACATGGAAAACAGTACAGCAATAAAATAATTTCCAAGTACACGCATTTTCTTTACAGCTCATCGATTTTGTCTGTAAAATTAATTTACCATGCACTGCGCCATTTCATATTCTAAATAAAGCTGTCAGTTTGTGTTGATTGTTCAAAGCTTCGCAAACTTGGCGGATAAAATGAGTGACAAGGTGACAGGTAAACATACCCTTTAAAGTAACTTCATAATTCAGTGTAGCAGTAATCAGAACCTCATCAATATATTTTACCTTCCTCAACATCTACTCATCCTCAGTTTCTGTCATGATCTTCATTCTTAGTAAAGCTAGTAAATAAAAAAAGTTTTGATATAGCCTCCATCATGACGAATAGCAGGTCACATCAGCAAAAGATGTAGGTCATCTTGATATTTTTTTTAGATTTTATTTACTTTTCTTTTGTTCTTTATAATCTCAATCTCTTACCACGGTCACTTCACACAGTGGCCGTAACACTTGAACTTCTGATGTCCGGATATAAAGCCGCTAAATGAATGTGCAGCGCACAGCTGTTTATGTAATCTGTTCGACTGTCCTCTACTGGAACATGCCTGACCTCCAGTGGTGACCGTGTTTCACAGGGGTGAATCATTGATCATTGCAGTCATTCCCAAGGACTGGGTTGGGATCCACACGTAGCTCGCAGATTTTATTTTGGGTTTTTGTCTTCATTTACTAAATTAGCGTACATTTTTATTTCAATGTTTGGAGTAAGTCTGTTATCGTTCCCTAAATTCACGTTGCCTCATAAAATGTATCGAAGTTGTGTGGAGCTTAAATGAATAGAAATAACAATTTGCCAGCCCTGCCTCAATGCATTATGATCACATGTATCATGTATACGTAAACATTTGCATGAAATCAAGTGATTCTGAAAACTGGCAGTTGCCTTTGAGGGTCACAGTGGCTCACGTTTCCATCTTCCAGTCCTCTGCCAAACCAACCAACCCCATGTCTTCATTACTGTACATCCAGAAACCTCTCTGATCTTCTCCATTTACTCCTGACTGGCAGCTCTATCATCCATCTACCAATAGATCCACATCCTCTCCTTTTCCAAACCATCTCATCAGGCACAAACAAGGTTGTCTCAAAGATAGCTAAACTATATATATATCAAAGGTACTGCGAGTCTTGTAAATGTTTCCCCTTCCATCAGATAGATCCTGACACTTCACCTCACCAGCCTTTAAGCTCCAATAACAACACTTGTCTTTTTTTCTTTTCTGTTTTTTTAATAAGTGACCATGTAAGAAAAGAGATCCTCAAACTACATGAAAAGATAAGACATTTATATTGAGAATGTTTTTATTCAAAGATAACTCCCCTTTGTGTGTCAATACACCGTACAACAGCATTTTGTGAGCTGGGTAGGGGCAGTGGAGGGTGCTCGATGAAGAGTAGCACGTTGCCATGCCAATGACGACACTAGGGTAGGTGTTAAACAGTGACATTAGAACCACAACTTTTAGTTTTTAAAACAAAAAAAATTGATAAGGATTTTACAGTAAAGGGGGCAAAACAACTTTCTGTTCACGCTTGGGAGGGGTAGGGGTGAGGGCTGTGGGGAACACATGTTAGAGGTCATCTTCTTCATCTGGGAGTGCCGTTTGTGATGCAACCTAGAGAGAACAAAAGGACAATATTATAATCGTTAAACAAAAATGTTTGATCTTAAACAATGTCACAGAAGAGGATTGCAACTCCGCTACCATACTCACATGAAGTTCTTGCTCGTACTTGGCAGCAAGCGTTGGGTCCATGTGGATCTCTGGAGGAGCGAGAGCAGGCATTTCCACAAACTCCAGGTTGGGGTCACCAATCAACTTCCTTGCTAACCACAGGAAAGGCTTCTCAAAGTTGTAGTTACTCTTGGCAGAAATATCATAGTACTGGGGACAGAGATGTTCATACAATTAGAAAACAATATTCTCAATAATGCCAGTGCGCATGGGGATTGGACACATTAACAACTTTGTGAATATTTCATACCTGCAGGTTCTTCTTGCGGTGAAAGACAATGCTTTTAGCTTTGACTTTTCTGTCTTTGATGTCCACCTTGTTACCGCAGAGGACGATGGGAATGTTCTCACAGACACGGACCAAGTCACGATGCCAGTTTGGTACGTTTTTATAGGTGACTCGAGAGGTGACATCAAACATGATGATAGCACACTGAGCTGTGGAGGTAACATATTAAGTTTTAATCAAATACATCTTTCCATTAAGCTTTTATTAATTCTGGGATTAAGGATCATGAAGAACACCTTGAATGTAGTAGCCATCTCTCAGGCCTCCAAACTTCTCCTGACCAGCTGTGTCCCACACATTGAACTTGATAGCTCCTCTGTTGGTGTGGAAAGTCAGCGGGTGCACCTCTACTCCCAGGGTGGCTATAATTGAAAACGTTGTGTGAAGATGATGGACATTCAAACCACAATTCCACATCGGTCTTAAAAATGGCCTTTGGTTGACGAGATGTAATTTTCCAGAAAGTTGGCGAGTAACGTAGTTGGAACATTGTTAGGGGAATCAAAAAAATAAATAAAATGTTTATTTTTCTATTTTAGGTCAAATTGCAGTATTTTGTTGCAGATAGTGAAATATGGATTTTTAACAATCAGTTTTAAGCATGAACAATCGTCATACTGATTTGTTATGAGATGCAGTCCAAGCTGAGCATGTCAGTAGTAGAATATACTTAATTCTTTTACATCTATGAGTTACTATTACTCATTATTACTTAAATGCTGAGTCTGCTAGGACAAGAACCGTGCCTTTGTGATGATCCATAGTTGCTCCCTTCAAATGATTAGGCATCAGAGTTGAGCACATAAGGTAATTTCCAAATTAAGTGTCTGTGGTGGTGTCTTGCAGATTTCCATCTGGTATTGACAACTAGAGACTCAATCCTCTGTCTGCATTAAGGGTAAAAATTTCCATTGGCTGTCTCTCTGAAGTATCTGAATAAAATCCTGATTGAAATATTATCAAGTTGGCTGTCTGTCAAAAGTATGTAGTCAGTTGTATGTAGTAAGTTTTTACTATAATTTTTTTTATCGACAATACTGTGCTTTTGCTATACTGTGCTGCTGCCAGTGCGTGCCATGACGCTCTTGGTCAGCTTCTCTACTTGACGTATCCTGCAGATACGTTTTAAAATTGAGGCTATGTCCTCTTAAGACAATACAGCACTAATAAAAATAAGTCAACATTTAAAGACTACAATGGGGGAGCACATTTTAGACATAGGTGCACTGTAATTTTAAATTGACAGCAAATCCTTTTAACTGCCAGTAAGTAGTCAAATGCCATTTAAGTAAAAAAAAAAATACCAGCCAAGTTTTAACATATAAAAATGTTAACTTTGCAAAGTCTGTAAATGTCATGGATGGTGCTTATAATGCAAACCTTTAACTGAGTGCGTTGGAATGAGACGTCATTCCTTAGTTTTTGACAAACAATACACAAAAAATGAAGATGAGACTGCATGCAGCTATTTACTATCAGCACATCATAAAACAAGTTGTGCCGATTATCTAAAAAATCTGTTTTAATCCTCAATCCATCACACTAAGGTACTCACCGACATATTTCTTCTCAAACTCTCCCGTCACGTGCCTCTTTACAAAAGTCGTTTTACCAGTGCCTCCATCTCCAACCAAGACAAGCTGAAAGAAAGAGGGCAGTTAGTTTGGAACAGAATCACTTTCTACACCAAGGAGACTTAATGTTACAAAGAACTAAGTACCTTGAAACAGACCACCGGCGCGCTTGCCATTGAGTCTGTGGACTTTATCTATACGAAACAAAACAAGACAGCAGTTAGCACATTTTCACGCCGTGTCCAAGTTACCAACCATCAGTGACGCTAAGTTAGCGCTGTTAGCAAATACCACCAGTCATGCTATATCGATTGAAATTGAAATTGTGTTCATGTTGGTACTGGATGGCCGTCACTCGAGAGTTTAATGCATATTATAAACGCTACATTATGATATTCCTTGGAAACGAGACAACCTGGTCTATAAAATGTACCAAGAAACAGCTAGCTGCTAACAGGCTAAAAGCGTTTGCGCCATAAGACGCGCGAGGGAACGCATTTTTTTTTAGATCGACTGGAACATTCTAACTGGAAAAACAGTTGAACGTATCCATCTTGCTGTTGGGCAAGCATTAACCTTTACAAATTATTGTTTTATTTATGTATGACTGGAATCAGGAGTTAGCCACAAGACAATATAAGCACATCCCAAGAACAATGCAGTAAAAGGAGTGTAGTATTAGCATGCTAGCCCTTTGGCTCCGATGTTAGCCCGTTAGCTAGCATGCTAGGTGACTAACAGGCTAGCACGGCATGGTAGCCTTCCTGCGCCTCCAGCTAATGGTAAATTACGGGAGATAGCTACAGAAAATCAATGGCCTAATCTGGCGGAGCAGACTATAGTGGTTCGACTAGCGTCGCTGCATGAGCTCAACGATAACCTTTAACATCCTAAGGTATTAAACAAACTTTCCAGAAAACCCCAAAATCTGAAATAAAGATGTTCTAAAATGAGGTAGGAGTAAAGACTCACCGGTTCTGCCACTGAGAGAGAAAAGAGGTAAATGGCTGCGTTCGCGGGAGATTCAGCGTGAACTATGAGTCAGTTTCCGCCCCAATCACGTGACCAGCACAGCGGTAATATTTTTTTTTTTTACTGTATTGACTACGCTCTTTATCTGATTATTTGTTGGCAATATTACGGAAAACCTAGAGGACGGTTTAAAATTAATGTTTATCTAGAGGTAGGTTTTCGCATATTCAACAGATATGCGGATTATTATATGTTGGTCACGTTTAATAATGTCCTGGCGACGTGACGTCATAACAACGTTTTTATACACCAATGAAAGATAGAGCACTTTTGGAGTGTTTTGACCACAATAATGTCTTCCTTGGATACTGTCCGGTCTACGTTACCACTATGAGGGTGCAGTCTTTGACAAGCAGTTAGAATTTTCATTGCTATCTGCTTTAACTAATTAAGCAAATTATTTTTAGCTGTCTGAAAGCATGTCTTTCTACCAGAAAATTAAGATACGATGAACACGAGACTTGGCCATGTAACAAACACAAAACCACATTCCTATCGTCGCCAGGGAGGTAATATTTTTACCTTGGTTAGTTTGCCTGTCTGTCTGATTGGTAGCAAAATTACAGGAAAAACAAATGGACTGATTTGCATGAAATTCTATCCAGAGTTAGGTTTTGGCATATCCTAGAAATGACCCCCATAACATGATGTCACAATAACGTTTGTTTTCATCATTTGGAGTTAGGGTGTTTTTGGAATTTTTTGACCATAATGTCTACCTTGGACATCTACTGTGTCCTTCCAGAGGTGCACATGTTCATATCAATATAAACATGTGCAAGAAAACAAAATCATTATACTAACTTTTAAAGTAAAAACCAAGTCTGAAAATGACGTGATGATATACACAGACAAGTGAGAGTTCCGAGTTAAAATAAACATCACCAAAAAACACAATTATCTTAAAAAGTCTAAAACTTTTAGCACTTTGAGATTTGATCCAAATTTGAAGAGCGTTATAAATAAAATGTATTATTATTATGTTTATTAATTAAATAAAATGGTGTTTTATCAAGCAGTTAGAAATTTTATTTGCTGTCTGCTTTAATAAATTGTGCAGAATTGAGCAAATAAATTTGATTTGAAGTTTGAACTAATGACAAAAAGCAATAAGGCATGGCTTTGTACCGAAAATTTTACAACTATCAAAAGTAAATTTATATTTCCCCAACTTTTCAGGTTATAATGATACCAGGTGTCATACAAGTCCACCTGGCCCGGTTTCAGAAGAAGTTCTGGAACATTCTAGAGAAATCGTCACGGCCGCTTGCTTGAATCCCATAAAAATTCTCCATGATGATATACGATGGCGATTACACTATGTAAGCCCACGGAAAATAAGCTAAGATTCCTCAGGAGCGGTGACCAGCTGATGTGAGACCACGCATCACATTAGTAGAACAGTAGAAGAAGCTCTTTAATGATTTAATAATAACAATAATAATAATACATTTAATTTATAATGCACTTTATTTAATATCTTTCTCAACAATTTTGTTGAGCACAATTTTTTGAGTCACTATGTCTTAATGAAAAATGTGACTGAAGCTGTTTGAGCAACCTCTACCATCTCTTTGTTGAGGTTAGTACTAAATAAGAAAAGGAAAAATATATGAATTTTTTATAACATATTACATGTGAGAACTTACTTAACAGAATTACGTAACGTAATACAACCAAAGAAAGTCCAATAAGGGTCAAATTGTTTTCTAAAAACATGCAAACGCGTGTTAACGAGCTAATCTAATTGAAATGGAAAATCTTCCATGACCTGGAGGTGCTTCAGCAGAGCACCTTCAGTCACTGGCTGATCCCGCCAAAATGCAGGACTGAACGCAGGAAGTCATTCCTGCCAGCTGCGATCAGACTGTTTAATGCACAGAAACTAATCCGCGTATTAGGATACCGACAGACATTCTTTATTTTGCACAAAACATTACGTTTGCACACATTTTTAGTTCCTTAATATCTGTTGTTAATTTTTTATATCGGTTCTTCCTCCCACTGCACACTGCCATATCAATGTTATTACATCAGTGTTATTTCCATGTTGTTGTTTTTCTCTTTATAGTCATTTGTTATATACCTAGCCCTCAACCGTTACTGCTGACAAAACATTTTCTGGTAAAGAATCAATAAAGTATCTATCTGTCTGAAATACCAAATCTTTGCTATCATTATCATACATTTAATTTATTATTTCATCGTTACTGCAAAACACTGGTAAATAACAGACTTTTTCAATATACATAACATACGAAAATGGTTGAATAATATTCCTTCAAAATGTGAGATTAAAGAAAGCAGTTCTGTTGATAAAATTGCATGTTTTTCCAGTCAAACAATAGATATTTACCAACATGTATAACAGAGGAAAGCGGCAGATCTTTCTGTTTAATACAACTGGATACAGATTTTTTAGGGCTTTTTCTTTTAATCTCGAGAATTAAGTAAGTACATGAATTAAAGCAAAAATGTATTTGGCATTTACTACTGTTGGGTAAACTATTAAAAGGCTTTTATTTCATATGAAGTTTGAATGCAACATGCAAATTAAAGGTAAGTTAATTTATTTCAGCATAAATAGCTTCAGCATTCTCATCAGAGACGTTACAGAAATATACTCTTTCAGGCTTCTGCATCAGACAAAACAAGATTAGACATTTTCTGCAGAAAATAGTTTATAGTAGATTGCAGTTAATAACATAAATGATAAATATCTATTATCCATCTCTACAACACAAGTAGTAGGATTTGTGCGCATTTATATTTTTTCTGACATCAGCATGAGGTTTCAGTGCTTCAGAGCTCGTATCTGAGTGTAAAATCTCTTTAGGGCTTTTGATGATAAGATATAATGTGTGCCGGATGATGATGGCAGTGTAGCGATAAAATCTATCTGTACAGGTAGTCTGCCTGTATGTTGGCCGCTATCTCCACTTCCCACTGGTCTCCATTGTTGAGCAGCTTCTCTTTGTTGTACAGAAGCTCCTCATGGGTCTCAGTGGAGAACTCAAAGTTGGGGCCCTGAGTGAGGGATGGAAGAAATAATACAAATTAATTATATTACTTGTCATCGGAAATGTAAGCCTCTTGTATAATAACGATTTCAACTACTTAACTGAGTATATAGTCAAATACTTAGCCCAAATATACATGATGAACACAAAAGAAGAAAAACCAAAAACAGAAGACTATAGCTGTTTACTTGAAGAAATAATCAGAAATGCACAATATTGCAATGATTTAACAATATATCTTATAATTCAAGATATTCAAGATATTCAAGATTAACATTATTGTCATTCAGACTCCAACGGACAGGAACACAAATCAAGTTGCATCTGGATCTATAAAAAAACAAAGAAATCACAAAAAGGAAAATAATCAGCCAAAATGTACAAAGACAATAATGTATATAATAAAAATGAGCAGTCTATACATTACTGAATTGAATTACTTCAATCAAAAGCAGAATTTTTGCCTAGTCACATTAATAAAAATAGAATAAGATTGTAAATAAAATATAATATAATAGCTCATGGCAGGATATGCCACCAAATAAAAAAAAGTCCCATGACTATATGGATGTTTCCATAATGACAGAAAGATTGCACATAGTTAAAATGGAAAAGGGAAATTCCCATAGGTAAGGAAATAACGGAGGAAGTGTTCATTCTGTGGGGTTTAAGGTTTAACCATGGCTAACAAGTGACAAAAGGAATTTGGTGAAAATTTAAAGAAGAGAGAACAAGTTCTACATCTGGACGCTGAAGGGAGAGGACGCTGGCGTTGTCTGTTCGCCGCTTTTCCATCAGAGTTCTACAGCCTGCAATACTATTAACCGACAAGTATACCTTTTATTGTTGGTCACCGGCAAACCTTTTGGATATATATCCGTATTTGTATCTGTTATTCTGTATTTAGCACTTTGAGATTTGATCCAAATGTAAAGTGCATTATAAATTAAATGTATTATTATTATTATTATTATTACCTACTTCCACGCCTCCACGCACTGGACCAGCTGTGGAATTAAACCTTTAATGTCCAGCTCAGGTGCTTGCTTGACCACATTTTGAGTCATTACTTTTTTTTGGATATACAGTATGTGTACCGCTTGACTGAACCTGTTGGAGCCATTTCTACGACCTGGTTCAGTTACGTTTACAAAAAAAAAAAAAAAACATAAAAAAAAAATTAAATACATTAGATTTCACTGTCTCAGAAAAGTCAGAAAAATTAAATTCAAATACAGGAATTTTTGTCTTTGGTGAAAATGATTGAATGTGAGGTCTGGCTGAAAAGAAGTATGTAACTCAACAGAACCAAAACAGACGTCTAATAAGCACCAAATAATTTTCTGTCAGAGAAAAGCTGTCGTTACGACACACTTCATCTTATTTCACCATAAAATAATTGAATTAGTATGAGGTTTTTGTTTTTTTTACCGTTGATACACAAGCTTGACCAAACAACTTGGTATTTTATGTTGAATATGGTGAAAATATTAAATTAATAAATGCTCACCTTGCAGCTTCCCTCACATTGCTGAAAACAACTTTTATATTAACCCTTTACACTAAAGTGTATTCCTATTCAGTATTACCTGCACTAACAAGAGCAAGCTGTGTGCAAATTGTACAGTATATAATATATGCAGTATATACCATTTAGAAAAATATTGTTATGCACTGGTGACTCTGCATAATCACTGTTTCATTGCATTGTTCTTATTACCAATATTCCCTTTTAATACCAAATATGAAAGCTCTAAATATTGTAGAAAAAATCTCTGTTGTGATACACGCAGATTAACATATTTAAGCAAACTTCGTTTTAATAACTGTTGTATTTAAAATATGTTCAGGTGTAATCGTATTTATGGAATGTTATTTCTTAGTAGTCCACTTGGCTTAGAGGATTGTACACTTGCCAACAAACTGGTTTAAAACATTTATTTTTTTTAGTATTTATTTTATTATGTATTTATTTTAGTATGCATTATTATCATTATGAGTAAGTTGTTTGTTTATCACTTTTTAAGTCAAATCAACTACTTAAGATGATAAGTTTCCCATTTTTATAGATTTGGTTTAAATGTGACCAAATAGCTAGAATAGAAGAAGAAAATTCAAATCATTCTAATTTACGGTTAATAAGGCTTGTCTGATAGTCTACTAGTAATATAAATGTAACGCTTCCCTCATAAATTGGATGAATATGTTTGTTCCTACTGTGAAGACGTACAGTGAACGCAGCAGACGCTGAAGTCATATCAGGCAGCTTATACGAGGCTTTGTCTATTTCTTCACCTTCTCCTGTAGTTTCATGACCGTCTGTGGAGGAATGTCTGCAGTTTTACTGTGGATAATATTTTATTTGAGTTTTTCTTTCCTATGAATTTTATATATTTATGTATTTTTATTGACAAAGATGTAAATACTGCAATTTTGGAAAAGGTTGGTTGTATATTTCTGGCACTAAGGGGAGTTTGACTTCCAAAAGTTTTTGGGCCATCATTTCTCAATCATTGATTTTATGTAGTCCACACATGGTGTATATGAATCGCCTGACGGAGATGTTTCTTGTTTATAACATATTTTACCCATCATTTAATCTAATAGTTCATAGTTTACTCATGTCTGAGAGTTTTTTTTTCATCTAAAAATACTGTGGAAATAACTTCACATATAATCTGAGGAGTTCATAAAGGGGGGATTGCAAAGGGGAACAAAAGGGATTGGGGACTTTTCAGGGATACGCCCTTGCTGTTAGGGACAACAGCATAGGTCTATTTCTCTGTTTGCATTTCTCTCTCCATGACTAAAATCACTTGGTTAGGCTTTATTGAATCTCCTCTGCGGTTTTCAGTATTAGCTTATTCTTACCTGAACGATGGCGTCAACAGGACAGGCCTCCTGACAGAAGCCACAGTAAATACATTTGGTCATATCGATGTCATAGCGGGTCGTTCTCCTGCTGCCATCAGCTCGTGTCTCAGCTTCAATGGTAATGGCCTGGGTCATATTAGGAATGATAGGGAATGTACAAAGAAACACCACAAGTCAGAAAGGAATCTTTGTACTAAAAAGTTAATCTAGAATGGTGCTACATAATTCAATTTTACTTGACTGTAATATTTCTACCAGTAGCTGAAGAGTTCACCTGAGCAGGGCAGATGGCTTCACACAGCTTACAGGCGATGCAGCGCTCCTCTCCATTAGGGTAGCGGCGAAGGGCGTGTTCTCCACGGAAACGTGGTGACAGAGGGCCCTTCTCAAACGGGTAGTTGATGGTGGCAGGTTCACGGAAAAGGTAACTCAGAGTCATCGCTAAGCCTGCAGAAGAAAGTTACCAAAATGTCAAAGACACATTAAATTCATGCAAAGACAGATACTGGGGTAACTAATGTGACTTTATTCACTGTAGTCAACACTTTCCAGGGTGCGACAAATTATTTAAGTTTCTATAAAATAGTGTTTGGAGTATACTGCATAAAGGACGAAGCTACGTCCAAGTTTGGCCTCTTAGCAAAATAAATGAATTATTGTTTCTCGTCTTTTCAGCAGATTTTTTTCTTGAGAACAAAAACATAGATTATCACACGGCCTTCACGATATGAGTAATGTGGACAGAAATCATAATAAGGATGACCTCTGAAGAGTTCAGTCCAGAGAAGGGTTGATGCGGCTCGGTCACTGATGGACCTCAAGTCTGTTGGCAGCTCCTGAGCGTTCACATACTCTAGACAGGAAACAGAGGGAGAAGTCATTTCTCAGCACACGACCAAGAATTCCATGTGTGAACAGCTCTTTGTGTAGCAGGACTCACTATAGCGTCATTCTACTCACTGTAACCTCCCCTCTGCACCGTGAGGCTGAATGAGCGCATGGCACAATGACCACGTCCAAACCCACCTGGAGATACAAACAAAAATAACCTGAAGATGCTTCGTTATGAGCACATTAATACAAACAGGTTTTGCCATAATTCTTAACATACAGTGACTTGACTCTGTGTCTAGTCTTGAGTCTGAAACGATATTTAAAGAAATACAATGGCTTCAATCAGTGAATCCCAGATGACCGTCTGCTTGTTAAACTAGTTAGCCTGATAAAAAGACACAAAATATTATATTTCACGAAAGCCCCATTCGTTGGGCGGCCATTACGACCAGCCTTGTGCCATTTGACGGCACCAGAGGACACTGGTCCATAGAGGAGGAGGGGGATGGTTTTCTGTTTTTGAGAGGCATGAAGGAGATCAGACTATTAAAAAAAGAGTGACTGGTTGAAATAAACCATTAACAAATCTTATTTATTAAATCACTTTTATACCTTCATTGGAAAAAATCTATTAGTGAAAAATAGATTATGCTTTAACAGGGACACCTACAGGGCAGCAAGGTGAATGGCAGTCTGTGTAAAGTGGAGAGCAGAGGAGGACAGACTTCACTATCCTTCTCTGGAGGCGGGATCTACTAGATTAATTTAATGTCTATCAATGTGTTTTTTTTATGCCGATCTTCTATTGGCCAAACACAGGAAATTATACTCCAATGTAGGACGTCCTCGCTAATCAATCAACAACCAGAATATAACATCGACACGGCGATTGCCAATGAAAATTTCCACAGTTCCTCTCTACCACTGTGAAACCCTTGAATACGGTATAGGAGAGACATTTCATTTCATTGACTGACAACTTTCAAACCTAACAAATTTTTTTAAATTTTATTTACACCTCTTCCAATTAAATCGCATTTGTTCAGCTTTAGAAGTTAGCATGTTAGCTTATAAATTAGCCCGAAGCCCTGAAAAGCTTACCAAGCGGCTTCATTTGTTTTTTTGTTTTTTATTTGTGTGTGTGTGGCCGAGGGCTTATAACGCTTTTACTTGGAAAGTAGAAAAAGACAAAACACGCAGGTGATGTACTGTAAGACTAGGAGGACCGTTTGTACTTCATTTCCACGTCAAAACACTAACAAAACTCAATCTCAACTACCGCTTTACTCCTTACAACTAAAAGCAGGCAGTATAAACTGTAAAACTGCTTGGTAACAGGAAACAGATAAAATCACTTGCTGCATTTGCTGCTGAGGTAAAAACCATACAAATTGATTCCATGTGGTTACAGGTAACACGATTTTCAATTTTCAATGAATTTTTATGAGTAAATGCCTTGTGTAGTTAAAGAAAGCGTGAACTTCTGACTTATTAAAAACACTGTATTCATCTCCCCAAATTTTTAAACTCACCAGCGACCACTGTACTGTACCAGGGAGGACAGAGGGTTTGAGAGAGGAGTGAAGCGAACCATTTAAGTAAAACTTGAACGGCTATCTCTAAGCAGAGGGCGGGGGTCTATGCCATCAACTTTATCAGCCACATATATCAGTCTGAACATCTGTCCACAGTCAGTCTCACCATCATTCAAACTTTGAATCACATCATGCTAACAACTCAGGATGACTCAGCAGTTACAACTGTGGGAGCCTGTTGGATGAGAGGTGAAACGTCTTCGACTTAAAAAAGCAGTCCAGTTGCTTCTGATTCAACCTTGAAGGTGACCGTTGTATGTGAAAATCTTATGTATGAAGATGGTCTATGTGGAAGAGGATTAATGCTGCAAAATGTTGGGGGATGGGGATCTTTCATTGCTTGTGTGAGAAGTTGTAAATGTAATTTGTGTCACCTGAGAAATTTTATGTTCACTTTTGATCATTTAATTTCTGTTTTTGGTTACTTAAAGATAAGAATAATAAATTTGAGTTAATAGGGAGCTTCTCAGGGTGGCAATCTTCATATTACACCCAAGAAAATGTAA
Source organism: Lophius piscatorius (assembly GCA_009660295.1). Lineage (NCBI taxonomy): Eukaryota > Metazoa > Chordata > Actinopteri > Lophiiformes > Lophiidae > Lophius > Lophius piscatorius. The sequence goes on along the minus strand of VRLP01000528.1, from coordinate 135,288 downwards.
AGATTGGGAGTTTAAATTCCCTTAAGACTAACTGTAATGGCTTCAGTTTTACCTGACTTTGAGTAGCAGTGGAGATGACGCAGCCTCAGAGTAGCAGACATCTGTAATAAAATAAAATAAAAACATAAAAAAGCAAATTCAAAGTGAAAAAGTATTTACATCTTTGTCTGTACAATCCAAATGATCAAATATAGCAGAAGAAAGCAGGAGGAAAAACTTGGCTAAAATATCATCCACAGTAAAATTACTGACTTTCCTCCGCAGACAGTCAGTAGAACTACAGCAGCAGGATAGAGAAACTTTGAGGATGTGATTTATAGACAAAGCCTCATATAAGCGGCCTGATATTACGTCAGCGTCGGCTACATTCATGGCACGTTTTCGTAGTGGGAAAACACAAATACCTCAAATTTACGAGCGGGAAGCGTTCAGTGTTTATTAGTAGTAGACTGTAAGACAGGCCATTTTAACTGGAAATAAGCCTTTGATGACAAATACTGTAGAGATTTGGTCGCATGTAAAACAAATATATTAAACTGATACACCTCATCTGAATTGGTTGATGTGACTAAATAATAGATGAAAAACCACTCAATTGAAAACAATAATGCATTTTATTTATAGAGCGCTTTTCAAAACACACAAAGATGAAGCCACTTTTAAACCAGTTTGTTGGCAAGTGAAAAATCCTCAAAGGTAAGTGGGCTACTCAGCAAAACATTTCATTTGTACGATAATCTTGAACGTCTCATAATAAATACAACCGTTATCAAATCGAAGTTTCCTCGAAAAGATTTATTCGCTCGATTCTTTTAGTTTTTCCATTCGAATCATACTCCTTATACCGAAATCTGACTTTATAATATTCTTTTAACTTGAAATAACCACGTTGCTCATAGTATTTGATTTCACAACATCTGGTTAATTTGGGGTTATTTAACGGAATACAGGCTGTCATTTTATTCGCTCAAGAGTTGGCGTATTTCCAAAGTCTGAGATCAAATCTATGCGAACTAGTAACCTTTTAAAACGCACTTAAACTGGACCTACCTTTACCAGATTCACTGAGCTCCAGCTGCGAAGTTGTATTTATGTTGCCTTCATGGACTCGTCGTTATTTCCTACCTTCAGGTCACAATGCCTTAAAGGTAGTGTGTAAGATTTTATGGCATCAAGCGACAAAGCTCCAGATAGCAAATTATATTACACATCTAGCAAAAATAATCAACAGTGGCCTTCAAGTGTCATCCGGTATCTTTTTTACTGATGACGTTCCTTCTGAATGACATTCAGTTAATTATTCTGTAAAACACCGGTCGTCTCTTCTCATTATCTCCCGCCTTACATTTCTAGGTCTCCTCTCAGCACGCTGAGACCCAATCCACCACCCCGACCCCCCTTTTCCGTTTCGTCATATGATGAAAAATAACGAAGTCAAAAACAATCCCAGCGGTCATTGTTTTGTGCATTCACTCAGGAGATTTTTAGATCAACATTATTATGCCTTATCTCCGGTTTACATCCGTCTATCGCCACCAAACCAAAGCTTTGAGTTTCAAGACTGCAATTTCACCACAGGGTGACGCCAACGCTCCAACCCTCTTTAATTGTGTTTTATTTTAAATGCCGCAACGTAGTCAATCAAATAAGTAATCCGTAATAACAACAAACATAGAGACAGAAAAACAAACTCACTAGAAAAAGCACTCAGAGAGTGCAAACCTCCACCGAGGCACAATTGGACCTTAGAAATTATTGTGATCCAATTCATTTCATTTAGTTTAAGTTATTTTGCTAACCTCTTGTATTTACCAATGCCATTTACACCTAAATATATAGTAGGCCTACTTCAAAACATTTATAACATTCCGTGAGCGAATAAAGGAGCAGGAAGGAGATAAATCTTATATTACCTGCTTCTTTAAAGTAGATTAATTTCAACCATTTTATATTGGACAATTTCATACTGATTCATTCGTTCATGTATGAGTTATTGCAAGCCTGAATCTACCAGAACCCCAACAAACTCTCTCATTATCTCTCAAATATTCTGGAACCGTTCCCCGTTCTCATTCGGCTTATTCTGTAGGTTTTCCTTAATCTTGCTTACAAACCAACCAACGAACAAACACACAGAGGTGAAAACCCAACCTCCACCCTAGGTAAAAACATTATCTCCTTGGCGGAGATAATTACTATACTCCAACTTAATACCCAAAACATAGAAAAGAAAAAGACATTCCAGACTCCAGGCAGCATGTTGTCTAGACAGGAAGGAGCTCCTCATCAGAGGAGGACATTACATCATCATTCCCTCAGATGACATATATGATGACTCATTTTTCATCAAAGGACTTTGGCTTATCTTTCGGTTAGGAAATAAATTCCATAAATAGTAATATCTTTATGGGAAGTTGATTTATGGAGCTTGAAGCATGTATGATAACAAGAGAGGGAGAGTATGGAGGCCGAGAACAGCCATGGTTTCAGATATTTATTTTTTTATCACGAGAAATCAGCCATAAATAAAAAAATATATACATACCACCATGGCTAATATTGGCTTCCATACAGAGAGACAGAAAGAGAGGAAGAGAGAGAGAGAGAGAGAGAGAGAGGGCGGAGCAAATAAGTGAGAGGAACTTTGTCTTCCTCTCTCATCACTGGAGGATCTCACGCCTCACGGACTTTTAACCACCGAATGATCAAACACGATGAGCATTTAAGAGGTAAATACATTTAAAATCACATTTTACGAGAAAGCGGACAAGAGGTAATTCTTAAAACTGAGTCAGAGAATGTCAGGACTCGGCTTGAAGTAAAGATTCTAAAAAGTCTGTCTTTTGGGTTGGGTTTACAGTTCTGAGTCATGTTGACTGCTGGTAGGAGGCAGTTTGCAGCCACACGCCTCTGACGCCGAATTGATCCTCACGATGAACAAACAGTCACACGGTTCATGAAGAAGATCTCTGTGTTTCATTGAGATGCTGAGTCCATCCAGTCCAACCCAGAAGAGCCAAAGGAAAGAGGACAGCTCTGGGTCTGATGCAGGGTCAGAGGTCGGTCCTGAACTGGAGACAGACCGGTTTGGCTTCATTGTGAACAACGGACATGAAGCTGGGTATGAGGTCCAACATTAACACTGGTGCTGAGTCATCACTGAGTCTGGCATTGTTATCAAAACCTGAAGCTCTACTTCTATTTTAATGTACTTTTCAAAGAGACATTAATATTTCATATTCTACTTTTTAACTTGACAGGCAAAATAACACAGTTGTAAGAACCAACGTTTTAGCAAGGATCAAACACTTACTTCTCTCTCAGTCATTGATTAATTCATTCACTCGTTCAACCTTTATTTAAATCTCATCGTATCATTGAAGGCATGTCCTCATCATATCTTGCTGCAGCAGATCCTTCATGTTAACACAATAACTCAAAAACTATCTCATGTGTCATTTTCAAGTTTTATACCCACATGGACCTTAGTTTGAGGAAGAAGTGGACTCATTTTGGGAAAGATAAGTTGCATCTTTCTTCCACTAGAGAGAGCTTTAGCTCCAAAAGGTTTCCAACTAGTTAACTGTATTTATCTTCATTATTGAGTCACTCTGGGATCTGATCTTAGAACATATTGCTGACTCCATAGAAATAGTTAGGTTGAGTCAATATGGGCTGTTGGAGAATATTAATGAGTCACATTTAATTTGAGGAGTTCAATCAGTGGAATTGCTTGTACAACACAGGCGTTTTGGGAATATACTCTTACTGTCAGGGATGACAGTGTAGACCCAATTTTTAATTCTTCCTTTATATCTGACATGCAGAATAAAATGTAAGAATTAGCTTTTTTCATCTTTGAGCATAAGGACGCATCAAACCCTTACTCTCTTCATTCCTTCAACCTGTATTTAAATCTGGTGGAATAACTGAGGCCATGCCCTCCATTTAAAAAATGTGGAGAGTATAGAATAAATAGACAGAATAAATAGGGCATAATTAAAAAGAACACAGTTCCAAACATTCAAGTCTGTTATCATGGTTTGAAATTGACCTATAGGTACACTTCTGTTTAGTTTTAACCTTTCTTATAAATTGTTCCAGGTGTGTATAGAAAAAAACTAAAAGCAGTTTTTCTCAAATTCAGTGTTTACAAGTGTGACTCCAAGTATCAGCTAGTCAATCAGCCCAACTTTGTGTGGTGTAATTTTGCCATTCAGTGTTTTGAAAGTAAAGACAAAAAAATGTTCAACTGCTAGAGATGGTCCCAAACTTTATCTCTCAGTGAGCAATGATGAGTAATTAGGCCCATGCTGTCGTCTGCGACAGCGAGAGCATGTCCCTGAAATGTGGACTAAATCGGACCAACGGGTGAGAAATGATGGCCAGAAGATCTTTGGAGATAAAGCTCTCCCTATTGTCGGACAAATACAACCCAACTTTCCCAAAATCAAGCCAGTTCTTCCTCGCACTGAGGTCTATGGAGTATGACATTTGAAAATGATGAAATTTGAATATAATCCAAGAAATAGTGTTTGGGTTATCGCGATGGATCTGTTGATTCCATAATATCCCAGACTTGTCAGGCTATAATGACTCTTAAAGGGGAACTGGACACGTCCTACACTGTTGTCAATGGCAACAGGATCCTGTTACTAATCAACGTCCTCAATCAGGTGTGTCTGAACAGTCTACATCTTTCCCAGTATTTGATCGCCCTGTCCAACTTTTTGAGACATACAAATTCATAATAAGCGTACAGTTATAAAAGACCGTGATGCGGAACCACTTTAGATATAGGCTATGACTTTATAATAATAATAATAATAATAATAATACATTTTTACATTTACACTTTGTACTGTTTTTAATTTGAAATGAATGTTAAAAAGGAAGTGACATATTTACATCCTATTTTAATAAATTATGAAACAACATTTCCAGCGGTGGACTAGATGAATCCGTTTAAATTCAGCATAAGACCTGTTGTCTTCACACTTTTCTCATTGATATCGTGACCAGTTGCCATGGAGACTTGAAACTGCTAGCGAGTGGTTTTCCTGTTTCCTGCTTGATTTTCAGGGTGTCGTCTTTCTGTAACGAAGCTGCACACTTACATAGAGGCATCAGTGGCTGAAAGAATCTCATTCTTCAATTTAATATGGTGCTGCAATATTTTTATCTGTGTACTCTTTGAACTTAGTGTGTTTTAATCCTTTGCTGTTTTGTGCTAGAAGTGTTGGCCCACCACCTGAGCGGGTCAGGCAGAGGGAGGCCAAATGGATAAACATAATTTTCCAATGGGATCAAATCTTATCGAAGAAAACTGATAAGGTGTGTCCCATCTCAGATTCCTACTATGAAAAAAAAAAACAGATTCCCAAGTAATTGTTACATATTGTAATCCAGTTTATTTCATTGATTTAAATATGTTATTGAATCCTACATATCCTTTTTAAGTTCTTATTAAAATGTACCGCCCCTGTTTGAAACAAGTTAATTTCCCTCATCTAAAAGTAATAAGAAAAAAGAAACGGGAACAAATGATGCGTCCCCCCATAGTCCAAAAACATGCAGTGGGATGAATTTGTGTCTCTTAAATAAAGCACTATTATAGATAGCAATACTACAGATCTAGTTTAAAATCAATCAATCAAAAATAAGTACTTTTAAAAATAAGTATTTAAAATATAAGTATATCAAATTTTTAAAAATTTGTCCACATATGTGTCCACATATATATATATACAAACATATACATATATACATATATATATATACACACATATAAATATATATATTTACACATATATATATATATATTTATATACACACACATATATACAAACATAAACATATATATACATATATACATACATATATATATACATATAGATATACACATATATATAAATATATACACATATATATATATATTTATACACACACATATATACATATATACAAACATATATATACATATATATATACATATATACATATATATACACATATATATATATATACACATTCATACATATGTATATATATATATATATATATATATATATACATATATATATACATATACATACATATGTATATACACATACATATATATACACACATACATATATATATATACACATACATACATATATATATGTATATATATATATATATATATATATTTCAATGGCTATTTGGGAATACATGGGAGTATAACACTGTACTAATGTTGCATAGATCTGTAGTGATAGAATGAGAGGTTGGTAAATCATATTTAAAACAGGGTCATGTGGTGGTCATGTATTTGTCCTTTCGAAGTAAAAGCCCCATTTTTCAAAACTAAACAGTAGAACGTGGGTTATATTGTAGGACTTTTTTGGAAAAATATAGATGAATTGTTGCCACTTGGAAATAGTCGGCAATTTAGGGTTAAGTCAGGCTTTGAATGCTTGACCTTTACTTTTACTTGTAGTGGAGTATTTTCAAAGTGTAGTATTAGTACTTTGACTCAAGTAAAGCTGTCAGTGATGTCTGAATGTCCCCTCAGGTCAAAGTGCAGTGTCAGAAAGGCATACCAGCCTCGCTCAGAGCAAAGTGCTGGCCTCTGCTATGTGGAGCAACCGATAGGATGAAGCAAAACAAAACCATCTACCAGGTGAGAAAACAGAAGTCTGTGGTTAAAAGCTATCAAATCAGCAGCAGCAACCACGTATGGTGAGCTTCAACTTTCTGTGGTCTGATCAACGTGCAACAGTAAAGGACGCTGTGAGCTTCAACGAAGCTGCTATCAGTTGATTTGAAAATCAATTTCGACAACTGATCCAAAGTGAGTGTCACAAATGAATAAAACAAACATTTTTAGGCTCCAGCTTTTCAAATATGAGGATTTTCTGCTATTCTCAGTTTTATGTCGCAGTAAGTTTATGGTTATGATGACAAAATAAGCAATTTTAGCACAAATTTGGGCTCCATGATCAAACCTAACCATAACTACTGTCTACTAGTGATGATAATGAGAATTTAATTAATTGATTGCATTAGATTCTCTATAGAAAAATATTTATCTTGTTGTTTCATATGACTGAACTGAATTGGAAGTGAGAGCAGGAAGCAGGTGGAAGAAAACCTAGAGATGTGGAGGTATGCACTGGAATGAGTTGATAAGAGGAATTAAAGTATGTCGCAAGACAGCATACATGTGTGTGAATGACAGGAAGGAAGGTGCAACGGTGAGGATGCAAGGAATAGAGGTGGAGAAGGTGCAAGTTGCCCAAGTACTTGGGGTCAACCGTTCAGCGCAACGGGGGTGTAGAAATGAGGCAAGGAAGCAAGTGCAGCCAGGTTGGAGTGGGTGAAGATGAGTGTCGGGAGTTATCTGTGAGAGAAGGGAAGCAGCGAGAGTGAAGTGAAAGGTTTCCAAGATGGTAGTAAGAGCAGCTCTACTGCATGGCTTAGAGACGGCGTCTTTGACCAAAAGCCAGGAGGCAGAGCTGGAGGTGCCAGAGCTGACAACGTTTTGACGTCCTTTTTGGAGTGACCAGGTTGGACAGAGTTAGAAATGAGCACATCAGAGGGTCAGTTCAGGTCAGAAGATGGAGATGGTTTGGACATGTGAAGAGGAGGGATAGCGGATCTATTGGTAGGAGGATAATGTAGATGGAGCTGCCAGGCAAAGGGTAGGACCAAAGAGGAGGTTTCTGGATGTGGTGACAGAAGACATACAGTTGGTTGGTGTGACAGAGAAAGATGCAGAGGCAAGAGGAAGCTGGAAACAGTTGATCTGCTGAGGCGACCCCTGAAGGGGTATGCCTGAAGAGGAAAAGGAAGAAGAAGAGGAAGAAGAAGAAGAAGAAGGCTTGTCACATTGTAATATATTATTGTTACTACTTCATACAGAAAATAAATTGGTAAAGTAGATTTTTATTTTATTTTAAAAGGTAGTAGAGGGTTGGTAGGTGGTTGACTTAATCTTTTGTCTCTGTAGTATCTGGACTCACAGCCTGCTCTGCAGACCTGGGTGGATGTGATCAGGAGAGACCTGGACCGACAGTTCCCTTTCCATGAAATGTTCCTCTCCAAGGATGGACACGGGTGGGAAAGATTCCTAAACCTGCTGGTTACAGAAGAATCAGCCATCACTGCCTTTGTGTGACTGATGATTGTGTGTGTGTGTGTGTGTGTGTGTGTAGGCAGCGTGGTTTATTCCAGGTGTTGAAAGCCTACACTCAGTACCACCCAGACGAAGGTTACTGCCAGGCTCAAGGACCTGTGGCTGCAGTGCTTCTGATGAACATGCCTGCTGAGGTAGAGATCAGCAACACCTCCTACCTCTCTGTCAAATGAAGAAGAATCTGGAAACTTTCTTTAAATCCAGATTTCAGTGGAAAAATGCACATTTTAAAGCCTCGACTACTAATATTTGGTCTTGGAATCTTTCCCCTTAACGCAACTTATCTTGTAGTTTATACCTTTATTTATCTTTGTATATCATACTTCCTCTTACTTTTATTTGCCGCTGTCACTTTTCTCGTGGTTTTGGAGCTGCTGTTAACACGTCAATTTTACCTACCTACGTACTCTAAAAGCCCACGTCAGGCCCCGAATCTCTTCGTGTGATTTCTCTTTTCATCTTCCAGTTCTGACAGTGTCCCTTGCCGCACACACTTCTTCACAGGCAGAACTATATGACCTAATGTGGCATCTGATATCAGTTTATTGACATTTTATGCGCCTAATAAACTCATGTTCTGGTTCCAGGAGGCCTTCTGGTGTCTGGTGCAGATCAGTGAAGAGTATCTGCCGGGGTATTACAGCCCCCTGCTGGTGAGAACCCACACGACCAACCTGACACTTTCCACCATTGTTGTTCACGCTTTCATAAATGCTACTTAAAATACAGCCCAGAAAACCCGATTGAAAAGTGCACTTTGTAAAACAATCGGAATAATTTACGGAATAACACGTGGTTCCCAGAGTTTTGTTACCAGCTGAAAGAGATTACGGTAAATTACCAAAAAAAACATCTAATGTCAACATGTTTACAACGGTGTTCACGAATATAATGCTTCTTTCCACCGCAACTTATTACTTTTGAAACAACGGTATACTCTAGCTAAATGGCCAAAAGTTTAATTTTACTGTGCATTGAAATGTACATACGAGCAAAATCTTTAATTTAGACAGATATACATTTATGATAATGACTTGCTTGTGAAATTATGCTATTTTTCCATTAATGTGACCAAAAGTTTGTATTTTCCTATAAAAATTCTGTGTTTTCCACATATTCTGTCTGTAAAAAAAAGAGACTATTTCCCGAATCTACAGTAGTGATACACAGTTTTAAATTTACAGTCCATTATTGCTGCCTTTTTTTTTAACCGTTATTTCTACAGACTATTTTTACGGTGTGAGTTTTGTTCGAATATTAAAGAAAACCCAATTGAGCCATTTCTGAATCACCAACTCAAAGAAACCTGCTCAGTACTTTTAATAGTATTGATCTTGGTAATAGTTTACTTTGAAGGATACCTTGCTGGATGCTTGTTATTCTTCTTCCTTTTAAAGTCTTCTCTTGGGTTAGTTTTTATATAAGCCTATAAATTAGCTCATGTTTTCTTTAGTTCCTTCAATCAGGGAATCAGAGACCCATAAATCTAGTGATCACCTGGATCTGTGAGTTTTGACCTGTGTTTTCCTGCAGGAGGGAGTCTTGTTCGATGCGGCCCTGCTGACCTGGGTCTTGAAGAAGACGAGCCCTGCTGCACATAACCATCTACAGCGTCACGGCGTGGAGCCCCTCATGTTCGCCACTGATTGGCTGATGTGTCTCTTCACGCGCCACCTGCCCTTCAATACTCTGCTGCGAGTCTGGGACCTTTTTTTCTGCCATGGTGAGTCCTCCGTAAAATCTGTTTGTCATCATTTTTTTTATTATTTCCTGAGATTGGCAACAAATTTTACATTAACAGACATTTTAACTGTAAAAAAAAAAAAATGTTTAAAACTGTGAAGAATTATGGTAAAACAAAAACAATCCACTGCAGTAGATGGGGTGAATCTTAAGTAATGAAACAGTGAACAAGTTACATCTTTACGGTCCAAATGTGTTCCAAACACAGAATTTTACTGTCACACAACATACAAGCTTTTGGTTATTAACAGAAAAATGCCATAATTTCACAAGCAAATCATTACTGTACAATAATTATTCTGTCTTTATCAGATTTCGCTACTAGGTACATTTTAATTTACAGTAAAATGCACAATTGTTTTTATAATTCTTCTAATCTTGTACACAGTATGGCATGTTCTTTCATTATAAAATACCTTAATGTATTGTACATCCTCATCGTGCTTTTGCAATGTAATTCTGGCAAACACAGCTGCTGATATTTTACCATAAATTATACATATTGGGTTTTTCTTACAGTGCAGCAGCACTACAATTCCTTTCACCCGACTAATATGATATGGTTGTTTACTTGAGGTCAAAAATATAAGTACTTCTCCTCTGCTCAGGGGTGCGGGTTCTGTTCCAGGTGGCGGTGGTGCTGGTGTGTCGGGTGCTGGGCCGGGCTGAGCAGAGGAAACGGTGTCAGGGTCAGATGGAGACTCTGGAGAAGCTGAGGGGCGTCAAGCAGCAGGTCAAGGAGGAAGAGGACTCCTTCATTGCAGAGGTAATAATGAAATACAAAATAGAGATAATAGCCAACCTCCAGAGTCGCCTTGAAATCATCTTCCCATGGAAAGCCTAAAAGAGGTCCATCTAATTCTTATGTTTATTTAGTGTAAAATGGATAAACCAGAATTGTATTAAAAAAAAATTGATGGACCTTTGTTTGACGTGCTCTTTTCATAGGGAGGCATGTAGACACAAAAATCACAAAGGAACTCCAAGACACTCTTCTTCAACACAGATAAAAGGCCTTCACTGTGTCAACACAACCCGCAACATGTTATAGTTTCAAACTTTCATCAGGGAGTCAAACAGGTCTCATGTGACCTTGGTGTATGATCACCAATGAGAACATTCCTCAGGCAATAATCCTCCAGCAGAGGGAAATTTGGAAAGCTTTCTTTTCTGATTTTCAAGGGATGTATAGTTTGCCACATACATTCTGGACAAAATCCTGTTCCCATAGAAACAAAAAAAATCATATTCTAAAAAGGCACAGCTACTTATTATGGTTAATATACAGGATGTAGAAAGTTTGGTGGAGCTTGTTAGAAACATCTGAGATATGCTCTGGAAAATATGACAGGAATTATAAGCATCTGTCTGCAAGTCAGTGGTCATTTTTTCCAAAGTAAATAAAACCAAAAACCTTGAATTTCCCAAGCCAAACATCATAATATGGTTCCTCATTAAATCAAAGGAAGATTCTGAATAAACCAGGAAAGAAACATGATAAAAATAGATTCTTGAGAATGAATGAATGAATGAATGAATGCTTTTTTATCAAAAAAACTCAGATTTTTGGGAGAGAACATCCTTTTTTTGATTTAGTACAAATTTACTTGAGCAAAGGGGTCTAACTTTTGTTTTTCTTCTCAGGTGTGTTCGGTGCCACTGTCGGCCAGAGATGTGGAGAGGCAGACAGAGAAGGAGCTGGAAAAGTGGAGGAAAGACCGACCTTCATCCACATTTGACCCCAGAGTTCGTTGCCAGGGCTATCAGATGGCATGGGCCAAGATTCAGAAAAAAGAAGAGGAACAAAACAGGCAAGAGAGAGAGAAATGGAACCTGTCCATTCCACTTGCTCGCTCGGCCTCCACTCTCTCACTGTCTCCCTATGTCCTCCAAAGGATGGTGAGGAAAGACAGAAAGGGAAACATAGGCGAATGGCAAGGAGGCAACAAAGTTGTGAGGCATCTCTCATTGGGAGCAAAGGAGGACTGCAGGAGCTGGACTGTTTCACGCCATAAAGAAATGCAGGGTGGACGCGAGGAAGACAAACATTCAGGGGAACGTAAAAAACTAACAGGACAAACTGAGCTGACGGAACCAAAACGGATGGAAAACATCCCAAATATAGAAACAGATCAGGTAGAAGGAGAGACTGAAGGAGTGGAAATAACAATCGGGGGAAAGGAGGAAGGTCAACAGCCAGAGGAACACAAAATTCTTTCAGAAATAACAGAAGAAACAGATGAGGAGGAAGAACCTCCCCCAGCTTCATCCAAAGACCAAAATGTTGAAACCTTTCTTCAACTCGCTGCACATGCCACTGAGGAGGTCGATTCGTACATCCAGTCACAAGTCCTGGAACAGCAGGGTCCCAAAAGCAACGACACTGAGATCAGCAACAAAAGTAAAGAGACAGAAAGACAAAAGGTAGAGAAGGAAATTCGGACAGAGACAGAGAACGACACTGAAGCAGAGACTAACACAGAACAGCAGATGCTGATGCTGATGGTTCCAGAAGCCGGTGTGGTTGAAATCTCAGCGTTCAAAGAACCCACAGTTCCAACAAAGACACAAGAGAAAGAGATGACAGAGGAAGATTCAACAGAAGGAAAACACAACAGATCTGAGTCAGTATCAGAACCAGACATTGGAGAAGGCTGCAACGCCCAAACAGCAACAGAAATGAATGAACAAACTCCTCTAGTGGCGCTCAAGGAACCTGCAGCACCACGGACCAAAGTTGAAGAGGTTATAGTACAAACAGACGCAGAACCCCATAAAGATCCAGAGACATTAACACTGTGTTCACATGAAGGCAATTATCCAGAGGAAGGCTCTGATCCAGTAGCTGATATAGAGAATGAGGCAGAAATACCAGTTTCAGAAGACACTGCGTGGGAGTCATGTTCAAAGGAGTGCGACACCTTGGCATCTAAGCCGACATGTGACATAGAACGATTATTGGCAGCAAACTTAGATCAAACACAAGCAGATGAAACAGAGACTGGAAGGAACGAAGAGGTGTCTGAGGTGACTTCTACTCAAAGGAAAGAAATTAATTTTATTTCTGCGCCTGATTGTAGGATGAGTTCAGGAGAATTGAACACCTCTGAGGAACATGAACCTGAACACCAAAAGACCCAGGCCAAGATGGAGGCTCTAGACGAGGAGGAAAGCGCCACACGAGGGGACCAGATCACGTCGACCGATCGAAAGGACACACATGTCCCAGAAAGGGAGTCCCACCTGGTGCAAGGCTTCCTGACTCAGGCCTCCAGGCATCGCTGCAGCCGTTCTTCTGGGGATTACTGCATCCGAAAATCATCCAGTTATAGTGGGCCCAGGCTCGGGCGGAGGATCTCTGAAGAGCTCTTCACCGTGCCACATAAATCTAACCAGTCACAATCAATCCCCAATCCGTCAGAAGTTAAACACACCGTGTTCCAGACCAACACTTCATTAAACCAAACTCAACCTGACTTGAATCAGTCTTCAGTAGACACAGTGTCACTATCTGGAAAAACACCTGAGCGGACTGAAGTTGAGCAGAAGTCATCGGACCGTCCTAATCGCGTTGGCCTTTTCTGCAGACTGAGAAGAAACCAGCCTAAAAATAATGACTCAAAAGGGGCACCAAAAATGATAATTCCCCAAATCTTGATACAGGACTTCAGCAATGGACATGAGAGGAAAGTGATTGCGGATGAGGTGGAGGAGAAACTTAGCTCCAGGGAAAGGAGGAGGCGGCGGCGGGAGCAAGAGAGACGGGACAAAGAGGAGGAGAAGTTGAGACGCAGGAGAGAAAAGGAGCTGGAGAAGGCAAAGGAGCGTGAGGGGAAGAGATCACAGTTAAAAGGAAAGAAAGGCAGGAAAGTAGAGCGTCAGGATGCAAAGATTTGTTCACAGACAATTAAACCTTCTGTGTCTCACGCCGATTCTTACTTTTAACAAAAGTAAATCTTGTTTTACCTTCGGACCTGATTCAAATCCTGCTTCAAAGTTCTGTTGAGGCTCAGGTTTTCAGCTAAGCGTTACTTGATGCATGGAGATCATAAATCTATGTCACACCTAAAACATTTAATCATTTTTACATCCTTTTGAAAAATATGTTTATTTTATTTAGGAACTATTTTTGTTGCATATTGATCATTAATCAAGCAGACTGAAAATAAACAGGGAGTGCTTCATGTCCGGTTTCATATGATCACCCATCATCAAGATTATCATTCCCATAATAGTGAATTAGAAGGTTGAAATGGAGAGCATCCTCTTCAGTTCACAGATTTTTCCTTATGGAAAAGAACCCCCCCCCAGTAATGACACAGGTCGGCAAAGATGATAGAATATTGTTATGGAAAATAAGCGCACAGGCAGTTCATCTCTCAAGCGCTGCAGGCGCAGTGTCAAAAATAATACAACTCTCAGTTCATCTCTCTCCTCTATAACTGAGTGTCATCCTCACTGTCACTGGCCAACACCTGCTGGGATGTCAGTGGCTGAGTGGAGACCTGAGAAGACGGAGGAAGCACCGATCCAAAGAAGAGGGAACAGAACTGTGAGAGGAAGACAAAAATCACATAAAATTATGAGGATATGATTACATTTTAATTTAAATGTAATCAATGTAATTTACTGTTAGCTAAAGGATAATCTTGAAGTGGGCGACCAGAGGGGCGTTCTAGTTTAACCCTGAGTTCTGAGTTCTGACAACCTCTCTCTGACAATCGACTTGAACTTTTTCAGCAGTTTGAGCAACAATAACACTTCTGTAGGATCAGGCAACGCTGACTAATCTTTGCTTTCCGCATGCATCAGTGAGGCCGGGGCATTCATGACCTTGGTTTGTCCTTCCTTCGACCACTTTTATAGGTACTAAAAAGGGACCATTGTAATGAATTAATGTGTGTTGTATTGACTTGACGTTTGTGGTGGATATAATATTATGGCTGATGTGTATACAGTGCCAATCTGTTTAGAAAAGTGTTTTGCAATGTGACTGAAATGAATTTTTTTTAATCTCCAACAACTTTTCCCTGAGCCTTTTTTAAATTATGCACGAGAAAAACAAAACGCACCTTCTTATTAGGTGGGTGCTCCACATCGGCCGCTTCATCTTCTTCCTCTTCATCACGTAACCATGTGGTTTGATTGGCTGCAGCGGGTTGTTTTGAACATTTGGAATGGACTAAGGGGGGTGTGGGCAGGGCTGAAGCGGAGGGACCAGGTGCAATACTGGAATCCATGGTGATCAGGTAGGAGTCCATGTCGTCGTTCATGAAGTCATCAGGAGGGGGTGGCGGTGTGCGCGCTCTGAATAGAGGGGGAGACGTACGTCATGAATGAGTGAGATGAAGAAATGTCTCGCTGCAGTAGCTGGCTCCACTCTGAGCTTCAGATAAGCAGCATTCAGGGTGCTGCCTCTGAGGAATAAATGATTGGTTATTTCCTAACAGACTATAAATTCTAAATCTCTGGAAAACAAGATGTTTCACTGTTCATCCAAACAGCTTCTTGAGTTCAGACATCAGGCAGCAAATTATCGCAATTTAATGTGCAACGAAGCACTGTCAACTAAAAGTTGGTTGATTTAGACACGAATACAGTCAGTTTTTAACCTGATTTAAGACACTAATACTCAACAACTTACAATTCAATGAGATAAAGGAATTGTTTTTGGACAATGCATCTTGAATATCTTGTTAAACCAATGAGAGAATGCAAATGAAGCCAATGAATCTTCAAAACATCTCAAAGATTCTAATAAGTCCAGGTAACTTAAAGAGATATTTTATATTAAAATGATTAAATAACACTTATTTCAAGTACATGATGGTCCTGAGTCTTGAACAGTGTCACTATTTTAGAGCTTAGAATAAATGCACCTGAAATGATGAAGTTGACATGTGTACTGAGAAAAAACAAAAACTACTTTTGAGGGAAAAACTACAAATTTTATAGACACGGCAATTCCAAATGTTACTAACTTCCAGCTCATTTTAAGACCTCCTTCATCTAAATATCTATCTAATATCTTATTTCAACAAATCTTACCTGGCAAATTTTTTATGTGTTCTATGGGCAGATTTTTTTATAATTGACATGCTTCCTGCTGACAATAAGGTTCTTCCTCGGACTGAAAGTGTCGCCTGGTTGTGGACTAATCCTTTTTCTTAACATTTTTAAAATCTATTTAAAAGTATATAGAAATTTACATGTATTATGTAAATGATTGTATTTATGATGTGAACTGTTCGAAGCAACCTTCTAATATTTACGTTATATTGGCCTTCTTCTATTTATTTTATTTTTTGCTGCCCCTTTGATGCACTGTGTAATAAGGTTTTGGAAAAAGACAAGCTTTATAAATAGAGATTATTATTATTAATGATAATAATGTACATCTTGGAAGTTTGCGATGCTGAAACCAGCCAGAATTCCCTAGAACCGAACTCACCTAACAGTCCAGTCACACCCTGTTTCAGCTCATAGCAAGGTAGATGTCGATATCCAACAATGCATAGGTTTATTAAAGAAACTGTTGTGCATTTATTAAGGTTTCTACAGCTGGATTTGGCCTGCTGAGTAAACTTACAGCTTTAAGTCAGTTGAAAATAAGGCGATACTTCACAAATCAATCATGTTGGTCACATCTACGAGGTGGTACTTTTTCAGAGCAGATGCTGATTCATTGCTGCCTGTATATAGAACAGATGAAACCATTTGGCTGAAAAAAACAGCTTTGCTTTGTATTTAGGAAATGGCCTTCCCTAAAACTTTCTCTCAGTCATTTTAAGCTGTCACTGTGTTAAATGTTACCGTTTGGTGTTGTTTCTATGGCGGTTGAAGTCATCAGAGAGTGTGGCCAGCACAAAGTTCCCCTCCAGGACACTGTCTGCTACTGAGAGAACCACAGGGCTGACACACACACACACACCCACACACACACACACACACACTTAAATGTCAGTACACTATAGTAAAATCATGGTAACACAAGTGGCCACCAACATACACCTATGTGTTCTCACCTGCCGGGTTCATCAAAGTACATAGAAATGGGAAGACCAGTTGACTCTGCAAACAACAACAAACCCTGGAGGAGAGATAACCGCAAAGGTAAAGACATCTAGAAAGGTAAGTCGCATATTAAAAGAAAAAAGGTAAACCACAAAATATTTTTGCCTGTCTGCAAATGGCCCTTAGTGACCCCTCTTCCCCCTTAGCCCTCAGTCTACTGACCCGTAACTCCTTCAGACAAAATGTGAGGCGGTTGTGAGTTTTGACGGCAAAATGGTCAAACTCATCTGAAGCCAGGCTCAGCTCTGTCAGCATGACTTTGGACTGATCTGAGAGAAACAAAGAGAGAAACGGGGGAAAAAAAAGGGGAATAAACATAAACACAGACACCTGTCAAATAATAAACAGTTACAGTGTAAAGAGACAGATAGACATTCAGGGTTTAACGCTCTAATGCTGTTAAGAGTCTAAGAGATGGAGATAGAGAGTGATATACAGAGATATAGGTAGAGAAGGAGGGTGATATAAAGATAGAGTGATATAATGTGATATAGATAAAGAAGTGATAAAGAAGATTAAGATATAGACAAATAGATAGATATAGAAAGATAATAGATATATAATTATGAGTTTTGTATTATTTATCCATGTCATTGATTGTACTCTTAGAATCTTTTTATTATAAGAAAATATCCTTGTAAACAGAATTCTTCAATAGCTTTTATTATTTTTGTAGTTGTTTTTTTCCTTTGTAAATGAAAGTTGTAAATGATCGTTTCTATCATGTGTTACATATAAAAACATTTCTAGCTAACGGCTGAAGAAAAACATCTACCAAATCACCTTCCTCCTCCACATTGTTCTTAACCCACATCCGCTCATCGCTCACTGATACACACACTTCCTCTAGAGAAGGAGGGAAGTGCATGACCGTGTCAACCAGAAGCCTGTGAGCAAGAGGAAATAAAAAAGTGAGTCAAATTTAGTATATGTAAGATGGGAAAAGAGCTAAATTAGGAAATGTGGTAAGTTGACCTCAATGACGGTTTCAGTGCAACAACAGATGTCCTAGACAATTTCCTTTTATCTGGCAATAGTACAATTTAATTATTCACCCGACTTGAGTCCATAGATATCTTTATCAGCCATACAATTTCCTTTTCTTGTATTGATGGTGTGGAATAAAGAAATAAACTCGGCCTACCGCATCTTCCCTGACCTCAAGGATATATCTCTTAAAAGCCCCCAGTCTCATTAGTTGTCCAGGCAACTCCTAAAAGTAAATGTAACTCAATAATATCAAACAGTCCATATTTACCAACAAGTGATTCCTACGAAGTCAGCAATATGCTCTATGTTAATGTTCTTTTGCGC
This sequence comes from Lophius piscatorius, assembly GCA_009660295.1. Lineage (NCBI taxonomy): Eukaryota > Metazoa > Chordata > Actinopteri > Lophiiformes > Lophiidae > Lophius > Lophius piscatorius. Next base: position 116,978 of record VRLP01000528.1, on the reverse strand, counting down.
AAGCGGGTCAGTTTAGGGCCATGAACTGTTCATACTGGATTCTGATATTGGCCCTATTTGGAAACAAATGTGAACAACAAAAATGTAGCTTTTGATGAGTGGAAAATTACTAATTACAATAATATATGGCAAATTCAAGTTACATCTCCTTCACATTTTTTCTTAATAAGAACCTTTTTTTTGTAATTTATTAAAGACTTTGCTGCCTATTCTGTTTCTGTTTTATTATTAATATTTCCTCATATTGTATATTTTAAGTTTATATTTCTATAATCTATAGGAGAGAAGCCATGCATAATTTCATTAGACATTGTATAATGACAAAAAAGATGATTCTTAATGTAACATGAAAGATCTACAGCAGACAAAGACAACTAAATAAAAATGAGGTATTGAGAAAGAAAAGTGGATCAGATCTATATAACGATTATACAATTAGAAAAATATCGTACAGACCTGGGCTGGCACCTGAAAACATTGGCATAGCTGTCTTTATCAAACACAGCCTGCAAGCATTCACTGTCCTGGAAAGACAGGTTATGTGTCTTCAGGAGGCCTGCAGACAAAATAACAAACAGTTTAAATAATCAATTAAATTTATCGTGAACCATCTGTGGATGAAGTGAAGCACAGATACCATGTTTGCAGTGCAGAGTGAAGGTCAGGCGGTCCTTCTGCTCATCCAGCTTGATGTGACACCTTTCCACTGTTTTCTCCAGAGACGCTAGAGACCTAAACACAGCCTGCACACTCTGAGAAGGGAAATATCATCAGTGATACCAGCATCAAACTAATGAGCATGAAGCAACTTGCCAAGCTATACTTCAGTAAAGGTTTGACAAATAAAGACATTTCTGGCAAAAGTACATCATTTAATTTTACATATCAGGACTTTGAAAACATTGCGGGTTTGCAAGAAACTGAGTCTACTCCCAAGAAAGAGTTAAAAAAGACTTGGGTGACTTGTCTTGAGTAAGAGACAATAATGTTTATCTTGTAAATTTATGACTTCATTCTTGTAAAATTAAAAATGTATTCTCAAAATCTAAGTTTATCTTTATTTGTTCATGCGGCCCAAGGACACTGTCTTGGTTTGGATATGTGCACTATAAAAACAATGTTGAGACCACTGTTAAAGACAATCATTTTCCATGTAGTTGTATAGAATGTGGGATATAAACTGTTATTAACATGTTTCTCTGAACCCACCTTTATTGCCATCTTGCACCGGAAAGCATGGCCATTGGGGATGGTGAACCTACAAGGGAATTGGGCAGGAAAGTTGGATAAAACGTCCTAAAAACTGCACTCAAAGATATTGTGCACACACCACAAAGCTGTTCATTTTCACGCACACAGTCTGCACCTGCTGAAGAAGAGTGGTGCGAACAGGAAGCAAGCATATGCCGATCGAGAGGAGTTCACAGACCGCAGGGCCAGCTGAAAGAGACACAGATCATTCGAAGCATGCACCAACAGGAAGTGTAATGTTTGTTCCCCAAACTTTGTTTATTCTTTTCAAATACATGAAAAATGAGAAGAAGAAGAACGAAAGGAGAACGAAACAAAAGGAGGGACGGAATAAGAACACAAAAAAAACGTAAAAGGTAAATATATGAATTAAATAATAAATAGCTTGGGCTTTTGTATAGAATATAATGCTTGGTTAAAGATGTTTTCCCAAAAATGAGGATGTTGTTCGGCACAAAATAATATTGGGTTTCATCCATAAACAATGTGTTTTACGAGATGGATTTCAGATGGAAAACCTTTGGATGAAGCCGATCGTAAATGTCCAGCCTAAGGCTTCGGACCATGTACATCTGAAGAATGAGTGATTGTCAGTTTTAGCACTGACAAAGTAAAAACAAATATACCATATCCACTCACTTGAAACATAAGACCTTAAAATTGATTTTTTTTTAAGCTTTGGGGGGTAACTTTCTGTCCTGCTTGATTTTTTTAAATTGAATTTATACAAGTCGATGTAGTGAAGATGAAACGAAGGGCAAGCCATTTTAACGTTTAGTCACTCAGCTTGACTACCTAAAAATTTACTTTACAGATATCAGGTCTTTATTAAATTGTGACCAATACGAACTTTTATTCAAAGTATCTGCATTGTCATTTTGACAAGTCAAAAATTAATTGCAGATATCTACTACATTTTGTCTAGTCATAAGTTCAGCAAAATCTATCTTTAATGTTATTCTGACTAGTCATAACTAAATTGAAGAGATCTAAAAAGAACTATGCAGATAAGATAAGATTGATCTTATCCTAAAGAACTATGCAGATATCTTGAATTGACGGGGATTAGAGATATCTTGAATTGGAATTATAATTTGTCAGAATTGATATTGCCAACTGAAATCACAACTTGTCAACAACATTATGTGTAAATATCTACAATTGGAATCCTCAATTATGATATGACATTGCAGATATCTTGAGTTTGCCATAGGCATATAATTAAAACATTCCTCATAGTTTTATTTGGGAGTTTAATTTCCAAGGAGTAACGTCCTCCCAGTTAAGGTTCTGTGAGAGTGGGGGAGATGGGGGGTGAGGACTAACGTTCTGACAGGAGGAAGTTTAGGTGGAGAGGATAGTGTCAGAGAAGCTCACCCCATCCTCCTGGGGCTCCACGTAGAGCTCCTCGCCGATCCTAGACAGAGAGTGTACGGCTTTGGCCAGCACTACGAGCAACACACATGAACACACGACATTAACTGTTAATAACTGTTGTTATACGTCTATATTCTGTTGAAAGGTAGGGCTGAGAAGCTGTTTTGACTACCTTTCACGTTTCCTCCCGTCACGACGCAGTCCATCTCTACAACTCATAGATCTGAGTTTACCTTACTTTAAAGATAGAAAACCTGGCTAACCGCTAGCCGACACCAGCAAAAAAAACACCACTGCGACGTGACTCCCTGTTGTTTTTAAGAACAGAAATCCCACTAGTGCTGAAAACATACTCCTTGTACTTGTAGATTTATTCTTTAAGACAGCAGTCACACGAAGAACTATGATCCACTTGTTTCGATGTTTACGGCGCCATTGACTGCTTCCGCCCTGTCGACCAATCAATGCGCCAGACAAGACGCATGCGCAAGTAACTTCCAGTGGTTAATAGAGGGTTTTTATAAATAACTTTATTGAACAATAAACGGCAAAATTAAAAATTCTTTATTAGAGCTGACATGGCATGACGTCATAATAGCGTTTTATGAACAATTGTGCGATAAGGCCCATTTGTAGTTTTCTTTCTAATAAATTGATGGCTGGATTTGCATGAATTATCACTCACTGGTAGGTTTTGTTTTTCTGCTTTCCCTGAAGGCTTTGGAGTTACTGTATATTTACAAAGGAGGTGATATTTTTGTCTATTATTAGCAACATTACGGAAAAACTAATAGGTGGATTTGCATTGGATTTTATCCAGAGATAGGTCCTGCCATGTCCTAGATAGGATTAAATCTTAACCATAGGTAGGGCACTTTTAGAGGTTTAAATGCAATAAATGAGAAATTGAGGGACTGATTTGCATGACGTTTTACCCAGAGGTAGGTTTTGACTGATAAAAAAGATCAGGATGACATGACATTGTGGTGATGTTATGTCATCTACTCACAACATGATATCAAAATATTTTTTTCTTAACCATTGCCCTATAGGCCACTTAAAAAGGTTTTAATGCAAAAACTCAGACAAATATGCATGCAATTTTATCCAGAGGTAGGTTTGGTATATCCTAGAGATGATTAAATTTTGGTGACATTACATCACCTTAAATCATGATCAAATGGATACCGAGAGTGAATTTCTACTCCTTTGTGAAGTATGAGAGCTGTGATTACCTGCAGATGTTCAGTAGCAATTATTGTCATTCATTTTATAACATTATTGTGAATGTACATTTGTGTTCATAAATCAAACGTTCCATCTGGAAATACTTACAGAAACTTAATATTTATCTTGTATGAAAAATATTATAAGATAAGCTGGTGAATAACCTAAACCAATGTTATAAACTAAGATTTAATGCTAAAATCGTTAGCACAGTGTCATGTCAAGTGATTCTACAAATACCAAAATTATATTTTATTCCCAAAAAACAAAGATCTGTGTAAAGTCTATTGCGCTATTTCACAAAAATACGGAAAAGGTCACATGTAATTCCAAAAAACTGTCTTTTCCATTGGATATTGTTGTTTTTTTCATTCCAAATAAATATCATTGGCAGCTTGTAAAAAGAAATGACTGTAATTACAAAACAAGACTCATGGTGGTAAGAAATCGTATGTGTGTTTGCACGTGTGAAAATTCAGGAATTAGGGAGAGACAGAGTAAGGAAGGGAGGGCAAACAGAAACAGGCAGAGACAGGGAGGGACAGTCAATGCTCACCTATCTCACCTCACTGGTCTTTCTTGTTGGTCTGCCTTGTTCTTAAAGATGCGAGGAACGCTGCCCTACACCACCTCTCCTCCCTTCAACAATGATATAACTACGGCTGCTGAAGAAACATGACTAAAACCACGTCTGTGCCTGCCCTTCAACTACAGGCAGAGGAAACCTTGGGAAGAACATAAGAAGACAAAAGTGGCAAAACAACATCAGAAGAGGAAGAATGCTGCAAACACTTCTGAGGATTAAGGAGAAACTGAGGCATTTTGCAGAAACATGTGATTTTTATCCATGCTGAGGAGGTCAAACCGTGAGACAGCAAGGAGGATAATGGGAAGTAATAGGACTAAGAAAAATAGGTAAAAACAATCATATTCATCTTAAACACAAAAGTTTGATAAAGGAGCAATGTTTGCTTCTTTGATCAGATTTCCCAGTTTGTTTTTGAAACAACATTTTACAGTAGATTGTGTGGAATCCAGCCCAAATTAGCAGCTCATGTTGTTTTGCTCATGTGGATTCGTTCTCATGCTCTTATGCGGCTTTTAGATTGGATATATAGCAGCTCTGTTCCTAGATGTCTCAATCACACAATCCGACAGACCCACAGGCCTTGGTGCAGTCTATGCTGCAGAGACTGAAGATCCAGCCTGGGAGAGAGGGTCAAGCATACCTGAACTCCCCTTTGCCCACCAAACCAAATTCAACATGGGTCCAAAATGAAAGCATAAGAGCCTCCAACCATCAGGGAATAAACAGTCCTGTAAATGGTTTTCAGTTTGGCAACAATGGTATCCGCTCAAAAGATTTTGGGATCTCAGCTTTGCATGGTAACTTTGGTTTCAAAGTTGGAGAAATACAACAACCAGCTTTTGGATCTCAAGCCGTCGAGGATGCCTTTTCTTCTTCCATCCAGACAATCAAAATTAATGGTGACAGGGGTGAGGAAAGGGTGTTTGGACAGGCCACACAGCCTTGGATCCCCTCAGCTGGAGAACGGACCCTGTTTCCTGCCAAATCCCTTGGGGACACTGATAGCTCTTCCTCTGGGAGGACTGATGGACAGAGGGTGAGTTTTTACAGTACTGCAATGACAAGTCAATCCCCATCGGATAAAAATGCTGTATCAAGCATCGGCCGAAGTCAGGACCGGGGTTTTACATCCAGACCCTATGCGTGGTCCTTCAAGCCGACAATTGCGGACGTCAACACAGGAGGTCAAGTGGTGAAAGTGTTTCATGAGGGAAACGGAGCTTTGGCAGAAGGTAAAGACATGCAGATTGTCCTACGTGACAGCAGCTCCATTGGAAGACCGCGATCGCTTGGGAATAAAACAAGAAGATGGACTCAGAAAATCAAACAGCGATGGAGGGACAGGCCAGGGAGTTTTGGCAAAAAGGGAAATGGAGACGACCGAAGAGAAGAGCAGAAGAGCAAGCAGGGAACTGACGTATGTACAGCAGTTACATTATTCTTGATGAAAAGAACATCATTAAGTGAAAGTACATCTTGTTTACCTAACACATTTCACCTCAGAATCAACCACAGACAACAGATTCATTTATCAACACTTTAAATGAGGAGGAGGAGGAGAAGAGGATCTTCCCTTCACTAGACAGCACTGACTCCAGCTCCAGGTAATGAACCAACAAACTGTCCTAAACTTTAAAAACAAACATCACTGAAATCAGAATGACACGACTTCAAAGTTCTCACTCTAAGGCTTTGTTCATGATGTGCTCAGCCTGAAGACAGAAAACATACCTGAACAGTTTCCAAACACGATTGAAATGTTATTTCTAAAGAGATATTTGCTCCTTGTAATGGTCCCGTCTGCTTCGGTGAGGCAAACACACCTTCTCCCTGACAGCAGCAGTCATCCGCCTTCCTTGGTCACACATTGCTCTGGTGAAATCCTCCTGAGATGGTTTTTATTACATTCCATGAAAGTACACATCATGAACAATACCAATGACCAGAGGTGGCAAAAGTACACACATTCCCCCCTCAGGTAGTTGTGTGGAAAAGAACTGAAGTATTGTGTTCTTTACTCAGTGAAAGTGAAAAAGTACATTTCTAGGACATTTCTACTGACCGTTCTACTACTATTTTTCAAAGATTCAATGAGTTTCATTTGCTTTTTTCCATAAGTAGAAGAGGTACAGTTACAATGGAATTCTCGAGCAGTGCGGAATAGAAACAAAGAAATACAAATTCACATACATTACGCACCCACGCACAAACATATACACACACCCACATGACACACACTTATTGCACATAAGAAAAAACAAGAAAAGCAAATTAAAACTGTTTAGTGCAAAAATCTGAATTTAAATATAAATAAGTGAAGAAGTTTAAAAAGAAAAAAATAAACAAAAACAAAAGTAAGTTACAGTTAAATCTTGGTTGAGAAACGTTTTGCACCATCCATCTGAGAAGTGTTGCGCCTACAAATGAGAGAATTTATTGCACATCACGGAGGGGAGAGGTAGCTGAGGATGAATTGGGAGGATTTTTCTTTGGGTAACTTTTTCTGAAAGATAAGGTAGATGGATAGTTAGATGGATGGATGGATGGATTTATAGTATGAATACGTGATAAATACAAAGAAAAAAATCTATTCCCTAACAGCAAGGGATCCTATTTTTTCCATCGTATGATCCATCCCTTAACGAGATGCATCCCTATAAACACAGACAGTCATCTTTACAGGATGATGAGACTGGTTTAATTAAATCATGCAGTCAACATCAGACTAAAATATGTTCAACTTCTCTGTCCTCAAACACTCACTCCATGCTCACTGGTTCTGACCGAAAAGCGTTTAAATCCTCAAGTCAGAAATACCCATTCATTACATATCCGTGACCGCGTATCCTGTTCCAGTTTGCGGGGGCTGTAGTCTATCCCAGCTGAAATTGAACAAGAGGCGGGGTACACCCAGGACGAGTATCCAGTTTATTGTAGGGCTGACACATAACAGCAGACAACCATTCACGCCCACATTCACTGCTAAGGACAATTTAGACAATTTACAATCGCCAATTCACCTATATAACATGTTTTTGGACTGTGGGAGGAAGCCGGAGTACACGGAGAGGACCCGCACAGTTTTTATTTATTAAGCTAGAAGGGCGCCGAATAGAGAAAGAAACCCCTAAAAAAAACAGACAATGGAAGAGGCAGAGGAGGATGACAATGAGAAGAAGGAGGAGGAGAATGAAGGAGGTTAAAATATAAAAGAGTAATTGATGGTGGAAAAGACGTAGAGAGTGAGATGAAGAAGAACATCTCCTGGATTATTTGTTTGATTTTTTTGTCTTCTCTTTTACTCTTTAGAGGAGAGTACAATCCACTCCAAAAGTTATTGTTTCACACAGATTGTAAACATCCGTTGTAAAGACTTGAATTTGATCGTCAATATCATGAATAATAAATGACTTGTGTAGTTGAAGAAAGGTTTGATTTCTGATTAATTTAAAAAATATCTCCAGGTCACATGTCTGAGAGATGATTGATGAATTGTATAATAGTTGTGTCACAATGATAAAGAAAGTGAGACAAAAGTCCTGGATCTGCTCCTTTTATCTGAGCCACTGCAAAATTGAATGGTTTCTCCTTTGTTATACGGTTTCATGAAAATCCATCAGTTTTTTGTAAAATCCTGCCAACAGACAGACACGCATACAGACAAAGAAATGCTGCCTCCTTGGGCGCGGTAAAAAAGGTTTCAGAATGTTATTCTGGAATATGTTGTTACTAAGAAGTGTATTTTTTGGGGTTTGTTTTCCATGATGGAGTGATAAACTGACGAATACAATTCTTGCCTTCTGATCATTTGAGGAGAAGGAGTTAACTTGAAGAGTCTCAGCCGTACTTTTTTAAATATATGGGTTTATTACAGACAAATCTGTTATAACAGAAGATCCTGGCAAGCTCAGGTGCGAGTCTCATCCTGGAATCTTGTAGAACAGATACTCTCGGACTGTTTTAGTAGTATAAGGTCATTGACATTTGTCAATGCATGGGTCATGAACCAGCCATCTTGCACCATCGGGCAGAACAGCGCACACATCATTTGTCAGACATAACGTAAGGAAAGACCTCAGTAACATAGTCGGGCAAAGGGGATATTCTCCTTTCCCTATCATAAACTGTTGGTGCGCGGGCGCCGGGCCAACATGGGGACAACTTTCATTGAGTAGTCCGTTGAGTTGGTAGAATGAAAGTTTTGATTCAAATAGAGTGTGAAAATGATAACCAAAAAGATGGCAATAAAAAAATCCAGGTCAAGCATTCTTGGTAGGCTTGAAAAGACAAAGGCCTTTAAGTCAACGGGCTGGAGTCATAAAAAACACCAACGTGTGTCGGCTTACGCCTACATCAGGGTGTGGAAAGTTGGAACGTATATGAGTAATCACAGGTGCAGTCACCACAGGTATTTGACAAAGAGTATAAGCATTGTTTTCATTCTAGCCTCTAGGGGCAGCAGTGAGCATTTAGCTATCTCTCTGACCTCTACGACGGATACAATATAAAGAGCAATAAAGGCTGCTAACAGACACATGCCTTTACAAGGAGCGATAGGAAAGAAATCCCCTAGTGAGAAAATATGAACTATTAGATAAAAATATGGGTAAAATATGATACAACCGAGATAGATCTCCACGAGTCGATTCATATGCATCAAATCGGGGTTAAATCCGATCAATGGTTGATAATTATGGGCCCAAAACCTTTGGCGATAAAGCTCCCCCTAGTGTCAGAAATATATAACCATCTCTCCCAAAATCAACCCAGTTCTTCCTCACTCTAAGGTCTATGTGGGTATAACATTTGAAAATAGTGAATGAAATATTTCAACACGAAGGCTCTGTGGACGCGACGGACCCGGGGGTGATTCACTAATATCCCCTCCTTTTTGGGGATATAATAAATAAATAAATAAATAAGGTATTACAAAAAGATTGTATGTGGGACTGAAATACACTAGAATTCCATTTCAGAGTTCATCAATGAAAAAAGGAGTACGTCACTCTGTGAAAGGACTTGCTTGATTGATGTGTTTTAAATGTTTGTAATGTGGAAAGTCTAGATGGTTACATCTGTTGCAGAGATTCTGAAAAATTTGAGCCAAATTTGGGATTTTGGGTGAGATAAATATCACGTGGTCCCTGATTTGGTTCTTATAGTGATTCCATGTAATAAACTACATTGAGCTTACAGTGATGTTTGTCTTGTGGCAGGTCCAACATTGACTTTGACTTTGGACTGGGCTCATTCAGCTTGCTTGAAGAAATTGCCACAGGTCAAGAGTGGGCAAAGTTTCTTAACCTCGATCCGTCAGCCACCTCAGCCCCACGGAGACCATCAGAAGAAAAAGCAGTCAATCCTCAAGAAAGTAGTCAATCATCTCCGATTTCAAACCAGCGAGGAGATGTCATCAACCCGCTGAGCTTCAGGGGCATGGAGGGCTCTCCCGTTTCAGGTCTCAGTGGGGCAAAATTATTGCCTGATGAGTTACTGCCTGTCATCATGGACATGTCCGAGGGAAAACAACAAAAGGAAGCTGACAGAGAGGCTGACCAGTCAGAACCAATGGAGGATGGACCAACCCCATCAGATAGTCATTCTGGAGACAGTGAGCTGGAACAGAAGCTTAGACCTCCCTCATCGGCACAGGTTAGATATCAGTCACCGTGTGATTGGGTAATGTGCCGAAATAAAATCTTAAAAATGAGTTATGTTCTTATATGCAGTCTGGAGATACTGTTAGGAGCTCAGAGCTGAGGACCAGATCTAGTCTCGGCAGAAAGAGACAGCATCGGTTGACTGGGATGAGATACGAGAAGATTCTGATAGATACAATAAATGATGACGAGGAAGCAGACCAAGGTCAGAATCTGCATAATTAGATATTTCAGACATTTGTGTAGACTGAGGAGAGATGTTGTCAGGTGTAGCTAAAACAAACAGCTGTCATTTTCTTCTTTAGAGACTCATCTTGCCGGCCCACCTACAGAGGGGTCCATATCTCCACTTTGCCCGATGAGCAGCGATGACATGGAGGGGATAGAAGACTCAAAACGCGGTAGCGCCACCGCTCTAAAGTCTCCTCCTCCACCTCTTTCTCCAAATTCTTTTGCCCCTTTTGCTAAAGCAACCAGGGGCGTACTCAAACACTCCATATCACATGATTCACAGTTGTCGACGGAGATAGATACAAAAAGGGTGAGTTGAAAACAAAAGTATTTTTCACACTGTCCTTGTGGTATATGTTTGGAAATTTTAATTTCTGTCCCTAAGGCAAAATCATAACTAAATTGAAGTTTTGCTGTACAGAGTTTTTAAAGTATACAGGACACACTATTGTCACTTAAAACAATAATATAGGTTCTTCTCCAACACCCCAGACTTCCTCTTGCAATCCCACAATTCCTCCCTCAGCACTCAGTCGTACACTTTTTTCCGAATCCACAAATATAAAATGCAACTCCTCCTGACATTCTTTATATTTCTCCATCAGCACTTTCAAAGCAAACATCACAGCTGTAGGTCTGTTTCTTAGCATGAATAATAATATAACACTCAGGTGAAGTGAATAACATTATCTTGTTACCATAGCACCTGTCAATGGGTGGGATATATTAAGCAGAGATTTTTTTCCCCCCTGAAGTTTAAGTTGGAAGCAGGTAAGATATGTAAGCACATGGATTTGAATGATTGAATGACTAAATTGTGATGGCAACATGACTGGGTCAAAGCATCTCCAGAACTGTATGTCTTGTTTTGGTGTTTTTTGGTCTGAAGCAGAGGAGGCTGGTCCTGTGTTTTTTAGAGGCAAGAGGGATATCAAAATATAAAAAGACAAATTGGTTGAAATAACCATCACCAAACCTCAATATCATGTATAAAATATGTTTTATATTTAATAGAAAAAATCCATTATTGAAATTCAGATGATGCTTCATCCTCCTCTGGAGGCGGGATCTACTAGATCAATTTAATGTATTTAAATGTGCTTCTTTTTTCATGTTGATTTGCTAATGGCCATAATACAGGAAATGATGCTCCAAGGGAGGACTTCCTCCATAACCAGTCAACAACCAGAATACAAGATTGACAACTACAACATAGAATATGGAGGTGATGTAGTGATGAAGACTGCTTGTCCTTTATTATGTCATCAAAGCAGAACACTCACAACACCATGGCCAACTCAACTTCCGCATTACTCCTTCAAAATAAGAGCACTACCATAAACCGCATAACTGCTTGGTAACATAAAATAACTTGGTGCATTTGCTTGGGCCAAATCCATAAAAACAATGATCCCATGTGTTTGTCATGCTACAGGTGACAAAGACTTTTAATGTCTTATGTAAAAACAGGAATTTGATCATGAATATCATGAAAAAAATGCCTCCTGTAGTTAAAGAAAGCTTTTCATTTTGGATGAATTAAAAAACAACTCTCCCTCCCCCAATTTCTAAATTCCTAAACAGTCCCTGGTCTACAGTGGTTGGTATGTACCAAAGTGGTCTAAGGAAGGACAACTAGTGAACCAGTGACCAGTGTCTGATGCCATAATAAAGCTGATGTAGCATAAATTCATGAAACGGTTACCGTCACTCTGTAAAAGAAATGTGTCACAGCACAGAGTGCATTGCAGAGCTGTGTGGTAGGAAAAAATTGGGCCATAACAATATTAGGCTGGGGTTCTTAATGTTATGGCAGATAAGTATATTAAATCTTTTATTTGCGTCTTGATGATAATGACCGTATTCTATGTTTCTGACTTTGTCCTTCTCTGTGATCTGATATTTACTTTTTAATTCCATTTATCTTCCTCCTGGATCAGAGGAAAGTTGAGGAGAACCGACGGGTCCAATTCTCAGAAGAGGTGGTGACCATCATGCCACCTGAGATTTATCTTAATGCTACAGACTCAGAAGAGGAGGAGGACTCAGTAACAGAGGAGGACTCTTTGATCGAGGAAGAGTGTGAGGTGGAGGAGGCACTGAAAGAGGAGGTGGCACCAATGCGCCGGTCCGCTGTGCCTGCCTGGATACTTGCTCTGAAGAGAAAGAACCTGGGGAGGAAGTAGAGATTTTGAACCAGAAATGTGTGTTCAGTCTCAGTCTGTGGTTTTTTAAAATGTTGAAAAATATATTAAATTAGCTAAGCTAGCTTTTCCAGAAATCCGTTTATCTGTTTGAAGGTTTCTTTGTAGACACATAAAATATTTGTGTGCTTGCCACGGGCAATGTGTTAGTCAAGATGCACTTTATGATTATGTGATATGTGCATGGAAATATTGGCCGATTACACATTGTACTTATTTTTTAGTTTTTTAACTGCTTAAAAATTATTCCCTTTGGAATATAAAATCTAATATAAATTGTGTACAAAACTGTTCACACAATTTCAGAACGACACATTTGAAATAAAATCTTTGGTGATATAGAATGAAAAGGCCTTTAAAAACGACAAAATCTATCATTACATCCACTTACAAATCAAGTTCATTCCCGGTGGGTCAAAGTTTTTCTTCCTCACGCTTCCAGGGGAGGAAGAAGGTGAAAGTAATGCATCATTCTGGGTCGATGACTCCAAAGATTCACAGAAATATACATCATCTACAGATGGATAAGACTTGGAACAATATCGAACTTTCCCAGAAGTGGCCGGCATTCCAAAAGAGGATGGTGAAGATTAATTCAGGAAGTCACAAAAGACCCAAAAAGAACATCCACAGAACTGCAGGTCTCGCTCACCTCAATAAAGGCCAGAGTTCATGGCCCCGCTATTCCAAAGAGTGTCCAAAAATGACATCACAGTAAAGTTACATCTAACTCAGGAAACATTTGGGTTAATTCATCTTGTTCTTTCTTGCTGCTGATTCACGTGTCTTCCACGTCTCTGCTCAGTTGTGGAATTCGCATTCATCAGTCTCAGCAGAGTCATCAGCCACCACCATCAGTATCCTGACTCCAAAGGGGGGATATTCCATGATGCTGCCCAAGGAAGAAGCCCTTCAATTACCTCCTCCCTGAAGAGTCTGAGCGCCAAAGACTCTAATAGACAACTGTTGCAAGAAATCCTTCATCTTTTCTTAATTCTCTGTCTTTTGTGCTTGCCACAGGGATTTGAAATGGGATTTTCTGTTTCATGTTACACATCCATTCCCACACAGCCTATGAATTCTCTAACAGACAGAATACGTTGTGTTCTGTTTTTTCATTCTGTCCATAAATGAGCTGCAGAGTGACAAGAAGCATCATGTAGAGAGAGTTGGAGTACTTATGGGTCTACATCATTTTCATTTCCATTATAGCTCTATCTCGATATGTGTGATTAAATTACAACATCAGATTTAGTTGCCAATTGCTGTTGCTTCCTCTATGGGTTCCTCTGTGGGTTCCTCTCACAGCCAGCCATTGCTGTAAATCACACTCAGATCCATTAAGAGGCAGATCCATCAGAGAGGGAAGGACGGCCACGGTCGTGTGTGGGAGTGCAAGAAAGACGGATGTAGATGAAAACGAGATGAAAATGTTGGAGTGAACCACAGGCATGAAAGAACAACTCTGGATTGATTAAGGATTGTCTGGACAAACATTAGGCCTTGTGTTAGTCCCTTTGTCTGAACAGAACCATTACCTACGCCGTTTCCCAGAAGTCGAATAATATGGCCCATTGTAAACCCAATGCCGCGCGAACACACACACAATCATCACTGTAACCATAGTTTTACACTATAAGTGCTTTTATTTGTGCGGGACAAGAAGAGGACAAGTTGGTAATGAAAGAGAAATTATCATAAAGTTAAGCAAATGAGTTTATTCTCAGCCCTTTATTTCAGTATTGATGTTTATCAAATCCTCCCTTGTTCAAACTCGACTTATTGATGTTATTTCTTTTTCATCTTTAATGGATGGCTGTAACACAGGAGCTAGATTGACTGTGTCTGCAGTCTATATGTTATAGGCAGAAACTGGATACAATTATTAAAGTTCTTTATGTAAGTAAAAATTTGAAGAACTTGTACTCTTCTTAATTACTTCCATTTTATACAACATTACACTTTTTGTCTACTATAACTGTTGTTACCAGTACCTTCTCAAATTACAATTTCTCATACCCATCTCCAAATGCGTTTATTTTGAATATTTGGGATAAACTGACCCATAAATAACTGAAGTATTTTTTATGGATTTATTTCGTACTTCCTTAAATAAAAAAATAATTTAAAAACATATAGCAGTAACCAGTACTGGACATTACACAGAGAAGGCCCATTCTACTGCACAGTAATTACTTTTACTTTGTTATTTGAGGTACATTTTTCTGATAATACTTGAATACCTTTACTTAACTTGGGATATTTTTTCACTCTGGGGAATTTCTGCTTCTGCTAAAGACAATGATCTAAATACTCCATCAACTCCGGTCTGAGGGTCCTTGAGCAAGAACCTGAAACCCAAATTTCTTATCAGGTGCCTCACAGAGATCGGTCAAATACAGTGAACTAATTTCCCTATGTGGTACTGCATGATAAAGAGGATTATTAAGATTATTGATTATTATTATATCTTCACTGACTATTAGAGATAGCAATTTATTGGAGTCAAGACTATAAAAAGGCTTGTACAAGGAAACCGCTTGCAATGAAGTAACAAATTTTACTACTAGATATTTAATTACAGTGGACGACAAGTGAGGGTAAACTCACTGCAACCAAAAAGAATATGTAAATTAACAAAACAAACAAATTAACAAAACATCAAATACCACAACACATGAGGGAAAAGCTTTGCAAATATTCCAACACAACATATGGAGAAAATGCGCTGCAAATACCATAATAAGTTATGAAAACGCGCTGCGATTACCACAACACATTAGTAAAACGTGTTACAAATACCACAACACAATACATTAAGAAAACACTCTGCAAATAACAAAACAGAACACATGAGGAAAATACATTGCAAATAACTCAGCACAATTCATTATGAAAAGGCCCCGCAAATATCACAACAGAACATAGGGAGAAAATGTGCTGCAAGCACCATAACAGGTTAGGCAAGGCACTAGGCACTATGCACTATATACTATAGTATACTATACTATATATACTATAAAGGACTCGACACTACACATTACAGAAACTCACTGCAAATACCAAAACACAACATAGGAATAAAACACACTCTAAATGCCATAACACATTAAGAAAATGCGCTGCATATACCTTAAGACAACATATGAAGAAAACACACGGCAAGTACCATAACATGTTGAGAAAATGTGCTGCAAACACTACAACATGACACATTAAGAAAACTAGCTGCGAATACCACAAGACACAAGTAGAACACAGTGCAAATACCACAACACATTAGGTAAATGCACTGCAAATACCAAAACACAGCAAATTGAGAAAATACACTGCAGAAGAGACAACACAATGGAAGTTGCAGTCTATTTTCTTAAAATATTGTGTTGTGGTATTATCTTGAGTGCATTCTTATAATGTGTTTTGCTGTGGTATTTGCAACACATTTTCCAAATGCTGCCCAAATTTGTTGTCAAATTGCTGAAGTTCTCTTAATTTCCTTGTGGTTTGTCTATTTGAATGTGTTTTCTAAAGTTGTAGAGCATTTGCCCCTGTGGGCCGCCGTATTTAATGACCAACTTCACCCAAAACTTATCTTAAATCTTTCTTTGGTGAACTTTCCAAACGGCTCCAGTGTGGCTCCACTTCTTCTCCCCTCATGATTCTCATGATTCAAGTTGTGAAACTGGGAGGACAGCAATAACCCGCCCTTTCACCAGACTGCAGGATCACGACAACCAGAAATAGCTAAATAAATCTCATCCGACGCAGTCAGGGAAGGATAAAAACAAGAGAAAGAGGACTATCCATTATGTCTTTTTGTTGCTGTCGGTCAGATAGGTTGGTCAGAGGTTGCAAGGGAAATGGCTCCAGAGTCGTAGGAGCTCTTCACACCCGTGTTGAGGGACAGCTGGCTTCCTGGGCTCTGAGCAAGTTCCGCCTCTATTTGGGCCTCCGACACCTGGATGGAATACTATCAAATAAGCCAACAAATCTCTTGGATTTTATTAATGCAGACAACTTTATCATTAAAAGTACCTCTTCAAACTTCTTGGCTTTGTACTGCTCGGCTCCTTTCAGGAAGTTCAATAATATGATGTCACAGAGGACCGTACCCTGAATAATAAGACGGTGTGGTGAATTTAACAGCTATTCAGTAGTCACTTTTTTTTATGTCATGACTTTTGTGATTGATCAAGAACTTCCTACCAATCCAATCGAGGTGAAAGCAGCTACCAAGTTGATCAGTGTTGGGATTGTGTCAAACTTTCCAGCCTAGAAGAGATGGTCAGGAAAAGGAGGGGTTAATTTAGGTGACATGACAAAACCAAACTCATCTGAATATTACATTTAATATTCTACAAAGGACTGATTTAAACGTACAAACCTAGTTAAATCATCAACGGAGGTTTTAAAACAACCCACAGGTACAGTATGTGCAAATAGCTCCTTCTAGTGAACATGGGTCTTATTTTGCAGCCAAAATCACACTTTGGGGTCAAGTACCCATTTTTGGCCCATTTTGGGTTCACAACTGATCTGACATGTTAAAGCGAGCCAAGATTAGAAATAATCGTATTTTTTGTGTTTAATCACAGATTACTCATACTTATTAACAGGTACAATGTTACTGACACTGAAAATCAATTATTTTAGGTCTTACCTGTCCTTAGACAACAATGAGATGCAAATACACCTGATAGTTGTGGGGCTTTTTAAAGTTTATTTTGGGGATACAATTCAGATGAGGTTTAAATTAAAATAACCAGAGAAGAGCACAACTTTTTAAGGATTATTCTGAAATTTTG
Organism: Lophius piscatorius; assembly: GCA_009660295.1. Taxonomy (NCBI): domain Eukaryota; kingdom Metazoa; phylum Chordata; class Actinopteri; order Lophiiformes; family Lophiidae; genus Lophius; species Lophius piscatorius. The sequence continues at coordinate 99,634 of VRLP01000528.1, read as the reverse complement.
TAAAACATGAAAGAGTAAAGTAACTAAATAAGATACATTTTGGGTTTATGTGGAGTTATTCTACGGTCAAGCTAGTTTGGATTAAGCTAAACTAAAACTATATTGGCTCCAGATATGTATAATCAGCCATAACATTAAAACTATCTTCCTAATTTTCTGTAAATCCTCCATTTTGCCATAAGCTCTGTGATATATCTGTGTGTTCTGACATCATTCCATCAGAACCCGCATTAACTAATGCAGCAATCTGTGCAACAGTAGCTCTTCTGTAGGATTAGACAACATGGGGTAGCCTACACACATCAATGACCCATGGGCACCCATGATAATGTCACCTGTTCACCTGGTTGACCAGTGTGATAGGTAGTGACCAGTTTTGAACTCCTTGTGAATTTATCCATAAAGTGTTTTTCTGTGGCTGTGATTTGTGTAGGAGTAGCTCACAATGAATTGCCCCTTGTTGGATAAATAAAGTTTTGATTTAATTTAATTGGATTTAATTAATTCAAGACCAGGAGCACTCAACAAGACCTGCAATTCTGGAGATGTTCTCACCCAGTCGACTTCACTTCACAATCTGGTCCTTCTCAAAGTATAGCAGATCTTTACACTTGAATTTTTTTCATGCTTCCAGCATCAATTTCACTTGCTGCATAACATATCCCAACTACTGAGAGGTAACCATGGTAACCAATAATCTATGTTATTTACTTCAACTTTCAGAGGTCATAATGTTATGGCGGATCAGTGTATTACAGTAGTGAGTATCAAATTACGGTAACACTCCACATTATTCAGGATTCCACCCACCTGGTGCCCAACTCAATTGCCATCAATTATGGCAGACCATACTTCATGTTACTGTATGGAGGTATTTACAGGCCTATGTCACATTTAAAGACATTTAACTGACCTATGTGGTGAAGCTCTCTGAGTTGTCGTGCAGACTAGAAAGAATTTATAGAAGGAAAGTCAGTTTATTGTTGAATGTTTCACACAACTCACATTGCCGGTGACCAAGACCTCAAAGCGGATAGCGAATGCCTTATAAAGCGTCCGAAAATCAGTCCCATTCGCCGTCTTGAAATATTTGGCAAATCTGCATTGAAAGGGAAGAAATAAAGTGAAAAAATTTCGAGAAGCAAAGATTTAACAGATGTTGACCCAGACAGCTAGAAGGTCAAAGGGCATTGGGCATAATTATTTGTCTTGTCATTCAAGCAGCAGATTTGTTTAGCCAGCTAGCACGGACTTCCTAACAACTTGAAGATGTTTGAGAGCTAATACATATGCTTGCCACCTCGGCAAATGGTTTGATTGATGGATGTGTCTTGGTGGTTGTTTACACTTTTATTTAGGGATATGTCTCGCTGTCCACTTGTGATCCGATCACCAGAAACACTTTTTTAAGCCAAGTTTAAAAAGGGTCGCAGGGAGGAGCCCTCCTCTACCTGAAGTTGAAGCCTTTGGAGACGGCATTTTTGGCAAATGGTGCGTCCAGTCGTGTGAAAAAGTACTTGGGTACACATCGATCAACGTTCAGATCCAAGTTACACTTCCACTCAATGTTTATTCCTATTTCTCCGCCCTGGAAGAGAAGGATGAGGAGAAGATTTAGACTTGAGGCTTTACAATCTTACATTTGTGATAAATATGAGGGGAAATGTGTCCTATATCTATTTGATCAACCTTTGGTTTTAATAATGTGTTTAAGTGGTGTGGGGAAATTATGGAAGGTTGGGAGCGTCCTTGATTCATTCTTATCAGATACATTTATTTATGGCCTTTTTCTTGTGAGAACGAAATAATATCTTGTTAAAACATGTAAATGAGCACAGTAATGTTTACCTTTGGAACTTTCTAGTTTAATCTGGATTTATCCTTCATGACAATAAACCCTTCCTTCCATGCCAACAAAACTGATGTTAAGTGTGTATATTCAAGTACAGCTGGGACATTTTAGCCTCGAAGATGAAGTGTAAAATAAATTGTTTGGATTAAAAGATGGAGGAGGTTTCAGAGGAAAGATCAGACCTTGTTTGCCAGAGCATCCAAATCCTGCTCCGTGTAATTCAGCAAATCCCCAACCCGGAAGATGGGACAGAACGGGTTCTTCTCTGGGTGGTAGGTACACTTCTTGATCTCCTCAGATCGCATTGTGGAGGGAAAGTTCCCTCTGATACAGAAAGGATTGCATGTAGGATATCTGCGATTATTATTTTGCACTCTCATAAACTTGACATTGTGTTTATGTTCCTGTGTGTGTCCTACCTGGTGACATCGAAGAGTGGAAATCGAATACTGTTTTTGATGAAGATGGTGAAGTTCTTCACATCCAGCATTGGTGTTCTGATGAAAACAAAGTAGGAAGGGGGAAAATGGTGTTCAAGGCTATCAATATGGGATACCTGTGTTTGTTAGGATTACCTGTGGGTATGTGTAATCAGGACAGTGCTCCACCATTATTTATTACTTGAAAGATTTCTGATCCGATATATAGACTAAATAACCAAGGTTGAGTTTATTTGATTTTTATTCATAGTTGTAGACCTCCTAGAAAAGGGAGGTCCCCAGGAGTGAAGATCAGGAAACGGAGACCCCATAAAACATGAAGACCAGATTGTGTGTGTAAGTGTGTGTAAATCTTACATCTTTTCATCGATGTTCTCTGCTGGACACCATCCTTCAATCTCACACCGACCCTCAGATTCATTGGACAGTTTTAGGCAAAAACCTGTTATCACACCTGATGAGTGAGACAGGAAGAGAAAAGATCAGTTGAAGGGGAACGGACTTATACGGTGGCATCCTTAAGGTTGGTTCTGCCTTATTAAGCATTTTTGAAAGCTGCTCCCAAAAGTGAAAACATTTGTGTCGTAACTGTTCTCCTCTAGTGAGCCCTGAGTCTGACTTCATGTTCAAATAACAGGATGTTATATTATGGAGGAAGTTAGACTCACCGCTGGAAAGGATGGCGCCAAAGTGCTTGGAACAGTCCTCATCTGTTTCACAGCTAAAAATTGGAACAGTCTGAAACACAAACAAAAAAATTTAAACGTGACATATTTATATTTAACTTAATTGTCAGAGCTTCATGCGGACATTTGTCTTTTCACATAAATAAAAAAAAACACTATACAAGCAGAGAATAGACCCAAAACCAAAACGCATATATTATATCAGATATTTCCTGAAAGAAGCTGCTGTGCTATCAATATAGTTGATATGGCCTTTACCCTTCAGTTCTTAGTCCAACAAGAACACTGAAGCCCTCTTTAGAACCTGGACTCTGATTCCACAATTTAGAGTTTGTTAGTCGGTCTAAATTATAATTTGTAACAATGTAACAATCAGCCACGGCCCTCTTTATTATTCTTTTATCATACTACAAGATTCTTATTTTTAATAAAAATAAATGCAAAAATTGTCCAGACAAAAGGCAATCATTAATTTTTAGGCACAACATATTCACACCAACGAACAACTCTGCAAAACAATCATTATTTTATATGTCAGAGGCAAATTCTGTGTTTTTTCACTATTCAAGTCTAATATCAGGGCGCCATTCCCTGCAGTGTATTTATTTTGTTATCAACATGAATGCAAACATGTATGGAGGCCGAGAACGGCCATGGTGGCAGGTATTTGTTGTTTTCTGGAGATAACAAGCTATTCATTTCATTATTATGAGAAAAGACCATATTGATTTCCGGTGTCACCACGGCAACATGTACACAATAGTCATAGGAACATCAGCTACAAAAGCAATTTGTACCTTGATTGAAGGAGAATTCGAAGCATTGATTAACCACGGAAACTCTTTGTTCTGGCATTTTCATCCTAAATCAGGTGCTGCAGCTATGAGACTCTTGATCTCTGATGAACATTAAGAAAATAAGATTAAACCTCTCTCAGTTTTCTCATTAATGCGAAAAAATTGTCAATATAATTCATTTGTTATCTCGAGAAAACAGAGAGTACGTGGCCTTCTCTATGACCCAACCCATCTTTGCGGAGGAGAATAGTTATGCCAAATTAGAACAACATTAGTAATGTTTAGATTGTATGAAGAAATTCCATCTCAGATTAAAAATCTACAGATTGGACCGATTTTTAGACTGTTCCTTCGTTCGGCCTTCTTCATTCATGATCACTGACGGTAAAACATTTTCAGGCAACAGCTCTGATTTGGTGAAGACCAGGAATATTCAAAGTGTCAGGAAAACATTGCTCAGGGTGTGAGGTTACATCCTGGATCAGAGGAGACTTAAAACCTTTCATTTTTTATTTATTATTATTATTATTAAGCCTATGGAATTCTTCAAACGTAAGCAGTAAAATGCTTAACTCCGCTGAGCTGATATCAGTGTGTCCTCACCTCTGCACATTTTCCTTGGAACTGATTCTGGGTGGTAATGAGTTTGGTCATGATGCAGAACACACCAGAACCCTGAAACACAACAGAAACATTTTAGAAAACAGAACCTTAATGTTTCTGATGCTGCAGTATAGTCAGAATGGAAAAAAAGGATTGAAAAAAAAATCATTAAGTCAGATATTGATCATTATTGATTGTTAAAACAGGAGGTGATGCATGTCGTTTGTCTGGTAGGGAACCTCCGTAGAAACCTGTCAGTTTAATGTCAGGTGTTATCAGGACCACACACCTGCTGAGGTAAGACGTAGTCGGCCACATCCATTACTCTGCCGTTATGGTGGCCAAAGCCTTTGACTTTAGTCATCACAGATGACTCAATGCCCGAATCATTCACCTGATAAGCTTTCTCGTAGATGAAGACCCAGCTGCAAGACAAAGGACAGCAGGTCAAAGGTCAAAGGTGAGAAGTGCAGCATAACTGGACACGTTAACTGGGAACCTGAAATCTCAGTTAACACACACTTTTGTGAGTCAGTGTAAGATGTCACAAATTCTTCAAGTGTGAGTTTTTCTTTTTATTGTAGAACTCACATACAGAAAATGAAATCATGTGGAAGATTTTAAAGCACTCATGATTATAAGCAGTAACTTTAGAGCCTAAAACAGCACATGAAGTCAATATACGTGTGATTATTTCACAGTGATTGGTTGATTGGGAACCTATAAAATGACCCAGTTTTGTATGAATTATGAAAGCACTTTTTATGTGTTCAGAGAAAAAAACGTGTAAGTTCCTTTCAAATGGATGGAGGGTCTGACGGGATTAATTATTCAGAAGGGATTGTGTATTTTTCTTGTTCAACCATGATGGAATTCTCTTGCTTAATATTTCCTGAAGAACATTTTTTAAAAGTAAACTTTTGTTGTCCTCTTTTTTTTTGGTTCTAGTTTACACCCCAGGACTATGGACTACTCTCTCTTTTCTCAAACCCAACCGGTCATGGCAGTAGGCCGTCCAGCCCGAGTTTTAGATCTGCCCGAGTTTTGCCTGTTAAAAGGCCATTTTCTCTCGTCACTTTCACTAGTGCTTGCTCACGGACAAATTTGTTGTTTCTCTGTTAGATAGTTAGATAAGAATTCGGTCTACACCTGCTCTTTCTGGAAAGACTTTAAGATAACAGTTGTGAATTGGTGCTATTTACGTAAAGATTGATTGATTGATACAGGGAGTTATTTTACAGTGTGATTTTGTGACGTTTTTTCTAATTAAACCACCTTTTGGTTGACATTATCTTCTTGTCTGTTTGGGCTGTTATTTGCATTTGGGTCCTATGATTTGAACTAAACCACAATATAAAGTTAGTCAGAGTTTGTCTGGAGTTAAATTGCTGTGGTGATGAGCGAAGTTTCCTAACAGGTAACAACGTCTGTATCTGGAGTACTTTTTAACTTTTCCTCTTGAAAGTTTGAAGGAAATCCTTTCCCGCACTGTAAAACTGAATAAGTTAATAATACTCAAAACGGATGTGGTAATGGATACGTTAGAAAAGTACCTGAAATATAATAATCTTTAATTCAGGGAATATACCTTACCTCAATATTTTTATTTGTTTTTTCATTAATCATTATAATTATAGTGTAGTAGTATTACAGTGTAGTAGTGCATTTAATAACAGAATTTATATAATATTTTATTGTTACACTATTTATTTAGTAAAAATTGGAGATGTTGACACTTAAGAATAATAAATAGCTCTGGATTCTAACAATTAAAGGAATGGTTACCTAATTTGCAAAAAAGTCATGTAATCTTTGTATAATTTTGGTTTAATAACTGGTTCAACATTTTTAAATTCAAATTAATTCTAAAATCTTTCTTATGTTTTTGCAACTCATTCCAATTAATCAATTTTGATGTACAATCCTAAATTCTTGCAAATGTAGAGATAAAATCTTCTTTGAATTGATCATTTTAAGTACCAGTTAAATAATCATAATAAATTAATAAACAAGCAAACCTAAAAAAAACCTTACCCCACGAAGTAGGAGATGATGAGCAGCTGTACAATCCTGTTGATGATGCCCACAGACCAGCTCTTCACCACCACAGACTTGGTGGTCTCATAGGTGAAGAAGTCGGTAATGCAGCCCCACACAAAGGAGCTCATGTCTACAAGTCAGACCCTCCCGAGTTTGAAAAGAAAATTCCACTCCTGCTCGGTCTCAACAGGTGTCTGTAGAGATGAAGGACGGTAGGGTGAAGAAGCCCAGTCTTGAATCAAGAGGAGAACATGGGCTCCTTGACTCCTTGGTGGGGCCGGTGTTCTTCTGATTCATTAAATATTTGATGGTAACTCTCTCTCCTCTAAATCACCCTCCTTGTTTCATTTGTTTGAATCCCAAACTGGACCTCCCCTTCCTTCAGTCCGATGTATGAGAGGACAGACGTGAACGTGTCATCGAGTACTTCCCTCTTCCTTCGCCACAATTCCCCATCTCCCATCCCTCTCTCCTTTCATCATCCCAGCCTGGAACAGAGACACTAATCGATACGCCACACATCAATTTTCATTTGTAACTGAAACATTTATGACATCCTTTCAGTGGGTTTCTGACACTTCTCTAATACTCAGTTTGGGTTACGGTTAGATTACGTGCTGTAGTTTTTTTTCCACAACCAAAGGCTATTTAACAGAGGGTGCTAGAAACGGGACAGTTTGAAGAATAAATCATAAAGTTGTAATCATAAATGAGTAAAATATGAACTGTTATAGAGAAATAATATATTTACATGATAGATGTCCTGGTATAGATTAATTTGCCAATTTGGACTTGTGGACAGATGTACTGATTGTTTTTGATGGATTGAAATGTTTAGTTTGAATATGTAAAAAAACAAAACAAGATACAGAACCCAAGAATCTGTTTAAAGATGAATGATAATAATAAACAAATAACAAAAATGAAATAAAAGGCATAGAGGAAAAACAGAAAAAAAGTGAGAAGAAGTATGGACCTATTTAATCTCACCCCTTCTCCATGAGTTACTGATTGTATTATTATATTCTAAGATATTATATATTTTATTAAACATGTATGTGATATAATATCCAATACATATCATATTCAATATAAGTATAATTAATAATATACACTATAGTGATTCTACCTTATTTTTAGACATGAATATTACTGAATTTATGCAAAAAAGCACATTTATGTTAACAACAGTCAGATATCTATACATTTGCAATAAAAAAGGAAGACGGACCAAGGTGGTTGCATGGTTAGAAAGTAAAAAAGTTTTTTTTTAAATAAAATAAAAAGTCTCCTAATGAGTGAAATAGGAACAATTACAGTAAATATGACAAATGCCAGTTAGATCTCCTCCAGGGGGTTCATATGAGATCATTTGGAATAAATCTTACGATTGAGAAATTATAGCCTGAAAACTTTAAGAAGAAGAAGAAATCCTTTATTGATCACATACAGCCATACACAGTACAACACAGGGAAATTATTTCTCTGCATTTGTCCCATCCCTGAGGGAGCAGGGATATAAAGCTCCCCCTAGTATTGGAAATATACAACCGACATTTCCCCAAATCCATTAAGTTCTTTCTTGCAGTAAGGGCTATGTTGGATAAGATGAACCATGACGCAATGACGACTTTTCAGGGATATAATAACTAAAGGACAAAGCATCAAACATTCATTCAGGGGTGACAGGGGTGATGTGAAAGCCTCTCAGGTTGGTGGAGATGGTGCCGGCTCTGATTCATGTGTGTGTTGATGTGTGTGGTTGTGCTCAGGCGATCTTATATGTCCTAAATGTGGCGGTGAAGACTGATTGAGTTTGAGTGTGTTAACATAGAACCCTTCCTGTTGAATGATGCATCGCTTACATGGTGGTTTTACCTTTCACAGTGGAATCATCCTCGTGTTAATCATCTATTATTTCACCAACTGTATCTCATATTTGTAAATGTATAGGTTCCTCAGGATCGTCGGCCATTACGGGAACGCTCACGTCTTTATGATGAAGCTTACGCCCTGAAAGCTTGTGCACTCGTCTCAACATCCAAAGTGTTCATGTGTGTTTGCGGGTCCTGTCTTGTATTAGTTTACCATTAATTGACCACATACATAATGGACCCACTTAAGGAATGACATCGTCTGTAAAACACGCTGTCATTGCTTCATCACATTATCTCCTGATGTGAGAGGCAGTAATGCTCAGGCCTCATGAATGTATATAAAAGTGGTCGTATCATATGTCGCAATCTCGCTGCTGTCAATAAAGTTGCAGTCTGTCATTTATTGCAATGCCTTTTCAATCGAAGACTCTCATAGCTGAATCGAGTCAGACTTATTCCCTCTCTACTTTTCATGTGCACAATTGAAGAAAATGGTGTTTAATAGAGAGACAGTGAACTTCTGGATTTGTCCAAGTTGTTAAAGTGAGTGAAAGTGTTAGAGCGAAAGTTTAACAATCTTCTTTCAAGAAACTAAATGACCTCTGATGAACTTTGAGGAGTATTTAACAAGTTTGTTCGACACTATCTCTGAGAGTGAGAGGATGCCTGAAGAATGGAGGAAGGGCAATGGTGCTGATTTTGAAGAACAAGGGCTGATGTTCAGAGCTGTAGCAGCTACGGAGGTATGAAGCTGATTGGAAAGAGTAGTAGAAGCTAGGTTAAGAAAAGAGGTGACAATCTGTGAGCAGCAGTATGGTTTCATGCCAGGATGGGATGTCTTTGTGCATTTAGAGAAAGCGTACGCCAGATTGCTGAGGGAGGGCTTGAGGGATTGTACGAGTCACTATGGAATGACAGAGAAGTGTGTTAGAGTGGTACAGAATATGTATGAGATCCTTACGACAGCAGTGAAGTGTACAGAAGAAATCAAGGATGGGTTTGAGGTAAAGGTGGGACTGCACCAAAGATCGGATCCCTTCTTGATTTATCCCCAAAAAATCAGGGATATCGTGTTAAAATGATAAGTCAAAACCATTTTATGGATAATTTTTAAAATTTTATGCCCGAGTGCGAGGAAAACCTAGATTGAATTTTGGAAAGGTTGGTTGTATATCTCTGACGGGAAACGGTTCTCGGGCTATAATTTCTCAACAGTTGGTCCGGTTTAATCTAGATTTTGTCCATTTGAATTAACTCGAGTGTCAATTTTGTCTGTTGTATTTTACTTTAATAGTTCCTATTTTACTCACTGGGGGAAGCTTTTCATAAAAAAACAGTTGAGTCGAATCAACTCGAGGGTCAATTTTGTATATCATATTCTTTCCTAGTAGTTTAATATTTTACTCACTAGGGGGAGCTTTTATTTTACAATTAACGGTTTCCCTACAGAAACTTAAACTATTTCAGACCAATTTATAGACCTTAGTGGAAGGAAGAACTGGGTTGGTGAACCCAGTGAATATGAATGGTGAATAGGAATCAACTCGAAGAGCTCTATGTTGTATACATTGTGTTTTATTATTAGTTTATATTTCAGTCACTAGGGGAAGCTTTTTTTTCTTTACCATCGGTGCATATGAGTTGACCCAAGAAGAAGATCCATCTTGTACATTTAACTGTAAAAGTTCTTTTTTTTACTTACTTCGTGAAGCTTTTTTTTTATTTTTAAATACTGTGGACATACTTTAACTTCACATGCAAAGTAGGAAAATCAATCAGGTGAATTGTTTGTACAACGCAGGGGATTGGGGACCTTTTGGGAATTTTCCCTTGCTGTTTGGTACGACAGAACAAGTATAGTTCGCTATGGTGATGGACAGGCTGGCAGATGAGGTCAGGCAGGAGCCCGTGGACAATGATGTTGGTGGATTACATCATGCTTACTAAGAGGGTCAACATAGTAAATATACCTGCCCAAAATAAGCTTATTAGTTGTATCATTAAGAGCATGTCTATATGTTTTTCATTTGGATCCACATTAGCTGCCACTGAGGTAGTGGCTTCCCTTCCTGGGGTCAACACAGGGTTAAACATACAAACAAGACATAATATTTTCAATAATCTCTATGAAGAAACATAATCATCTTCATAGAGAAGAAAAATGTAGTAAATATCTCACAATCGATGCAACAAATTACCCTCTGCCATGGCTCCGTATTCATTTGTTAGCACTGGATTGATTGATGATGAGTTTTTTAAGTAACCACTTGAAACTTGCTTTAGTAACTGCTTCAATGATGGCGGCTCTAAACATCACAGAGCTACATACTGGGTTTTTGTTGGACCAGCGTATCTGGTTTGAAGACTATGTTGGTCTCTCACACAATTCTTTTGTGAATACAGACAATTTGGTTGTTTGTTGTATTGGATATTCTTGAAGAAAGCTTAAAATATGACGTAGAAAAGACGTTCCTATTCCTATTATGGAAACCGAAGGCAACAGGGAAATCTCTAGGTAAAATAAAATCAAGTGGCTCCATGACACAGAAATTAAGGTCATAACATTTAGCTAAGAATAATAATAATAATAATAATAATAACACTGGTTGGTCACTCTTCTGGTCAGCCTCCGTGCAAAAGGTAGAGGAGCTTATAAACCCAAACTGCCCTGTCCGGGATGATGGGAACCACATCCGGCAGTATGGCTCTTAAAAACCACCATGTTAGAACCCAACTTAACAGCCGCTTTAAAAACCACGCTGTACTTAGGCCTCGGCCTCACATTCCAGACCACCGTCTCAACATTCACCAGTGTCTCCATCTAACATATAAACCATTCTACAACCCCTGTTTAAACGGGTCTGCAACATCATTGCGGAAGAAGACTCCAGCAGGAATCCTCTGGGGATGGATGATAAAAAGAGCGTCTGATCTTCGGGTAGGTAGAGGGAACCTCTGAGCCCAACATAAATAGAATGGAAAAAATACGAGACCTCCTTCTTGTTTCCTTTTTGTACTTCTCTAATTCTATATGCTGTCAGGTCTTCAAACAAAATTTAAGATAAAACTATAAAAAACACTCAGAGAGCTCAAACCTCCACCAAGGCACATCCCCTTGGTTTAGGATAAATTCATGCTGATTTATGGATTTCTCCAACAAACTCTTTGAGTATCTCTCAAATACTCTGTAGCCGCTTGTCTTCTGCGCCTTCCACTTCAGCGTCTCTGTTCAGCCCAATGAGCCCCCAGCACCTCCCCAAAAGGAACATCAAAGGATCAAAGGCAGCAATAGCCACATTGAGACATCACTCCTCTACTATTTCATTTTAAATCGTGAGAAACTCGTAACTCACCTAAATCCCCTCTAAGGTATGCCAAAACCTACTCCTGGGTAACATTTCATGCAAATCCATCCGCTAGATTTTCCTTAATCCTGCTCACAAACAAACAAACGGACAAAAATGCAAACAAACAGACAGAGGTAACAAAGGCAACCTAAGTAAACACAGAATGATGGTGATGAATGATCTTTTTCTTCTTTGTCTTTCCACTGTTCCATTTTAGGGTCGCCACAGCAGATCATGTTTCCATCCATAGTTAACGTCGGTATCCTGCTGGCAAACAGTACCAATGACAGAACCCAAGCTCCTAGGGATTTTTAAAATCGATTTCATGTTCCTCATATTTGCACTGGCTTTACGCTGCATGCGCTTCCTGACGCAACCCTCCCTAGCTGCAGGACTCTCACAATTCTATAATAAGTTCATCTTCTCCGAACTGATCATTGGAAAGTTGAACTGTGTGAAGACATCTGATGGGAACCAAACCCAGCATTCCAACAGAAGAACGTCAGACCTACAGTTAAACACGAAGGTGGCAGTAGGACGTCGTGGAGATGCTTTGCTGCCTCAGGACCAGGACGGCTCACCATCATTGTGGGAAATGTGAAATCTTAAAGAGGACGTCAGGTCATCAGTCTATGAAGGGATGCTTATGCACAGCAATGACTGATCCAAAGCAGAAAAGTCAATCCACCTCTGAATGGATCCAAAGGACTAATCTTTAAGTCAAAGTCTGGACCTGAACCCCAATGAGAAAGCAGTGGTGGTACTTTTAGCTCACATGTTCCATCCGTCAATGAAATTGGGAGGTTTTATGATCACCCACATTTGTTTTTGGACAAAGTATCTGGAGTATGCTCCTGTCGTCTTTCAGAGGCTGATTGGAGGATTCTGTTCTGAAGATGGCAGAGGTCTCTGCTCTCCGATAGCTTTTGTAGTTCACTTGTAATCATTTTTATTGCACAGCCTGACTCGCCAAGAGGCCTGCGGTGAAACTCAATCGATCTCACCAGAGACCCACTTAGTAACTATTGATTAAATCACATCCGCCATCTGCCTCGACAAGAATGAGCAGGAATTAAAGATGTTTCATTTTGCATAGTTTCACACACAGAATTTAGTGAGTGTCAAGATTACATCATAGTTCACATCCTTCTATAGGCTTTAAACTATCTGTTCATAAAAAAATTAATTCACCAACAAAACATGGAAGTGATAAAAAGCAGGCGTATAAGCCGACCTTTGGGCGAAAAAAAGAGGGTTTATATGAGATTAAATATGTTAATAGACTTGATACGTTCATCAGGAAAAACAGGGTCTGTCCTGGGAGTGGAACTGGAGTCATGGTGGGAGATGCTGAGGAAACTTTTCAGTGTTACAAAGAATTTTTCTAATCCCCCTGCATGCAACACTGGACGCCGACCAGAGCATCTGGACAAAAAAAAAAAAAATTCTTGACCAGGCGTCTCACACGAAGCAGGGTCGTCTATGTATGATTTAAAAAAAACATCAAGATAAATGTTTATTAAAAATGATTCATTTATTTAAACCTGAAATATGACGTGAAAACAGACAGAAAGAAAAATACCTGTGAGTTTTTTTTGTTGTTGTTTTTTTTAAGTCTTTTACACAGGAAGAACAAAATATGTTCAATCATGTAATAATCCTAAACATTTCACTGCCTTCAGCTACAACATCCCCGCTGGAGATGTATACGACTACCAGAATATTTACCAGGATATCACCACTTCAGCAGGAAAACTCCATAAACACCACATGGTCTTTCAGTTGGTGACGAGATGCATTCGTACTCTTAAAACATGTAAAAGAAAAACTACAACTTTCATCTGTTGATTTGTCCGTGTGTCTGTGATCTGAGCGTAGAGCAGAAATGCATTGTGTGCGTTTAGTCCGACTCTTCCTCTGAGCTGGCAGGAGTGGATATGGCCTCTTCCTTCTCGTCCTCTGATTCCTGGTTAAATGATATAAAGAAAATAAGTTAACACTAAGGAGGTCTTAAATCCCTTTGTGATTTCTGATATACATCATGCAAGACCGGATTTTCTCAACTCCAAAACAACATTAGCGCTGATGCCATTACAGCTGCATCACAGTCATGTCTATGACTTCTGCTCTGTGGCACAGTGAGGAGATGTACAGCTCTCACATTCTCTCCTGTGACCTGTCCTTATCTAGAGTGCAGATTTGGCCTTTTCCCGGCAGCGGTCCCTCACCTTCCTGCACATTTTCAAAGTACACATTTAATGGCTTTTAATACTTCTAAAATGAATAATTAAGAAGTATTAACTAGAGTGCAGTACACTGTCACAGAGTTTTATTGTATTAAAGTGTTTTAAGAATTTTAGAATTAAAGAACTTTAGAATTAAAGTTCAAGAGTGTGAAATCTGGCGGTGGCTTGGAGCCGAGCTGAGTTGAATCCTCCTCGCCGGTGCAACTGCTGGGATGGAGTAGAATTGGCTCGAGGCGGAGTCTTGGTGTAGAAAGCTTGGTGCTCTGTTACTCCTTTTTGCTCTTATTAATAAGTAAGATCCTCATTCATTCATTATCCGTAACCGCTTATCCTGTTCAGGATCGCAGGGGCTGGCGCCTTTCCCAGCCGACCATGGGCAAGATTCAGGGTAAACCCTGGACGAGTCGCCAGTTCATCAAAGGGCCGAAACACAGAGACACAACCACTCAGTCTCACATTCACTCAGACGGGCAATTTAGGGTCATCAATTCACCTCTCCTGCAGGTTTTTGGACTGGGGAGGAAGCTGGAGAACCCGGCAGACACGGGGAGAACTCTACACAGACAGGCTGGCAGAGGTGGATTAGAACCTGGTACGTTCTTCCAGTGAGACAGCATTGCTACTCACTGCGCCACGTTGCCGCCCAGTAATATTTTTTTTACGTTTAGTTATTTAAAGAAGATAAAAAAATTTTTTTGTCATACTCCTTCTGTTTAGTATTTGTGCCGAGGGGAGGTGTATCATTACCAAAAATTAAGAGAAAATGATGTTGAATCAAAGCGAGTGAGGTTTTATTGAGGAGAATGGATGTGACGAGGTAATCTGGGGTAACCTTTCTGAATCCACAGGCTTTACCTTCTTCTTCTTCTTCTTCTTGGGTTTGCTCTTGCGGTCCGAGTCTGATGAACTCTCCTCGCTTGTCTCGATGAACTCTCGACTCTTGAAACTGTCGTTGCCGCCTCCTCGCTCCTTGTCTTTATCTCCCCCTGTAGACTTCCTCTTCTTCTCCTCCTTCTTGCCACCAGATTTTTTACTCTCTCTGACGGGATAAGGAGGGGAGGAAAGAAAAGTTGTGAAAATGAAGACCGTTCCCATCAAGATAAATAAGTAGTAGTAGTAGTAAATAACAGTCTCTTCTTTCTATTCTTTACAGGACTTACTTCTTGGGAGCAGCGATCGGACCTACTCCACTCTCTTTGTACTCCTTCTTTGCTTTATCGTACTCCCTCTTAGCCTCTCCTGCCTTTTCATCCCACTCCTGAAGGAATAAGGGAAGGACAGAGTAACGTAAATTAATGAATACAACGAAACGGAACAAGAGCTGCATGTATCTTTGGTTTGTAGGGCCGTTGCTTTGCATCTTTCACTGGAGCACAGGCGCACTGAAACATGACACCACATCAGGAATCACTTAAAAACTGTCATATGTTCAATGCTCTCAATAATTAAAAGCATTTTTACAAATCAATACTTGCATATGTTGTCACAATACTGGACTTGTTGTAATCAACAATCCAATTATTAGGCTTAAACCTATTTTATTGCTTTTTTTTTTTTTTTTACAGTGCACAAATTCTAGATTTCAATAAAATCCTCGATTATGTCCCAGCCAAAGCTTATAGTATGCATATAGAGGTGTGAAGCCACAGGAACGAATTCTCTCCGCGGCCTCGTTCTCCCGTCTCACCTCCTTATCATCTTTGCCTAGTTGTCTCCACATCTCTCCAGCTTTCTTCGAGATCTCTGTGATGGAGATTCCCGGGTTCTCGGACTTGATTCTCTCGCGGCTGGCGTTGAGCCACAGCATGTAGGCACTCATTGGCCTCTTGGGGCCGCCGGTATCTTTCTGCTTCTTCTTCTATGATATATAAAAAATTTTGTAAATGTGTTTAAATATAGTTAAATATAGTCTGTATGTGTACATGTGGTTTTGTATCTCACCTCTTTGCGTGGTTTCCTCTCTTTTTTCTCTTTCACCACTTTGACTTTCTTGGGCTTCTTCTTTTTTGCCCCCTCATCGCCGCTTTCGTCGCCGTCTTCACTGCTGTCGCTTGCGGAGGCATTGCTGTCGTACCTGATTGGTGGAGAAACAGAGCAGGAAATACTCAAAGATATCAGCCGGGTGAAAACGGACAGATTGACTGAAGAAAAAAGAGAGAAGGCAAGTCACTAACTCTTCTGCAATGTCATCATCTTCTTCACCGGGGTTAAAGGACTCATCTAGGAGGTGAACAAGAACAGAGAAGCCCCGATTTAAACATACTGAACTTCTGAAACTTTAACGTTTCGTGTTTTCTGCAATCGCCGCCACTCACCGCTTTCACCATCGGATTCCTCGCTGTCATTTCCCTCCTCTCTGATCTTGCCTTCTGCCTTCATCCTCTCCAGGTAGGCATCGTGCTGGTCGTCGTCGGAGTTGCTGTACTCGTCAATTTTACCCTTCATGCCCTGAAAGAAAACTGCAGGGTCAAAACAACAAACAGACAAAACAAAACCCTACCCCAATACAGCAGAGCCACAGGAGAGTCTTCCATGACCCAACAGTCAGGCAAAGCTCATCTTCATTGAATAAAATGATTCCAGGCCTGCACACTGAAAAGTGCCAATCATGGTTCCACAGCGCTCAGGTACCTTTATTTCCAATTACATACTGTTTAAAGAGTTACTTAATTACTGGAGGTCTTCTAGAGGCTGGCTGTATTGTCAAGTTATCTCTGAAGCAATTTCCCATCCCAAGTAATCTTTAGAATCTCCATGCATCATTATCTGCAGCAGCAAGGGGACGGAGAGGCTCTCAGGAAAGAACAGGAAATGGAGCGCATTCATTTTCAGTAACCCCCTCTGTTGACCCCATCACCATTGTTACCATGGAAACAGAGGTGGTGCTTGGACTGTGACAACAGACAGCATTTACAATCAAAACTACCTGTGTTAGACTTTGCTCATATCGAGAATTAAAGCACACCAAAAGCCCCCGGGACACACATTAGTCAGCATGACGCACACGTTCAGCCCTCCCCCATGTCCTGTAAGACTCAGATTTTATCAGGTTCAACACCAATCCAACCAAAATCAAGATTATAGGACAGGATCCTCAGTGACACACACTCACACACAGCAGCAGTACATCATGCAGACAAAAAAAAAAAAAAAAACTTCACACATGGCGCCCTGATCCATACCCACCTTCTTCTACCAGGGGTACATGGACAAACACACAGGAGAAGGGCAACAAGCATCAATATCTAGGATGGAAGTCTGACAAATGGAAATGACTGACGTACGTTAAATTGGGCGTGGTTTGAGTGACAGGTGCAGTTACCTCTTTGAAGCCTCTGTTCTTGATGTTGAGCTTCTTTGCGTTAACGAAGTCAAACAGTTTCCCGTACTCTTCTCTACAGGAGAGGAGACAGACTGAGTGAACTGGTTCAGGATTGCAAGCATTTAATTCAACAGCAAACGACGTCAGTGTTATTCTCTAATCATATTTCTGTATAGATTAATGACAGCAGTACAACAAAGGAATTCTGGACATTGGTCCATTACTTGCATGATCATGTGGTGAGATGCTGCTGGCTTTCAAAAGCTATTCTCACTTCCATCTTGATTGATACGAGTGATGGGAAATAATTTCAGAGCATCCAAATATCTGATGTATTATTAAAGAAAAATAATAATAAACGGATCGGTATGAGAGACTATCGTTTCATCATAAAAAGGCATTTCTTTGATTTTACTGGTGCTTGATAGTAATGCTGTGCAATCACAAGCAGGGGGCGGTTGTGCTTGCATCCCGTTAGCAACCACCAGTAGCAAAAGAAGAACAACTCCACCACCAATGCTTGACGTGTTGCTGGGCTAACAGCAGAATAATAATAACACATTTAATTTATATCGTACTTTACATTTGGATCAAAGCGCTAAAAGACATGATGTAGCTGTAAGAGTTCAATGTGGAGCTTCTTTCAAAAAAGTAAATGAAAATGAGATGTAGCCAACTCTGCCTGGAGAAATTTAGATTATCACAAGTCTACAACAACTTTGCGTAATAATTTGAGGATTTGAATTGAAAGTACGGGAATAAAGTGATGTCAAACATGCAGGACAAACAACGACCCTCATCTTAAAAAATGATTAGAACAAGCTTCCCATCCGCTTCGTTACTTATTGCCTGCATCATCTGTACAAAAACAAAAATATGGAATAGTCCGTTGAGCTGAGTGTTTGGACAAGACTATGAGGACGGACATGGTAAACCCTTTTTACATTTACCTGCTCAGCTGGACTATACAGGATTAAAATTAGAGTTATTACCATCGGAATTACAATTAGTCATAATAACATGTAGAAATCTACAATTATAGTTTTAATTGGGCTAAATAACGTTCCAGATATCACAAATAAATATCCAGTCGAGTGAGTGAGTATTTAAAGGGTTCTCCATAAGACGGATGTTTTAAAAATGAATGTTGATGTCAATGCCGTCACTCAGGGATGTTCGCAGTTTCAAAAAAAGGATTTAAAAAAGTTAATGTGACCTGTCATTTCTGACGTCAGCTTTTTCTGACTCATTTCGGAATTATTTTCATAATCATTTCTCTACTGTTACGGCTCAGCAGAGGCCAGATCGCATTTTCTACCTGATGTATTGAAGGGTGTGTGACACGGACTGAAACGATACATTGAAAGGTTGCAGTGTGTGATATTTTCCTTTGATTAGATTTGCTGCTACCAGAATGATGACGACAACAACACGTCAAAACAAAGGCAGAGGCGTTTCTACATGTGGTGGTGGGGGATATAACATTGAAAAGGGTTGCATCACTTGGAGAATATATTCAACTTTGTCTCCGTGTGTCTGATGTCATTTGTTTCTCTGACACCCTGATGAAGGCTCATGAGCTGAAACGCGTTGGTCAGCAGCAACTTTTTAGTGCCTATATAGCCATGTAAGAATAAAGGTTTTCTATTTTTCAAATAGAACATAATGCCTTTTATTTCCGTTAAGTTCACCGATAAACACTCCGCACGGGATATTTAAAACGGAGAACTTGAATATATTTTCTAACTGCCGGGTTACTTGAAAACTGAAAATGAAATGTAAATAATTCAAAAAATTGGTAACAATTTTTTAATGTGGGAAGAAAAAAGCAGAAAGAAGAATGATGCGTAACCCGGATAAGGTTTTAACTGTGAAGAGAGCGTCATTCCTCTGATCCCTGCTGTCGTGTGAGCTCACCTCTCGATGCTGCTGAAGGTGTACTGGTTTCCCTGCTTGGTCTCGATCTCAAAGTCAAAGGATCGCGTTGTGGTTGTTCCTCGGGCGAAGTTGACGCAGGAGATCTCCTCAAAGCGCAGGTGCACGGGGGGCTTGTGGACGTAGATGAAGCCTCGCTCCAGCGGGTAGAGGAGGCCCGAGGACGCTTTGTAGGAGCAGGTGATGCACTGAGCGCCAGAGTGACTGTGGAGGAAGTTTAACAGGGTTTACTACGACTGTGAGCTACTCTTATTTTGATTATAGCTGAATAAAGTTATTAAACAGAACAAGAATGAATCATGATAAAAGGGTTTAAGGGCGCCTACCCCTGGAAGTTTCCGGGCACAGTGATCTTGCGGTTGACCAGAGCCTTCATCACTCTGCTCACCATCTCGTACAGAGAGCCTGACATGTTCTTACTGAGTTTCCCCTCATAGCGCCGCTCCACATCCTCCCTAATAGACAAACACAAAGAAGGAGCGGTATAGAAATGAGAGAGCTTTCAATGCAAACTACACCAATCAGCCATAACATTAAAACCACCTGCCTCGGATTGAGTAAGTCCCTTTTATTTTTACAGCCAAATCAGCTCTGTGATGTCACTGTGTGCTCTGATCCCATTCTGAACCAGCAGTAACTTTTTAGCAATCTCAGTGCAAGTTGCTCTTATTTTGGATCAAACAACAAGGTCGTGCCTTCACACATCAATCAGCCATGGGCATACATGACCCTGGTTGTCCTTCCTTTAGACCACTTTGGTAGTTACTGACCACTTCAGAACAGGAACTCGGGCAAACCCTTTTAACACTTATTCACCCAGCTTGAGCGAATTAACATACGGATGACAACAACGTCATTTTGACTGACATTTGTCGTAATTAAATTGGGACTAGAACCACGTTTTATTCAAGATATCAGCAATGTCATTTCACTTAGTCAAAACTCTCATTGTTGAATCTACTACTTCATTTTGATTCATCATAACTCTCTTTATAAAGTTATTTTGACTTGTCCAAACTGAATGTAAGATATTGTAAGGCGAACTATGTAGAAATCAAGACTAATATGAATTCAAATGTAGATATCTACAACTGGAATTTCAAATAGTCAAAATGACGTAGTAGATATCTACAATTAAAGTTTTGATCAAGTCAAATACAGTTCCATCCACCAGTAATGAATATCCAGTCTAGTGAATAAATGTAGAAAAAAAAGGTGAGCCGTAAGGAACATGCAACAAGACCTGCAGTTCTGGAGATGCTCTGACCCAGTGGTCTAGCAATCACAATTTGGCAAAGTCCCTCAGATCCTACCACCTGCCATTTTTTCTAAGTTGTTACATCAAATCAGGACAAAATATTTACTTGCTGACTGATATTTTCCACCCACTGACAGGTTACCAGATAATCAATGTTATTCTGACTTCAACTCTCAGTGGTTGTAATGTTAAGGCTGATCATCGTGTGCACGTGATTATTTATCCAGGTATTTGCTTCCCTCTAGTGGATAAAGACTCTACATCACGGTTGGTATTCAATCAGTTACTATAAAACCGGTATTAGTCTGAATTAATAATCCTACAGCCTCATGAGACTATACCTCATGCATCCCATAAAACCACGACCTCCTCTGCCGTCACATACTCACTCGCTCATGTTGAGGGTGAGGCTAATGTCCTCTTCCTTGGAGAAAAGCAGTATGAGAAAGTGGTAACGCGTCTGACCCTGCTTGATGGGAGGATCCAGACTTATCTATTGAGAAAAACATAAAAATTTAATGAGTTAGAGGGAGCAAATGGTTTGTACCAAACAAAAACTGAAAGGGTACAGAACGTACCACGAAGAACATCTGCCTCTGGTCCTTGTGTGGTAGCAGGAACAGACGGAGGACGGTGGTGTAGGGAATCTTGTAGTCAAAGGTTTTACCATGAAGGTGAAGGAATGTTGGGTAGATACGGATGTCATATCTGAGAGAGGAGACATGTGACGTCTGAATTCTCTCCTGATGTCAATGGTGAAAATAAAACAGTTCCTCGTTCCAACACAGCACTAATTCATTTATGACTCATATAACATTATGGATAGTTTTAAACTGATGAGATAGCATAGGATTGTTTTTTTTGCGGATTCTCTACCTTCCTCTGGGTGTGAGACACTGAAGCTCTTTGAAGATACACACTGCATCGCCTGTAGCCTGGATCACATCAGCCTTCGACAACACACTCTGAGCAAAGGCCTGAAGGAAAACACATTTTGAGCTCCATTTCAAATCAGTGTAGATTTGAAAGGTGATGACACATCCTCTAACGTCTTTGGAAAAAAACAACTGCCTCACAGAATCAGAGATCCACCCCCATACTTCACAGTCGGTATAAGCTGCTTTTCTTTCTTGATATGCCACACTCATCTTTGGCGTTTTTAGCCAGAAAGCCCAATTTGGTCTCAACTGACCTTTGACCTTGTTGCACTGAAAGGTCGCAGCTGTTTTTAGCAAACTGTAGGTGCTTTACTTTGTTTGTGGATGACAGCAGAGGCTTTTTTCTTGCTACCCTCCCACACAGCCATTGTGTTGGTGTAGGTGCCATCTGATGGTGGTTAGGTCTACTTCCAGGCTGTTTTTTTTTTTTACAATCTCTATCTCCATTTCTTTTTCTTCTGATGTTTCAATTTATGAAGAACCTCAAAGCGAGTTAGACATGTGTCACCTCATATTGACACCCCAGTAAAAAAGGAAGCCCTTGTTCACCACCTCAGAGTTCCTACTCAAACAGGTGAACCTAAAAATATAAAATAGAACTGGAAATATATTTCAGTTTATTATATCAAATATATTTCAGTTTATCATACAATTTACAAAAATCTGTTTCAGAAAAAAAACATGTGTTATATTTAATGAATGCAATGTTTCTTTTGATTTAGTTACTTGAGTAAAAGATTCAATTAAAAAAATAATAATAATTTGAATGAAAGATTATGGGAATAGACAAAGAAATTGTGTATATCTCATTTTAGGATTTATTTACTTAAAGGATGCCAATACTTCTGTACTCACTGTATATGCTATGGAGAAGATGGAAAAACCTCAAGTCACCTTAGAGCCATGTTTCTATGGTAACAACAAAATTAAAATGTGTACAGAGTTTTGAAACTTGTGATTACGGTTAATAAATGTATAAAATTTATCGAAGCTGCAGTTTGTAAGACATGCACTGAAAAAAATATTCTGGACAGACAAACGACCATCATTTCCATGTCGGGGGGTAAAAGGGATAAACAACTAGGAAGGAGAAGTGAGTCATCCTTCCTCACCTCAACGGGGTCTTGTCGTTCATCAGACTGGCTTGGCGGTACGTAGAATCGGACCTCCATGAGGGAGACATCAGTGTCGTCGTTCTGGTGGAACTCCAGAGTGACTTCGTTCTTGCCGGTGGCGCACTGGGACACATTGGACAGCGGGACCTCGAACGCCGTGTTGTCATTTACATCAAATGATAAGAGTGGTCCTGAGGGGGAAACAGGTGGGAGAGACATCGATTACCAAAGTCAGAAGCTGCTCATATTTCCAATTTTGGAAATTAAACATGTTTTTAGAAAACTGTTGGACCCTTATTACTTTTTTGTTTAATCAAATTACATTACTCTGGTCCACATATGCTATAAAAAGCCCCAGAAATCCTTCCTATTGAATAGGACTTTTTCAAAAGCCATGGTTAATGCCTCCTCCTCTGTGGCGCCTTTGACCTGTGGTGTACCCCATGGTTCAATCCTTGGCCCCTTTACTCTATAGTATATATAAGCTGCCACTGGGTCATATTATAAAGAGGTTCAGTTACATTTTTCAATAAGAAATAGAGATTCAAACTGTGCTCAACCAAACAGTTGAGCAGGACATTAAAGGGTTAAATAAAATTTAAATAATTTATGATACCCGAATAAACAAAACAACAAAAGAGACACTTTCCAGTAGATTAATTAGTGCAACAACATTGTCGGCGACATTTTGGTGGTTCTGTGTGAGTTTATTACCAGAGAACTTGGCTGTTCCCCAGTTCCAGCCCTTCACACACATGTCCTTCTCCGTCAGCTCCACCTTGTAGTTAGCCTTGAAGAACTCAGCGATCTTTTCCAAATCCTGATGGCCAAAAAACGAAAAAGAAAAACGTGGAGTTAAGCAGAAAACTAAGTTGACAGGAGGGGAAGTGATGAAAAGGAACAAAGGAAATAAAAGGGAAAAGAAGGCTTCGGGTTCGCTTAGCGTGGCAGTAACAGACACGGGCACAGCACGGTTCAAAGCTTAAAAAAACACACTAAAAAGGAGAGAGGGGATGAAGTCTGATTAATCACAACGCAATTATATCCATGCCTGCCGCTCAGGCCTCAGGGGAACACGGGAGGTGAACATAATCCATCCTTCCTCCCTTTCCCCCCCGCTTCCACTCTGCAGCGGACAATCAGCCTGTTTATTTATCCTGCGGGCCTGCTTACAACTGGAAAGGACACACATTCACACACATAGCGACAAACACATGGTCAGTCTTACACACACACGCACACACACACACACACAATCCTAGTAACACACGCACATGTGGAACTGATTTTGGCGTGTGCAGAATGAGACTCTGTGGGAAACTGAGTTTACACACCTGGATATCTGCCTGTCCATAAGGTTATTACAGCCAATTATAGAGCAGAGAATCAGTGTGTGTGAGTGTGTATGTGTGTACTAAGGTTTAACAGTGTTGCTAGCTGGGATTAAGGTCTAGTCTAGGCAGGAGAGAGTTAGACTCTCCAAAACCAAGGCATGATTGTAGACTTTAGAAACAATGCTTTATATAAACCATAGTCCTACGATCATTATAAACCAGGCCGCCGACTGAAGGGAGATCTACAAATATCTCAGGACAATTCTACACTCCCAACCGACCTTTTAGAAAAATCATGAGAAAGTCTGTTAGAGGACACTTCAAAGTTTATGTTGTGTGAGAAAAATCTGTCTCTTTCTCACATTGACAAAACTGAAATGACTTTATTTCATCGAGCTTTTATTGAATCTATCCTCTTCCTCCCAGTCAAGGTTTGGTAACGCAACTCTTAAAAACAACAATACCCTTAATCAAACTGTCAGATGGGCGAGCGAGCTTACAGGTGAGTTTCAACTCAATCATTCGGATATTTATTCTTTACAGCTGCAGAATGAGGCCAGCTCTGTTCTTCGGAAGAGTTATCATCCTTAAAGGGTACCCCAACTGTCAAGACCCGCACGCTTTAAAACATATTTGACGGTATCAGCTGTATAAATGCCCCATTCAATTTACTCTCCATCCCGTAGTTTGTACAAATTTTGAAAAAATTATTTAACTCGTAAGTCGCCATTGAGGTTTACGTTTTCAATGCATTCTGGGTAGTGACGTCAAATGGTTGTACTGGCCAAGGGCTTCTGAAAGGCTTATTCATGATTATTCCTTATTCATGAGTTCAAAACGTCATCTGTCAACTCATTTCAATTTTAACCGGAGCGAGACATTAACAAGGACAACTTGGGAAACTTTACTCAAACTGAGCAAACACAAGAAGACGATGAGAAACGCGATGAAGCGAGAGTGGGACACAATCACTGGTGTCTTTGTGGGAATTGTGTTGCTATGGCAACCATGAAGGAGTGTGTTTGTTGTAAAGAGCTCTGCTTTTTGTCAACAGGCTTTCAAGGTCAGCGCATAGATTATACTATCGTAGTGTGATATCCTCCACGGCCATAATCGTGTCCGATGGTCCGCTTTCAGTCTCTGCATCCGTGTACTGATTCAGATTTTAGCAGGAGTGCATCCGGCGTCTCCTGTCTTTGCCGCTTCGTACAGCGGATGTCACTCGCTTCTCGGTGGCGTTTAGCCTCCTTGTGTGGAAATATTGTTGGCACAGCTTCTCGTTTAGCCATTGACCGCCATGACCCGTAAGCTCTTTAATCAGGTGTGGTTGACTAAATGCTTCAAATGCATCAGGAGAGAAGTGACGCGAGCACAAACGTGAGTCCTTTGGAAGTTGTTAGCGTGCACAGGCGTTTTCCCGAATGTTTCTCCTCTTCTTATCTCTGGGAAAGCTGTGAAGACTTATATCCCTTCCCATATTTCCCTTTGACTGGAAAGTATATCCAAAAGCAGCACAATGCGGCATTATTTAGATTTTTCTCACACCAATGCCACAAAAACAACAAGCAACTGCAGCGGCTCAGCGCGACATCAACCATTCTACGTCATCAACCCATAATGCAATGCGTCCTTAAAGTAATGGTGACCTGCGTAGGTCAAATGTCTTAAACTTTGAAGATTTATAAAGTAATGACAGGATTTTAAGTGTTCTTAATACCATTATTAAAAAACCATTCATGGCATAATGATGCCTTAATATCTTTACAGTCGGGGTTTCCTTTAAATCAAGCAAACTTTATTTATAAAGCACTTTCATATAAAATAGTAACAACAAGTACTTTACGTGATAAAAAATAAATTTCTCCTTACGAAACAGAGTAAAGTATAAACACAAGCTACAACATATCTTTCAAATGCATCGAGGAAACACTGGAGGCAGAGAAAGGTGTGTATAAATATATTTAAAAGAAGACTACAATTAAGGAACAAATAAAAATAAAAATAATGAAAGACTAAAATGTCAACACATAATTGTATACAAAAGAAAAATATTTAAAGAGTGGGTTTGAGCTGGCTCCCTCTGCCGTCGTTGTATCGCTCCCAAAGTACAAAACGCTACAGAAACCCTTTTATTCCTGCAGTTATTGAACTCCTGAACAAAGCTGAAGAGGCGATGCACTTGTGAAAGGTAGTTTATACCTTTGAGGGTGTGTCCGCGGAAGCACCTGGATTTAATGCTTCATCATCTGATTTAATGCGGAATTTTGTCAGATGTATTTTAATTAAGATTTTTTTTTTTCAATTCGCATTGTTGCATGGTCTTGTTTTTCATATGTGGAATACTGAATCTCCTGTCCACACAACAAATTCGCCTTTCAGGTACAGATAAAGAAGCCTTGAACCTTGAGCAGATGTGTGAAGGCATTAAGATCCAGAGTTTATATTGAAGTGTGAATGTGTGTGTTCATTCCCTGTGTTTTCATCAGGTCTGCTGTCCAGTCTCTACTCCTCATTACATCTTCAGCAGATTTGTTGTTGCTGAGCTGATTTCATTATAATAGACACAGACCTCAACATCCCTCCCCCAACCCACAGTCTTCCCAACGTGACCGCCACGTCTTGTCTTCTATTACTCCATTTTTCAACCAAGCTCTCCAAACAACCTTCTACGTCTCATTTGTTAAAGCTCTGCATGTATTAGAAAAAACGAGATAATGTGTTCCTGCTTCCACAGATTCTAGCTCACGAAAACTGCATCAAATGATATGTTGATGAAGCTCTTCAGGAATTTCATACTTTTATTGGACATAAAAGCTCTCTTTATACAAAGAGTCAAGAAGAATTTATTCCTGTTTTTATTTTTCTAATGGTTGTGGGTGTGGGAGTTTTTTTTCTCTTTTTTACAGAGGGCGGCATGCAACCCTTGTTAAATGTCAAATAAAGCAGCTGCACAAGAGCTTCAAGATAAATAATATTAAGTATAAAATTTATTTCATGCTTGAATTCTTGCTTTTAATTGGGGAAAAGTAGAAGGAAAAATCAAAGGCCTGATCTGATGTTTGAAGGAAGCTTTTGATACTTAATTGTTCTACTATTATCATTTTTTTTCTGAGAGATTAATACAAACTTAAGGAAGTACAGGGATGTTAAAACGCCTTCATGTGTGTCGGTCAAACTCTCAATATATCAGTGACTCCGTTCACATAAATTCTAGTATTCTGGTTTGGATCATATTAGGGATCTGACGTTGACATGAACACAGATAAATCTGGTTATTCATATTCCTGTACACATGGTATAATACTGCTATCCCTGTTACGAACTGCTGCGTGCCGTTTGCGCCCTGTAATGTTTATTTCAGGCGTAATTTCTGTAACTGACGCTTAAATTAAATCTAAGTCTAAAAAACTAGACCAACACTGCAACGGTATATCCCCGAAAAGCCCCCAAACCCCTTCGCTGTATGAGCAATCTCCGATTGAACTCCTCGGATTAAAGTGACTCATTATTATCTCAAAAAGTCCATATTGACACAACCTAACTATTTCTTTGCAGTCAGCAAACTGCTCTAAGATCAGATCTCATAGTGACTCAATAACGAAGATAAATACAGTTAACTAGTTTGTTTTTCTGACCTCAGGAATAAAACTGGATAGATTTCCTTGCGCCAAATTTTGTACAAAATTGTTCTTATTGTTGGAACATTATGGACCAGAAACTGTTTAACAAAAAGCTCACCCTCATGGGTAAAATATGAACTGTTACAGTGAAATAAGATAGATCTCCTTGTGTCCATTCAAATGAATCAATTCGGACATAACCGGACATATGACTGGAAGGTAGTTGTCAAAAACTACCTTCCCCCTATTGAGTGAGATATAGTATGAATAATAATTACAGTGAAATATGATAAATACAAGTTAGGACTCTTTGAGTGGGTTCATTAGAGGGACATTTGGACTAATTCTGATGATCTGATGACAGTTTTTCATAAAAAAGAAAGCTTACCCTAGTTAGCAAAATAAGATATATGCAAGATGGTTCTCCTCAAGTTCATTCATATTGCAAATTTGGACTAAATTTTACGAACGGTTGAGAAATGTGGCCAGGAAACCTTTGTAGATAAACTCCCCCGAGTGATGGAAATATGCAACTGACCTTTCCCAAATCAATCCAGTTCTTCCCCGCACTTAGGTCTATGGGAGTGTAAAATTTGATAATGATCTAGGCAACACTTTTTGAGTTATCGCGTTAACACGAAGGATATGCAGCAGACGTGGACACGGAGACGATGACGATTCTGTTTTATCCCCGACTTTTCGCGGACATAATTAAAATCCTATGTGATACTAAAACACTGGGTGGGGCCATTTACCTGCACCAGGAGTACTTGTACTTTCATACATAGTGTATTTTTGTGGATAATACTTTGATACTTTTACTCATGTAAGGTATTAAATGCATAACTTTTACTTGTAGTGGAGTATTTTCAATGTGCAATATTAGTAGTTCCACTTAAGTAAAAGATCTGAATACTTTATCCGCCACTGGTTAGCTGCAGCCCTAATCGAATAACTCACTATGGATGTAAACTATTTCCTGGGCGACTAACAAACTGAACATGTAAGCAACATGAACAGAAGTTAAGCACAGGGTTCTCCCAACAATGCTCCTCCTGCAGATAATTACAGGTTAGCCTCTCTGGCAGGGATCCAACGTCTCGCCTGAGGACACTTCAGAGGGACATATGCATCAAAGCTCCTCAACAGTTCGCCAGCAGACGAACCTCCAGATTACAGACACAGGCTGTGGGATAATAAACAACCAAATCACACCCTACGCTTTGGGACGAGTGGATCCATCTTAAAAAAAAAAGAAGGCTGATTAAGCCCAGGAGGCGCCGTTTGGCCTTCGAGATCATACCTGCTCCTTCATCCTGCTTTTTTTTATTTTTTTTTTTTAAATGGACATTCCGCAAGGATAGAGAGAAAAAATAAATAAAAAAGGTGATAAAAAAACAACATTACCACGATTTTTTCTTGTCTTTCTGCTGATGCCAAATAGTTTGGTTGGACTGATATAAACACTGACTCGCATGAGCTGATGATTACACTGTTTATGGAACAAGCATGCGTGCGCTGGGTTCCCTCATTAATCCCATTAGGAGCCTTGGAGAGAGGAGCGGAATCATTCACAAACGTTTGATAACAAACCACACACACACACACACACACACACACACACAGACACACACGATTGATGGACCTTTTTTGCGAGATGGTGACGTTTTCTGAAGAGAAAAAGTGTACTGCTTGTGATTTTCAAGAACACGGGAGATGTTCAGAGCTGTAGCAGCTACAGAAGTACAAAGCCGATGAGCCTCACTAAGATCTGGGAAAGATGTTGAAACTAGGTGAAGAAAAGAGGTGACGATTTATGAGCAGCAGTCTGGTTTCATGTCAAGAAAGTGCACTACAGATGATATTTGCTTTGAGAGATTTGATGGAGAAGTACAGAGAAGGTTAGAAGGTGTTGCATCGTGTCTTTGTGCATTTAGAGAAAGCGTTCAACAGAGTGCTGAGGGAGGAATTGTGGGATCGCAGGAGGACAGCGACGTATGTTAGAAAGGTACAGGATATGTATGAGAGCATTATGACAGGTAAGGTTTGGATGAAGTGTTACAGATGGGTTCAAGATGGAGGTGGGAATGCTACAAGGATCAGCTCTGAGCCCCTTCGTATTTGCTATGCTGATGGCCAGGCTGTCAGATGAGGTCAGTTAGGAGTCTTCATGGACTATGATGTTTGAAGATGACATTGTTATCTGTAGTGAGAGCAGGGAGCAGGTGGATGAAAACCTGGAGAGGTGGAGGTGTGCACTGGACAGAAGTGGAATAAAGGTCATTCGCAGCAAGACAGAATACATGTGTGAATGAAGTGGACGCATGTGGAACGGTGAGGAAGCACTGAGTGGAGGAGGAGAAGGTGCAGGAGTTTAAGTACTTAGGGTAAACGGTTCAGAGCAACTGGGAGTAGCATTTTTTTAGGAAACCTTCACCCAGTTCGTCTGCATACACGTTTGGCCTTCAAAGACCATAAAGTATAAAACCCGTTTCAAATCATAGACTGAAATAAGGTGAACTCTGTTTTCAAAGACGCTGCATTATGTCCTGTCAAAACTTATTTTGTAATGATGTGGACAGACCAAAATTACCTGTCATTCTTGAATATGTACAAATTGACATCTAAATAATCTGAATTAAAATATTGTTAAGAATGTGAAAACAAGCAAATTGAAGAAACCAACTATGAGATGCACATTTTTAGGGCTCCACATGTGAAATTTCACTTCTAACATTTTTTGAGGAAATGTGGATAGGCTAGTCCCCGGTACTTAGGGTACGGAGAAGTGTAACCATATATCCCTCCTTTAGCAGGAGTTAAAAAACACTCACCGTGTCCCTGAAGCCATCATATTTATAGACGAGTCCTGTGTTGGTGCCCAGCTTGATGCCATGACCTAAACACACTCGCCTCCACTGAGCCAGGTTGAGCTCGCTGGCCGGGATGCTGTCCACCTTCCCCGTTTTGCTGCTCTTATAAACCACATTTTGCTTGCTGAAACGCAGCCGCCCGTCATTCTGTAGTAACGAAGAGAACAAAGCAACATATTAGGAACAGGACCTTTGTTTAAATGCTCGTTTAAAACTTTGTTGTGAAGAACTGCAAGATGACTGGGCAACCACAGCAAATATGAAAAGGCAGGAAAGTGCTTGGTGTTTCATGTGGGCAGAGGCAAAAATAAGGAGACTTAGTGGTGGAATGAGGAGGTTCAAGAGAGTATTAGCAGGAAAAGGTTAGCAAAGAAGAAGTGGGATAGCAAGAGAGATGAAAAAAGTAGGAGTACAAAGAGATTTAACGTAAGGCGAAGAGTGAGGTGGCAAAGGCTAAACGAGAGGCCCTTGGTGAGTTTTATGAGAGATTGGTCACTAAGGAAGGAAAAAGGGACTTGTACCGATTGACAAGGCAGAGAGATTGAGATGGTAAGGATTTGCAGCAGTTTAGGATGATTAAGGATAGAGATGAAAACGTGCTTACAAGTGAGGAGAGTATAGAGATGCAAGATGGAAAGAATACTTTGGAGAACTGATGAATAAAATGAGAGAGAAAAGGATGGAAGATGTGAGACCTGTAAATCAAGAAGGATCCCAAGGATCAGTAACATTGAAGTGAGGGCAGCTTTGAAGATAATGAAGAATGGAAAGGCGGCTGATCCTGATGACATACCAGTGGAGGTATGGAGGTGTCTAGGAGAGAGGGTAGTGGAGCATTTAACTAGACTGGTCAAAAATATCTTGGTGAAGGAGAGGATGCCCGAGGAAAGGAGGAAAAGTGTACTAGAGCCAATTTTCAAGAACAAAGGTGATGTTCAGAGCTGTAGCAACTACAGGGGTATAAAGCTGATGAGCAGAAACAGTAGTTGAGGCGCAGTAGGGATTCATGCCAAGGAAGAGCACTACAGATGCAATGTTTGCTTTGAGAGTACAAGTGGAGAAGTACAGAGAAGGTGAGAAGGAGTCGCATTGAGTCGGATTTAGAGAAAGTGTACCACAAAGTGCCAGGGGAGGAACTGTGGTATTGCATGAGGAAGTCTGGAGTGACAGAGAAGTATTTTAGAGTTGTGCAGGATATGTATGAGAGCAGCAGGACAGCAGAGATATGTGCCCCTTCTTGTTTGCTATGGTTAGGACAAGCAGACAGATGAGGTCAGACAGGAGTATCCAGCGACTATGATGTTCGCGGATAACATTGTGATATGTAGTGAGAGCAGGGAGCAGGTGGAAGAAAACCTGGAGAGGTGGACGTATGCACTGGAGAGAAGAGGAGTTGAAGAAATGAGATGAAGAACGGTGCAGGAGTTGTAAGTACTTTGGGTGAACTGTTCAGAGCAACAGGGAGTGTGGAAAAGTGGTGAATGGGTGAACTGTTCAGAGCAAGTGTAGAAAAGTGGCGAAGAAGCGAATGCATGCAGGATGTTGGAGAAGAGTATGTTTATAAGATGGATAGGATTAGAAACGAACGCATCAGAAGGACAGCCCAGGTTTACACGTCTTAGAGAGTCAAAGTAAGAGAAGTCCGATTGAGATGGTTTGGACCCGTGAAAGAAGAGATAGTGGTTATATTGGTACAAGGATGCAGGAGATGGAGCTGCTTGGAAGAAGAAAACGGGACGACCAAAAATGCAATTTGTGGATTCGGTGAGGGAGGACATGCAGTTGGTTGGTGTGTCAAGAGGAAAATGCAGAGTACAGGGCAAGATGGAAACAAATGATCAGCTGCGGCGATATATAAGAAATATATTAAAAATACTTTACAATTAACCTGTCAAAAATAACAACAATTGTGATTCTCATGCTTAAATTGAATGAAAAATACTAAAATAAACATTTACAAGTTAATGAAAAGTGAAATAACATGCTCTGATAGTTGATTTCAGACGTATGATAATTTCAATCTTGTAATCATCCTACTTATGTTAATATTAGTACTACAGAGGATGGTTTCCTCTTTGGCATTACGGATTTGTGGTCCAGTCATTGATCCGATCTCCAAATCAAACAGGGGTTGACATAAGTCTGATAACCTTCATCTTTGTTTGTCATTGCTTGTGTCTGTGGAGAGTTTTTTTTGTATTTCCCCCCCAAGCATCCCCTCAGCTTCACCATGCTTAATCCTTCACTCTTTTCTGCAGTGCTACACTCAATTGACGATGACTGAAATGTTTTCAGGCGTCTTATGCAGTCTGCATGCAAACTGCAATGTTTTTGTCAACTGTACCGTCGTCGGTGAAATTCTTTGACCGAAATGTGACAAAACTTAGTAAATTAAGAAAAATCTTTAGTTTAATACCTTCCTGCATGTATGTATGATAACCTTACTAATAAAATTGCTTTATGGTGAAAACCCAAATCTAGAATTTGGAATAACATTGTTCTCATCATTCTGATAGTTAATCAAGAAACACTTTATTTCAATAATGGCATTTTTTTCAGGATGGAGCAAAGAAATATTCATCAAATTTAAACAGAACTGAATCAGTTACAACCTGATTTTGCATTAAGTTTTTAGCATTATCATCTGTTACTACTATTATTTCATACCTCGCATTGGTGAGAATTTTCTTTTTAAAGATTCTGGATCACCGGATCTGGAGTATTAATTGGATCCTTATTGGAACATTTGATGTGTGTTAGAGCTTATGGGGATGTCATTGTGTAATATTAACTGAGCATTTTAGACATTATTTGTGAAATTAGAGGCAAAATCTTGTTGATTGATCACCACTGAATTTAGATTAGCAGGTACACCAGCCGCCCCAATTTGTGAAGATTGGGGTCTCAATCCCAGCCCTTAAAAACTAAATGCCATGTGGGCCAGGAAAAACCCATCTTGATCAAAATAATAACAAAGATAATAAAAATATATACACAATTTATCACACAGTCATACACAGTACAACACTGTGACTGGGATCAAACTGCCAATCTTACGATAACGGGACCACCACTCTACTTCTTAAGTCACTCCCTAAATGAAACAAAAAGAGGAGAGCACGATGCAGTCCCCCACTAGCAGAAATTATCCAGTCAATATTCACACATTTACGGATCAGCACAGGGGTCTCCATGGGTGAACCACCCTCTTGATTATGATATCATCCCAACCAGTTCTATGTTAACATTAAAATCAATGTTCCTCAATTAAAATGAATGCTTAATGTTAATGTTTCTTTTAATTTAACAGGTACCTTTAGTGTCACAAACACAAGTATTTGAACAAAAACATTGCCCGCCTGATATAAACGCCTTTGAAAGTGGTTATAGGCCAGGCCGTTTTCTGAATCATTTCCGAATGAGCTTATTCTCTAGATATACATTTTAAAACCATATGCTGTTGGTGAAGATACTGACCCAAGAACCTTTGAACTCCTGGTATATCTCGTTGAACTCCAAGGTGTCTCCCATCTCAGCTACAGGCGATTACTGATGCTCTGTCAACAAAATTAACGAAAGTTTGTCAGAAATGTTCATTCATTAATCTGTATCCGTAGCCGCTTATCCTGTTCAGGGTCACAGGAGCTGGTGATTTTTGTTTATCATGCAATTTAGGCGACACAAAGTTGAGCATACAACATCCTATGCAATGATTAAGTAGTGTCCCCACAGAAGTAATCCAACTCCACATGGACTTACACAATCTCAGGCAGTCATCAATCAATCAATACAAGCATAGATCTGCTGCAGTATCCAAAGTTAAAGATTCATGAAAAATAACTTCCCTACATGCAACATTTCAAAGTAGTTTGTGGTATACTAATAATACATAACTATGAAAATAAAAATAAGTAAGTTTAAAGAAATAGGGAAAGAAAAAGAAAGGAGAAGAAACTCCAAGTCCAATAGCATTTCATTGTCACGGTTTAGTGGAATTTTAATTATGTTATAGCATTCTAAAAAGGGGGTTAAAATCTTCATTACATTTCAAACGTCAGAAAGTGCATTATATCTTGAATCCATCTTGTTAAGCTGGGCGGGTATTGTGCCTTCCAGGATGTGAGAGGGAGAGAGAATTAGGACTTATTCCAAATAAGGCACTTAGCGCATCAAGAGTTATGTAATTGTGGAAGAAGAGCTCGTTTCAGCAGGAGTTTTGTCCCCTCCGTAATAGCAGCCCTGAACAAACTGTCTCGCTGACAATGTTGGGAGCTGGGATGATGAATACCTTCATGAGATTTTGTGTACTGACTATATTTGATTGTGGCTATGTGTACTGACTGTGGAAACAAATATCAATCTGGGACAATAAATTTAAATCTAAACATCTCATTGTGGGCTACAAAAATGTTGGTCCAATATGTGTTGAGTTTGGGGCAGAAGAAGAACATGTGTATATAATCTTTTGTTTCATATTTACAGTGAGAACATGAAGCATCATAGAATTTTGTTTGTTGCAAGTATTGCCTTGGTAAGATGTACCCTTAAGACAAGTTTAATCAAACTATGTCATATAAAAGGAGAGGAAGGCGGCCAACTCTTCTGTTCACACTTTTTATGATTTTATGTTAAGGCTGTTTGGACTCCAGAACCACCCAATAGCATGATCAGGGTCATGTTGCCCCAGCTGTTGCATTCCTGCAGATGTAATTTATATAGGTGTGGGTTAATTTAACAAGGGAGTGATTAGCTGAATAAAGCCACCATGAGTCTTTCTATAAAAGCGTAAAGACTACTCACAAAAATCAGTCAAGTGGAACTGAACCTCCCATGTTGAGAATTATTACAAAACCTGTCCAACCAATTTTAGAGAAAGTGTTTTCTGTTGCAGATGTTTTGTCAGATTGTGCCAGAATGTGAGGTGGGTTTTTCAACCCCCCGAGTCTAGTTTAATGCTGATGAAAACATGATGTCAGACATACAGAGACTATATAGCATTAGTGAACCAAACATAGACCGAGGTGGGGGGAGAGATGCGGTCTTCGATTATGTTAAGCTGCACACAAAACACAGTCCCTTCGGTTGTTTACCTTGGTTTTAGTCCCGTATGGAGGATGTACATTACATGTATGGAGCCGAGATAACTAAGCTAATACCTTTTGTTGATGACTATTTGGAGTTAAATCCGTGAAATTGTATATCCAAGCAACTCATGATTTATTCTGACATGAATTTAGGACTACATTTGTCCCGGTGTTTCAAAGATAGGCATTAACTTAACCGCATATCCATGCTGAAACGTTAACAACAGCTAGGCTAACTTGAACTGGAAAAGATATGCTTCTTATATGACACAACGTTGCGCTACTAGCAGAGCTGAGGACTACGCACTATAGCACCGCCCGATTAAAAAACGACTCACATTAAATCGAGCGCTCCGGCGGAGCAAGGCCGGCATGAGGACAAAAAGTCGTGTTCTGACTTAATTTACAAACTAAGCAGCGAGAATTAACGGATATTGGTAGACCATATATACAATTTATATTAACACAAAGCCCCCAAACAGTTTTTAAACAAGTGATAGATCGCAATTTGAAAACTCTTACTCTCAATGTGATGGGCAGTATCGCCTGTTTCCCGCGTGTAGCATCGGGAGCTAGCTACGTCACATAAAACACCCCGGATATGCTTGTTTCTTTAACTTCCGCTTTGTGGAAGAGTTTTATTTTCTGTTTTATCGTTAAATGCTTTTTTTGACAGTTGTAATTCTGAATATTTTATGAGTAGATATTTGTATAAAATTTTAACTACTAATTGAAACTCCTGAGAATAAATAAACGTCTTATATGGTTACGCGCGGCAGAGCGCACAATCACCACTAGATGGCACTGAACACATCTAATGACGTGGGCCCAACCTATTCAATTCTGTTCTATTCTATTCTCATACAGATCGGCGTGCATACGTACAGAGATAGCCTACAGTAGTCGACTAACAGTAAGGGGTAGATACAATATGACTGATACAATTTAAATAGATATTTAAGTCAGACTGGTAATGGTTCTAATATGGAAAGAGTTATAATACACCCAATTCCACCAT
The DNA here is from genome assembly GCA_009660295.1 of Lophius piscatorius. NCBI lineage: Eukaryota > Metazoa > Chordata > Actinopteri > Lophiiformes > Lophiidae > Lophius > Lophius piscatorius. Next base: position 63,249 of record VRLP01000528.1, on the reverse strand, counting down.
TCAGGGCAAATATAGGAGTCATATGATAATTTAACCAGCCTGGTAGCACATAATGGTTGTCAATGCTGGTAACAGGTGGATGTAGATTCTAAGGAGGCAGTAAAACTAACTGACCTATGTGTGACTGACATGACTAAATTGGATAATAAGAGCATTTGCTGTTAAACCAGCATTATGACTGTCAATGTAACTAAGCTGAGTATCATGAGTTTAATAAAATGCTATTTATCTGACTTTACTTAACTGTTCTACATGAAGTAATCTAGGACAAACTTAATGTACTGTTTAATTGTGCAAAAAACCTGGAAAGCTATTACAAAATCGGTCAGATTTTGTTCCATAAATAAGTTTTAAATTGAAGTTACAGCTGCTGAACTGGGCTAAGTTTAAAAAGCTAACACACATGTATTAATTAACTTGGGTGTTAGCACATTTATTGAATTAAAGAACTCACATAGTTCACTTTTTTTTGAGTTTGTATTTGACATCAGCTGATGTCATCGCTGATATTTACAGGGTTCTGACTTGGTGATGTTTATTGTGAACCAATGTGGCCACTTAATATAAAAGTTTTCTCTAAAATCCAGCGAGTTACGGGTGCTGAAGAAAAGAGTGTTCCAACTATACCCAATTTCCCCTATAGCTTTCAGAGTAGAAAAATGCGACTCATGTGAAGACCGCAGGTCAAATAAGACTAATAACATGCTCATGACCAGATTAACCTGATCCTTAGAGAAAAAATGTGTACATTATTCAACTCGGCCATAGATTGTATAAGGTCATCTGATTATACAATTTATTCTAAAGAAAAATAGTAAAACACAAACAAATGTAATAATCAAATGTGCTTTTTTCTGACAAGTCAATGAATCAAAGCTGGATTGATTTTAGATCCCTATCATGTCAGGTATCATTAGGAGACATCTGATTAAACCAGTTGAAGCACAAATATCCCAGAGAGCTAAGGGTTCAAAAGTTCACCCAGAGAAGGACACAAAGAAAGGCTTTCTGACTGAGTATGGATGAAAATAACTAGGAGAGATTTTTGTTATTATTAACTTTCTACCTAGACTAACTGTCTATCATCAGTGACTCTTATTCCAGCCCCCTCTCCCACTGTTGCGTGACAGCTGCAGGTCAGAACATCAGATCACATCAATGAAATGTAAAAGAAGACCAAAACATTTGTCTTAGTCATACAGAAAAAAAGAGACGGAATACTTCTTTAGGAGGCCTCATTGATACCATGTGATGCTTCCTAATGTAAACACCATTAAACAGACTCTTCCTCCAGCATCGTTCCTTTATCTATTTGACTTTATATGTATTTCAATGATATTGTACAATTTGTCTGTAAATTATGTGAACTTACAGTAAAAACAATTTTTTTTGAAATTGAAATAAGTTAATTCAAATAACAATCAAGAGGATTAGTTTCCTTCACCTGTACACTGCATGTAAAAGGAGGCTGAAAGTTACACTGGAAATATTGTTTGTAGAAATTTTGATGAAAAACTGTCATTAACAGCAAAAAAATGTAAAATTCAAAACAGTATATCACTTGAAGGTATGTTGAATTTTTCTTAAATCAAGAAACAGTCATTCACTTAATTTTGTTATGGTCAAAATGTGTGGGAAAACACAGAACTTTACTGTAGAAATATAAACTTTTGGTAAATCAATGGAAAATTACACCATAATGTCACATCAAAGTAATTACCTTAAAAGTCTTAATGACAGCTTATATGAACATTTTTTTACAGCAAAAAAACTTTAATCATTTAGCAAAAGCATACAGTTAGAGGCTAAAAATAGGTTGTATGTATATATACATAATTGTGAAATAATGTGATTTCAAGGTAAAATAAAAAGGCTGTAATGTATTTTAATTTATTGCCATTTTATGAACTGTCCTTGTAAACCATATACAAGTTGTTTTGTTTTTCATGGTAATTTACAGTAATGTCCTTTACATGGTGAATATGTTTTTTGCAACTGCAGCTGCTGGTATTTTGCCTCCAATTCTACAAGTTTTTTTTTTTTTTTACAGTGTAGTCCAAAAAAAGTGAACTCTGAAAATTGAATTCAATAAATGTACAAATACCCAATTTAATTAATATACTAGACATTTTTCTTTAGAATGTAGCTAACTTTAAATGGTGTAATATAAAATCAAAACTTGTTAGACCAACGAAAAAGTATTGTTTCAATACAGCTTTTGGTTTTGAGTGAAACTCACATTCAAACAATGTATTAAGTTTGTCCTATATTAGTTAATGTAGAACAGAATATACACCGTTGAGTATAGCCAAATAAATTGCATTTTCTTTCATTTATGCTGGTCAGTTTAGTTAGCTGCACTGTAAAAACAGTAAAATTCCGGAAGCTGTGGTTTGCAGAATGTTTCATAAAAAAACATGTTGACCAATTATGGTAGATTACCATTTAAATAGTTGATTACAAAAAATGTCAGTTAAATACAATAATTTCAGACTTTTTAACCTCGATATAAACATTATTTCACAAATATATACCATATTTTTAGCATCTTATTTTTTGTAGAAATAATGTATGTTCTTGGCCAATAGTTAAAGTTGGTTATTAAAATTTTTCAAACCAGCAAAATTTTTAGTCAGAATAATATGCTTATAGTAATGACTCGCCGGTGACATTATTGTATTTTTCCATTAATTTCAACAAAAGTTTACATTTTCAAAGTAAAATTCCATGCTTTTCACTTATTCTGATTATACATAATAATAACAATAATAATAAGTAATTTAATGCTACTTTATTTAAGATAATCCAAAACAGTATTTCACCATATCTACTAATATGCTGTTTTGAAATTTATAGTCTTTTACTGTTGCCATTTGATTCTTCTTTAGCAACAGTATTCTTCTTTCTTTTTTTTTTACAGTATTTTCTACGGAATATTTTACAGCGTGGACTATCATAATCCAGATTATTCTGAAATCAGTCATTGCAGTCCTGTTGGTTGAACATGGATTGGTTACTTATAATTGTAATAATATCATAAAATTATATTGAAATTGTTGACACATCTGGGTAAAGTAAATTAAACAAATTATTTTTTTTGGCCTCCTTTTTGTATAAACAGGTCAGTGAAACGCCTTAATTGAATTATCTTTTTATATTTTGTCAGAAGAAAGTCTGTTAAAGAAACATTTAAATTAAAAAGACATTAGTGGTTTTTCCAGACCTGGGCTCATAAACTGAAGCAGAGCGCGTTGATTCGCGGTTTACCGGCTGGTTTGCGGGTCACTGCGTCCTCCTGGCCCGCAGTAAACCGAACCGGACGGACTCCTTCGCGGGAAAGAGATTAAAGATCAAACATCAGATTGTGTTTAGGAGGATGAAGAGGAGGGCAAAGAGACAGAAATGAGTTGTGACAAGTCCCGAGGTTCAGGTCGGGTTTAGATGCGTCAACCCGGTGAATCATCAGCACCGATGAGGAGGAGAGGAGAGGAAGAGGGGAGACGAGGAAGAGGAGGGAGGGGAGAGAGAGAGAGAGAGAGAGAGAGAGAGAGAGGTGAAAGGGGTAGAAAGAGAGGAGGAGGTACAAAAAGGCTTCGCAGTCGTTGAGTCGATCACAGAGACCACACACACCAAAAGCAGAGGAACCTCAGAGTTCTTCATCTCCAGGCCTCATCTGAGATCTCTGGTTTCTCCCAAAGGCCTGGGACTGACTGGACATCACCTGCACCTTCCTTCATCATCTCCAGAGGGACCTAAGAGGAGGAAAAAAGAGAGCAGAACTTCTGAGACAGCCGTGATGAGAAGTCTTCTCCTGTTTTAGAGAGAGATTATTCCTGCTCTGACTTTCTCCACCGGGAAAACTTCTACCGAGAGAGACCGAACGGACACAGAGATCTGGAGAACATGAAAATGTGGTGCAAAGGTAAGAAGATCATGTTTAATGTTTTTCTTCTTTTTAAAAATAAACAGCATTTATGTCCTGCTCTGATAATTACATCGTTATTACTGTATTTTATGGCTGTTTCTTTAAACAATTAGATTCCTTCTACAAATTGTAAAAATCATTCTAAACTGGTTACAAAATATTGAGAAGCAAACCTTTCTAAATACTAAATATCATCACGTCGAGTAATGGTTGGATCATAATACTTTTCCTAGAGATAATATTAATGATTAAGTACAAACATTTCAGTAATATATTATTATTTTACTGCTCTTATTAAGTCTATTACATGTTTTACTCATTTTGTTTTTTTAAAACCCCCAACAAAAGGCTTAAATAACTCTTCTCTTCGCTTCATAACATTCATAATAAAAACACGATTGAGAAACGCTATCAGGAAGTTCCAAGAAATTAAAATAAATAAATAAAATAAAATAAACAAACAAAAAAATGTGACGGCCTCGTGAGAAGAGTGTGAGATTATTGGAGACTGCAAAAAGGAAGAGAGGGAGCAAATAAATTGTGTGCGTGTGTGTGAGTGCGCCTGTGTGTGTGTGTGCATGTGTGAGTGTGAATGTGTGTGAAAGAGGGGGGCTCTTATTCACAGTTAGGGTTCAGGGGGTCAGAGGTAGCTAAAGCCCCTGTCTAGTTAGCTGTCACTGATATGAGAAAGTACATGATTCACGTTAGTCAGGGTGTGAGAGGACACGCACACACAAACACACACACACACACACACACACACACACACACACGCACACACACACACACACACACACACACGCACACACACACACACACACACACATATTTCTCCCCCACTGAATGACTGGTGCGGCTGCTGTACTGTGTCTATGAAAGGAAGGAAAAGGAGGTGAAAAAACAAGGTTGAGTTCGGATGTATGATTCCTCTCTCTCTCTCGTCCTCGTCCTGCCACCATTCCCCACTTTTCCGCTTTCTTCCTGCTCTTACCAGCAAGTTGGTCACATAACGCTGACAATCTGGCCATCAGATAATTTACTGCAACCCTCAGTAACTACTAGGCCTAAACTTTCGTCCCCGACTGCAAGGGTATATCCCCAAAAGGCTCCCAATCCCGTGCGTTGTACAATCCCCCTGATTGAATTTATCAAATTAAATGTGACTCATTAATAATCTCAAACAGTCCACATCGACTCAATTTAACCATTTTTTATGAAGTCAGTAATATGCTCTAAGATCAGATCCCATTGTGAATCAATAGTGAAGATAAATACTTAGTTATAGTAAGTAAAGTATAATATAGTTTTTCTCAACTCAGTAATAAAACAAGAAATATTTCCTCGTGTCAATCCATAGGAGCTAACTTAAGGCTAAAATATTAATAATTATATTAAAATAGGAAAACGCTTCTGGAGTCAGTTCATATGAGGTAAATTTTGACTAAATCAGATCAACTGTGTTATTTTGAAAAAATAGCTTCCCTAGTGAGTAAATTATGAACTATCACAGTCAAACATGATATATACTAAATAAATCTCCTCGAGTCGATCGTATGCAGCAGATTTGGAATAAATAGGACCAATGTATGTGAATTATGTCCATAAAACTGTAATTTTGAAGATATCGCTCCCCCTGGTGGTCAAAATGTACAACTGACCTTTCCTAACCCCAATGCAGTTCTTCCTCACAATAAGGTATTTGTAGGCCTACAATTTTAAAATGATCCATGTTATCGTTTTTGAGATATTGCGTTAACATGAAGGATCTACTGCGGACACAACGATGATGATTCCTTACTATTCTGAATTGTCAGGCTTATTATAAAAGCTCAGAACAAACTCTGATACTCAAAATAAACAACAGAAATCTCAGATTGAACTTGCTGCATGAATGCCAACACACACACACCCACATACACACACACCCACACCCACACACACAAACACACACACACAAATACTGTCAAAAGACAAGGCCTGTTATTGCTGGGAGGACTGAATTAGTTTCGGCGTGTTTCTGATAGAAGAGTTAGTGTGTCTTGGACCAAACACAGGAGGATTCAAAGAAAGAGAGAAAAGAGGGAGAGATAGAGAAAACAGGGATGTGGAAAAAAGAGAAAGAGATAAAAACGTTCACATCAATTGATTCACGCTACACTTATCCTCGATCCTTCACAGGATATGTACTGTGTGTGTGTGTGTGTGTGTGTGTGTGTGTGTGTGTGTGTGTGTGTGTTTCGGGGTAAGGGGGAGGAAAGAAAGGTAGAGAAAGATAAAAATAGAGAGAGACGGAGACCGAGGCAGAGAGGAACCGGTGGTAGAGGGGTTAATGCAGTACAGATTCCCCGATTGACAGAAGTTAGCAGCACCCAGAGGAGAGGAGAGGAGAGGAGAGGGACAGGGGAATGATATAAAATGAGCTGGTCACGCTTTGAACAGTTGCACATGCTGTTTACATTTTTCCCAAATTAACATGGCCCCTCGCTTCAGAAAACTCTCCCTCACCGGCTCCCTCTTTCCCTCCACCACCAACTCCTTTTCCTCTCCCTCATTCATCCCCGACCTCCTTCACTCAGGCTGTTCGATAGTGTCTCAGAGACATCGCCAAAATATGAAAACTCTTAAAAAGATTGTAATCAAACAAGACGAGTTGTGTCACCAGCATAAAGGCATCAGCAGTGTGGTCGGTGGGACGGCTGGAGCTCATTTTACAATTTTTATGTGCTGTTTGTCACTTAAATCACTGCAGACGAATGCTATGTATATCACAAATGTACATAATAGATTTATTGATGTGTAAACTAAAGTATCATGGGTGTCAGATAAATGAAGTAAGACATTTACCCCCGAGCTGAAGTGGAAGTGAAGTAGCAGATATAAATATATTCATATTACTACATGAAAAACTTAATTAATAATGACTAGAAATAAGTCAATTCTTGTGCACAAATAACAAAAGTCAGGGCCGATAATGCCTGAAAGACATTCTGACATTTTATGAATAAAATAATATAAAAAATGAATCAATTATTGATTAAATATATGAATAAAAAAACCCAACACAATTTAATATAAATGAATAAATAAATAATTTTAGAACAACTGAAATAATGAATTAAAAAAAGATCTGAACGCAATCAATACATACAAATGTCCATAACTGATGCATTTAGAGAAATGATGAACAAGACAAAAACAAAATAAGAAATAACAAAATATTTAATGAAATATTTTACAAACATGTTAGAGACCAAAAAACTCATTCAAATAATCCACACAATAGTTTTCAGACAATTTATTTATTTTTCATTGAGGTGTTGGAAGGCAAAATAAAAATTCACACCTTTTCAAAATCACAATATCCTGAAGCTCAAGCTCAATGATTTGAAGCTCGAGCTTCAAATCAATCGTTTTGTTGACAAAAAGCTTACAATCTAAATTTGAGACAAAAAGCATTTGATCACATCTGAGGAGCTGGAATTTATTTTCCATTTTGGCTGTCAAACTATTGATCCGTTATCAGACTGATATTCCTCTTAACATGAGTGATTGCTTCAAGGCAGTATGGAAGAGTGTTATTCGGTTTCTGCTTTGTCTTATTCTGTTTTTATTTACTTCAAGGGAAAACAGTGAATTGGGAGTGTGGAGTCTCCGGCAGAGGGTAGATGAGGAGGACGGGGCTGGGGGGGTGGAGATTGAGAGGTAAATTAAAAACCGAAGGTCTAACAGATGAAGGGGGAGGGCGGTGATGATGGAGGGAAGGAGTGGAGCCAATTAGTGAAAGGAAGAGAGTGGGATGGTAATTACAGGGAGAAAGGAAGGAGACGTTAAAATGAAAGTTGAATGCTTCAGGAAGATTTAGGGAGGGAGGACGACAGATGAAGCGACAAAGAAATTGAAACCAAACGCGACGATAAAACACAGATTGAGATCCAGAAATGTGAAAAAGAAAAGAAGTGGATAGATTGGCTTGTAAGGTGAAGAGAGAGAGAGAGACATCGGGGCTCAGAGGGGAAACTAAACAGAGGACTTTGAGTTTACGACTCGCACGGAGAGTTCCTGGGCATAAACATAATTTTTATTGGATCTCTTTTTTAATGAGTGTTTTCTTTCGCCTTTGTTTTCGGGTAACTGATGTTGTTTGGCAAACCGAGTGGGTGTCCAGTGCCAAAGGGATCAATGTGAGATTGAGAATGAACGCACTCCTCATGCGAGAGGTTGTGGCAAAGCGAGTGTGTTTAAAAAGCACACTGCTTTGTTTATCTGGATTTATTTAGTGCAACCGGGGGTTGAATGTCCACAACGCAATCTGGACGCACATGTCAGCACATTTGTGTGTTTATGTGTGCATTTCGTTAGCGAAGGAATGCACAATTGATTGAGCACAGATTGTGAATAAATCTGCTCATTAACTCTACACAGACACACAAAACCAACACCGACCCTTGACCCCTCGAGGACCAACCCAACGCGTGGTTCGGTCCGCTTCCATTGAGACGCTACACCTCAAATCAATCCGCTGACATACAAAGGTTTTTCTCAGTCGTAGGCGTTCTTCGCTGATGTGTTTATGTCAGAAGTCCACACTGATACCAGGTACCAAACAATGGAATATTACAAAAGTAAGTTCAATACAAGCAGCTCTTAAGAATCCATTTCCAGTGGCTTTCTGGGCTCATATCGTCATCTCTGACAGCATGGGCTAAATTTAGACACAACTGGACTCATGGTTTTCCACAAAAACCTCCCCATAATGATTCAAATATGAACTAGTATTGTGAAAAAAGATAAATCTCTTTGTGCGGATTCAATAGAGCCAACTTGGACATAATCTGACATGTGGAGTGAGTGAAATATGAACAATATCAGTAAAGTATGACAAATACAAGTTAGATCTCCCGGAGGCACTTTGTATGAGGTCATTTCTGACCAAATCGGACCATGGGTTAGGGAGTTATGATATAAAACAGTGTTTTTTGTAAAAACAAAAATCCCACTAGTGAGAAAAATATGAACTATTAAAGCGAAACATGATACGTACAAGTCAGATCTCCTCCAGTTGATTCATATGCATTCATTTGGACTAAATTGGGCCAACAGTTTAGAAATTATGGCCTAATTACTTTTTGAGAGAATGCCCCTAATAGTGGCGGAAATATGCAACCGACTTTTCTCCCAAATCAACCCAGTTCTTCCTCACACTAATGTTTATGTGGTTGGAAAATTTGAAAAAGAACCATGAAGTTGTTTTTGAGTTATTGCGCTATCATGAAAGATCTGCTGTGGTGTGCAGCGATGATGATTCCATAATATCCACGACTTGAATGAGAAGACCGCTCCAGAGGTTACACCAAAGGTCCATTCACCTCCACGTTTTGTATTTGATCGAGAAATGTCCAGAAGAAACCGGTTGGCAAACCACGGTGCTGTAACTGAAGAGGGCACATGTAAAAGCTCCATCTCATTTCAAAGGGTTCCCAGAATGTATCACGGTCACAAACATGTAACAGAAAAGTGACCGCATACAGTAATAATTCATTACAACCACAACGAAAAGAGTTAAGTAACAATGTAAAAGTAAACAAAATGCAACGACAAATCAAAGTTCCAACACTGAATGATGAATGCTGAGACTTAGTGGTGATCCTGGAACGGACCTGGCATTAATCATTCTATATACCATCTTCACTTACTTGCAATTTTATGGAGCTTTTGAAAAAATCCAACAGTGTCCTTCATCAGACTGAGGTATATTTATTCAGGTGTCATTTGTACTGAGGAAGACCAAATAAAGATCAAATAAAACTCTCGATGAAGATGCTTACAAAGACTGGTGCGTCCTGACCCGCCAACAACAAACGAGTTGATCAATATTGTAATATAATTAATAATAATAATAATAATAATAATAATAATAATAATAATAATAATAATAATAATAATAATTAGGATTAGTAGTAATTTAATCAATTCGTTTAGGATGAAATAAAAAAAAAATCCTGTTTAAGAAAACATTATCATGACTTAGCTCACCAAAATTAAATAATCTCTAGGATATGCCAAAACCTAACTCTAGATAAAATATCACGCAAATCCGTCCATTAGTTTTTCCTTTTCTTGCAAAAAACCAAAACAAACGAAGGTAAAAAGATAATATTTATCGTATGCAAAACATGACTTTGTCTTTCCATCTTCAGAAAAATGTGTTTGACTCTGGACCAGGTAGGTAGAATACTGTATATGAAGTCATTTGGAGATTTTGTGGCGATGCTGATTAACAAACCTTACGTTCGACACTGAAACAGTACTTGATTATTTTTTTAAATTCAGAATACTACTCTGTCAGTACATTCGACTGTACTGTTTGTAATTTAAGTCGCCCATGGTTTTGCTCCTCATTGCTTTACGTACTCCACAAACTCTACCTCCCCCAAACTGTATACAGATCTGTTTTCTGGTCCTATATTGCCTGAGAGAAAGAAAAATAGACAAGAAAGAGAAAGAAATTACTAACATGATCTTGATGTAAACGTTGTGATTAAATTAAGATTTGAAAAAAAACATCAACCTTGATACCGATTGCTGGCAAGCGGACTTTGAGTTGGTTCTGGATTCACTCAGTGTTGGCATGAAAGGGAAAGAGCAGTTATAATATTATAATTGAATTATTCTGATTAGGTTACCTCCACTGGGAGCCCTGCCATGACATCATTGCATGAGAATAAAGAACTAAATTAAGTTGTGACCAATAAAACCACATTAAAAATAATTACAGCTCATTTTATTCTAAATCAGCTTAATGGTTTCATACTGGATTTAATGTGATGTAACAGTTAGTGGGAACCTTGCAGCCACAACACTTGTCTAGTTTTTAATCCAGCGGTCAGAAATTCCTGAAATCTTTGACTTAAGATTTCATAAATTGTAGACGGAATAACAGGAGGGATCTACTAACTCTCGGGACTTTTAGAGAATTACTAACTATAATGTAAACGCTCACATCATGTCACTACAGTATGAAACTTGGCTGGATATATCTGTCGCTACCTGAAAAGCCCCAAAATATTGACTCAACCTAACTATTTCTATGAAGTCAGCCCTATGCTCTAAGATCAGATCCCATAATGACTCAATATGAAGATAAATACAGTTAACCAGTTTTTCTGAGCTCAGTTCTAAAACAAGAGAGAAATCCGTTTATCAATTCAGATGAACTTAATTTAATCTAATTTAACTTATTGTTGGGACGTAACAGTCAATACATTGTGTTTTAACACCCCCCCCCGAGTGAAATATGAACAATTACAGTAAAATAGGACAAATACAAGTTAGATCTCGATGAATTGGTTCATATGAGGTCAATTTGGACTAAATCGGACCAAGAAAACAGTGTTTTTTCGCAAAGGATCTCCCCCTATGCGTTAAACATGAACTATTGAAGTAAAATATTAGATATACAAAATAGATCTCCTCGAGTCGATTCTTAGGCACCAAATTTGGACTAAAGCAATCAGAAAGTATAAAAATGATGGCCCATAATCTGTAATTTTGGAAATAAAGCTCCCTTAGTGGCGGAAATAAGCAACTGACCTTTCCCAAAATCAATCCAGTTCTTTCTTGTTGTATGGTCTATACGGGTATAAAATTTGAAAATAATCCATTAAATATCTTTTGAGTTATGTCGTTAGCATTAGGGCCTGCTGTGGACGTGGCAATCACGGTTGCATGAATTCCTGACTTTTAGGAATATAATAAGGGGCTCTTGTCTGGGTCAGGGGTTCTTCAAAGAAGCTAATGTTGAAATGCCATCAGTGAAGAATTTTTTTTTGAAAACTCCACTGTATTGGTTCATTAAGAATAAATACGGTCGGCGACTTACAGTGTGAACCCGCCATTCATCACGATAATATACTGAGGTCATCCTAATCAAAGATCCACTGGAAAGGATGAGCATGTAATTAGGACTGGATTCATAACATCTTCTACATATGGATGTTTCCTCTCTGCTTAAAAAACCCTCTTTCAAGTGGTTTAAGCAACGGAGGACAACCTCTTTAGCATCGGAGCCAGTTTTTCTAGGAGCAGATTGGAGAGATTAACTTGCACATGGTTTTCCCACAATACAAAATTCTGTTCAAGTGTATGTTGAAAACCTCAAACCATGGTGCGCATCAGGAAAACGAAACCCTACCCACAAACACTGGGTCACCGGTTTACCAAAACACTGTAGAGAGTAAAATGTCAAGTGTGCTACAAGGCTCCTCTGCTCCCAGGAGAGATCCCTGCGCTCCAAAACCGAACTCTGAACCGTGAATGCTGACCCTGCGCTTTTGTTTAATCTCCACCTATTTGGAGTTCAGAGGCTCTGGCGCCTGATCCTCATGCTCAGCTCTGAAATGCAGATGGCAGCCAGACTTCTGAGTGGCCGATCTGACTTTACAATAGAAGCACAGATACGCGTATCAGTATCATTAGATATAAATATGATCTGCTGTGAATAATGGAGCTCCCCTGTGTGCGCTTATGTGCAATCCTACTCGGCATGTATGCCAGAATGTGTGAGAGAATCACACACACGCACACACGCACACACACACACACACACACACACACACACACACACACACACACACACACACACACACACACACACACACACACACACACACACACACACACACACACACGCGCACACACACACACACACACACACACACACACACACACACACACACACACACACACACACACACACACTCAGAGTTAGGTCATGGTCGGTCGTTGTAGGGAACTCCTGTGTTGCTGTAATGCAATCCTCCCACGGAGAATGTTCTGGTTTCAACCCTACCCTGAGGAGTGTGCTTCCACTGCCAGGTACACAGCCTGAAGCCTGGGGGGGCTCCCCTTGAAGTCAGGTTAGGCGCCGACTGTAGCTAACGCTGTGTGGAATTATTTAACGACGCCGTGTACCTGTATTTTGATCTCATTTACGTTATTCAGACAAAATTAGAGCCGTTTCATGTGCTGGATGCTTTTGGACATGGCAGCACTCAATCAAAACAGAAAGCCGTCTGGCAATCATCTCCAAGCATGAGGGAAACATTTAAGGTTGATTTTTGCCAAGGAGAATTTTCTTTCCTCGTCTCGGGCTTCTTCTTTTGTTTCCTGTTTATTCCTCTTGAGTGCAACCCATTCTGCACGCTGTGTGTGCTTTGCCTCCAGGGGTGTTTACTCCCCGAGTCGATGATGTCGTGTTGATTTTGAGGTGTTTTGATGCTAATGGTGGTTGCTGTGTAGGAGGAGCATGTGGCCTGATTAGCTCCAAATGTACAGATGTTGCTGAACGATGCTGATTGCTTCTGATAGGTGATGGAACAAGTGCTTGAGGAGACTGGAGACGACGTGCCTGAATTGAGGCAGACTGGTTTTAAGGTGCGTTGGAGTGTGTGGTCAGCAGGTAGTGGGGGAGGTACCTGGGGGTACTCAGGTTTTGTCGATGTCACTTCACTGACAGTCATCTCTAATCCTACTCTTGTTTGAAACTGCCAGTTTCGCAATCCATCGTTTAAATCAGGTCATTTGAAGAGCAATTATTTTCAGCGAGTCAGAGCCTGTCAGGCTGGCTGGGAGGCATAATAGATATAAAAATATATGTCATCACCGTTGTTGATACCATTCATCATTCATTCACCGCTCTTTGTCATCATTACAATTTGTAATACCAACCTCGCCAGTCAATGGTTTTCTTTCTGTTATTTTTTCTTTTATTAGTTTTCAGGAAGGCAGAAGAGGCTGGTCCTTCCTCTGTTTTTTTTTAGAGGCAAGAGGACCAACCGAATATATAGAGTAATTGTTTGACAAAACCATTACCAAATCTCAGTATCATTTATAAAATCATTTTTACGTCTTCTTTGGAAAAATCTATTAAATTGAAATTCAATATATGCTTAAACAGTGGTACCTACAGGGCAGGAAAAGGGAAAGGCAGTCTGTGCAAAGTCGTGGTGGAGGGCGGAGGAGGACAGTCTCCACTATCCTCCTTTTTATGCTAATCTACTATGGGCCAAAACACAGGAAATTATTCTGATTATTTATTTAACACACCGAAACAAACGGAATATCAATGAAGTTAAAAAAAACTTGTTTGAGGAACATCAGTTTTTATCTAGAAATAAAAATAATCTGTTCAAGCGTGGGTCAGGTTTTGCATTAGAGAAATTATCTTATTGTGATCAAATGTATTCAACTGTTTGACATCATTATTTTTATTTGTACAAACAAATAATAATAATCCAGTCCCGCAGTTTGTGGTTTTGCATTACAATCTAATGTTCAGGAAATATATCTAATTGCTAGATTGAGCTGGATTATATACTGTAGATCGTGAATTTAAGGTATGGATTCAGAAGTCAAGCCAGACATTTTGTATAGACTTTAATTGAGTCTGTTTTATAGAATTGTGTTAGAAATAATCTCTAGGATATCGCCAAAACAATAGATTACATAATCTGTTATACAATTATCTCATTTTATTTTTGTTTTTTTTTACCTTTGTTTGTCTGTCTATCTGTGTGATGGTTAGCAATACATTTTTGGAATAACTAATAGATCGATTTGTATTCAATTTTACACAGAGGTCGGTTTTGACATATCCTCGACTTCTGTGGTGTCATGTCCATTGTAATTAATGGGGCTTTATTACTACTAATCACTACTATTTTCTTTATAAGATCTAGTTATAATAATTATTTTATTTTGAGTCAAAGGTAGTTTTCTAGTTTTGTCATAGATCAAACAAAAAATAAATAAAACAAACAACCCCTTTCCCTATGGGATTGGTTTCTTCCAAACCAGTTGCAGATTGGTCTACCACAGTAGTTGTGCACAAAGTGCTGAGCGGCGCCTCACTGATGGAGGAGATGTGAACAGTGTGTACCTGAAGTGCTTAGTGGAGCATCAGTCTCTTTCTCAAATATGTGAAAATGAAATGCAACTACTTATACACGCTTAACTACATTTTCGACCTAACGTCCCAAAAAGGATAAACAGCAGTCTTTTCTCAGGTGTTGTACCATCCTGCTTTAAACAAGCGCCGGTAAAACCATCAATCATAAAAGCCAGCTTGGACAACTCAATTCTTTCAAACTTTAGGCCAATCTCTAAACTCCCGTTCATGTCCAAAGTTCTAGTAAAGGCTGTACTCGTACAGATATAGTCTTTTTTTAAACATGCATGGCATTCTCGAGGTCTTCCAATCTGGTTTTGAAGCCCTGCACAGAATCTGCACTGTTTAATGACATTTATTAACCACAGACTCTTGTCATTTTGCAATTTTAATGCTTTCAGATGTCACAGCTGCTTTTGACACAGTGGACCACAGCATTCTCGTCTCTCGTCTGGAGAACTGTGTGGGTATCAGAGGCACAGCCTTAAAGGGGTTCATGTCTTACTTGTCAGTGAGAAGTTTTTCAGGGAGAAGCTTTTCAGTAAGCATAACCTTGGCGCAATCCACTTTTCCATGTGGAGTCCGCCAAGGTTCGATTCTTGGGCCAATCCTTTTTTTTTTGTATTTACTCCCTTTCGCGTTGATTTTAGGGAAACATGCCATCTCCTACCATATCTATGCAGATGACTCACAAATTTACCTGCCACTGAAAAGAAATGATGCCAGTTCTCAAATCCATTGCTGGAGTGTCTTAAGGACAAAGCCTGGATAGCCCTTAACTTTTTTACATTTTAATTGTAGTGAAACAGAGGTCATGGTGTTTGGACCTAGTGACACCATTGATGCCTCTGCTATGGACTTGGGCTCTCTGCAGTCATTTTTAAAATCCACTGTTTCAAATCCTGGCATCAAAACGGACCGTGATTTTAAACTTGATAAACAGATCAACCCTGTGGTTAAATCCGGTTACTATCAGTTGAGGCTTTTATCTAAGGCGAGGACTTTTTAAAGCTTTAATGATTTTGAAAGGTTATTCCCGCTTTTATTAGAACCCATCTGGACTACTGTAATGCAATTTATTTTGTCGTGAGCCAGACCTCCCTCTCACGTTTGTATTTGGTTCAACATGCCGCTGCTCTGCTTTTAACAGGCTCACGCAAGCGAGACCACATCTCCCCGAATTCTATCCTCCCTTCACTGGCTACCAATATGTTTTAGGATTCATTTTAAGGTTTTATTGTTTTGTTAAATCTTCAAACGGATCGGTACCCATGTACAGACATATACTCCCTCGAGATCACTGAGGTCCTCTGACCAACTGTATCTGGTCATCCCTTAAACAAAACCGAAAATGAAGGACGACCGATTTTTCTCTGTTGCATCCCCTAAACTGTTGAATGAGCTGCACCCTCATGTCAGGTCCGACACCCTCATGTCAGGTCCGACACCCTCATGGTCTGTTTTTAAATTAAGCCTTAAGACTCTTTTTTAATCCTTGGCTTTTAATCCAGGATGAGTGTTGGACATTTATTACTTGTGTTCTTATTTCTTTCCTTTGACGTAAACTTTGAGTGTTTATCATTTGGCTATTCTATTTATTGACATTACAGAACTTTGGACAACTCTGTTGTTTTTTAAATGTGCTTAAAAATAAAGTTGAGTTGAGTTGAGAAGTAAATTTTTTTAAAGAAATGCAGAAATCCTAAGCCTTGTCCCCGATCAGGAGTTGTAAGGTCAATAGGTAGGTTTTAGCTGGAATATAGAAAAAGGCTTTTTCTTCCCTGTAATGTACATGTATGTACATTAAATAGAAATATTTAGTCCCTATTTCAAATGACAATTTCAGAGCAGTCAAAGCGTGATGATGATGCAATTAAAGTTGCTGATCTGTGCGAAGCAGGCTAAGAAAAGTGAATAGCCTAACGATCATTCTCACCGCCAGCACAATAATAATAATAATAATAATAATAATATTTATAATGATAATGTTGTCAAAGTTCTGTGTAAGAGGCAATTAATATATTTGGTGGTAAAGGAACAAATAAAATAGTTGGATAAATGAAGGCCACAAAAACTGATTTTTTTGAAATTATCATTATGTAAGAAATTTCACATGATTTAATGAAAGTTTCTCACAGAATTTCAGAATGTAATCCTCCACTTTGCTATAATTGCTCTCGCTCTATAGTCTTTTAATGTGATCTCACGCCCCTTTTTTCCATGAAGCAAACAAGATGCAGCTGTTCTTCAAGAATAGTATCAAGAGTGAAAAAGTTTAGAAGTGAGTGAATAAGGGAGTGTCATTTTCAATAGACATACAGCACAAATAATTGACCTGAAAAAATCTCAAAAGCTCTAAAGTGAGAGGTTACCGACCCATAAAAACTGATTTTGTGAAAATAATTTCTGAATATTTTTATACCAAGAATACTCGATAGGGTATTGGGGAATCATGTATATCCGCAAAATGAATACTATGGGTATATTGTCAATATCCACATGGGTAGTGCACAAAAAAGTCATCATTACGATGATCATATATGGTGTGGGATTATCAGTTTCCACAGCCATATCACATAATAATAATAATAATGATGATTATTATAATAGTAATACATTATCAAATATAAAAATAATAATCAGAGCCAAATTGGTGCCCAAAACAGAATTTGGTTATGGTGCGCCCCCCAGTTCTTCAACATAAGTCACTTACTTCAATTTAAGTTACTTCAACGTCAAATGAATATACTGTGGTCTCTAACAGCAGTTAAATTACATAATCAGAAATATTAAATTTAACCTATAAAATATATAAAAAATTCAAATATGTATAATACTGCTATTTTTGTTCAGTTCACTTATGATAAGTACCTATTATTTTGTAATTATTTTTTGAATATGTAACAAAAAACTGTTATTATCCTAACAATAATACGTTTTATATATAATCATCATTATGAACTAATTATATGACTATAAAATAAATAATATAAATAAATAAAATTATTAAATATATATATAGATATATAGGAAGAAGATAGCAATGATATCCCAGAAGTTGCTGGAGGGACTATATATCTCATCCATTCTGGGAACACTTGGGGATCTCCCAGGATGAGCTGGAGAACGTTGCTGGGGAGAGGAACATTTACCTTTCTTAGCCTGCAACCACTACGACCTGGCCCCAGATTAGTGTGAAGGAAATGAATGGGTGGATTGATATCACACAATTAGGAACCCCATCTTGAATAACACACAACCTATGGTAGATAAGGAAATCAGTTTGTATCCTGAATAAAGTGATCTAATTGATTCTGATCACAATAATGTCTACCTTGGCTACATTTGAGTCTTGGCAAGATTTTTGCGAGCTTGGCGAGCGCTTCCCAGTTTGGCTTTTGATTTATGGTTTAGTCTTTTGGCGGCTGGAATTTCTTTTGCTAGTTTTAAGATTTCTTGTCAAACGTAATTATCTTACCTCATTGGCAGATTTATTTTTGCTCAATACAGGGGATTTAGATTATATTTTACGAATATTTTGCTTCTTTCTATGCTGGTTGCTTTTGAAGTAAATTCTTCGGTGAAGGTTCAAAAGACAGAAAAATGAGATGTATCGAAGTGTACACCTACTGCGTTTAGTGAAGAGTCTTGGAATAAAGTAGATCAGTAGATACATGATATCATGTTTTCTACTCCAGTACCAACAGTTGAGTCAGAGGAAAAAGCCGCTGACTTGTTTTCATAGAACCACTTAAATGACTTGGAGGTAAATGTTTTGCAAACGTTCATTCTTTAAGAGCTGGCGTTCACCCTGTGGGGCCTGGCGTGATGGATAGATGAAAGAAGAAGGGGGCAATAGAAGGAGAGAGGGAGAGCTAATCGGGGTTAATTGGCTGCTGCTACTTTGACCTGAGGCAGAAAAAGAGAAAACGAGAGTGTTGAGAGGAGAGGAGGAAGGAGAGAGGGGAGAGGTATAAGGAGAAAGAAAGAAAGTAAGGTGTGAGTAGTGTGACGAGTCTGAGAGGAGAAAGGATTTTAAACGGCTGAGGAGGCCCGAGGAGAGTCTGACAGGGTCACACTCATTGTGCAACACATATTTCACACCTGCTGAGCAGCAGCATGTTTTGCCCACAATTACAAGCATGAATCACTCCCTACTGTCTGCATGTCAGGATGACGAGAGAGAGAAAACGAGAAAGAATGACAGAGAGCAGAGACGACAAACCAAACATCGCCATCCAGAGTAAACACTGCAAAAAAGGAATTTCAAGAAAGTAAAAAAAAAAGCTTGTTTCTAGAATATTTGTCTTTTTTCTGTCTGGAAGACCAAAGAGGAGATTTCTGGATGTGGTGAGTGAGGACATGCAGTTGGTTGGTGTAACAGATGACGATGCAGAGGACAGGGCAAGATGGAAACGAATAACCCCCTGAAGAGAACAGCCGAAAGAAAAGGGGGGGGGGGGGCTTTATTCCAAAAAACCCAATTTTTTGACTGTTAGCATCCTAACCATATGTTCGATAATGTCCAAATTGGCTCATATGAATCGACACAAGATCTAGATTGTGTATATATTTTATATCATTATAGCATAGCATATTTTACTCATAAGGAGGAGCTTTTTGTGGAATATACAGTTTGACATTCCCAACTATATGTCCTATTGTGTCTATATTTAGCTCCTATGAAGTGACAGAAGGAAAGCTGTCGTTTTATTACTGAGCTCAGAAATAATATTTTACTGTCTTTGTCTGCATCATTGGGTCTCTATGAGATCTGATCTAAAAACATATTGCTGACTTCGTAGAGATAGAAAATTGAGTCAATATGGACTGTTTGAGATTATGAATGAGTCACATTTAATTTGAGTGAAATTTTTCCTGGGATGCAACCAGGATGTATCGAGGATGACGTCATAGGCCTGTTTATTCATATTTATTTGAGCCTGTTTGTCTAGTTTTAAGGCCCATTACTTTGTTCTGGTGGCTAGACATTTATGGCTGTTTCTATAATTCCAGCCAAGCAAAATTTCCTAACCACACTGACAGATATTTTGCTTATTTCAAGACAATATAAAATATTTTCAGAATATGTGGCATCTTTTCTGGATGTTTTTGCAGTGAAGGCAGAGAAAGTGTCAAGAAAGAGTTAGGGAGCAAAGGCAGAGAGAGAGAGAAAAACATGTGAAGGGGAGAAACGGACGTACATGAAGTTTCTTAATGTTGAAAACCACCTTTCAGCTCCAATTTTCGCTGTTTGAAAGCAGAAACCGGGGCGCTAAAAGCTTTACTTCCAGTGTTACAGCCCCCCTCCACCCACACACACACACGCATACATGTGACTCGGAGTCAGTATATACATTCACGGCAATGTGAATTTAATCCAAATACATAATTATGGCTACAAATATTCTCAAAAACACTCAGATGCTAACACGAAACACCCACAGAAACACTGGGAAACCCAAACAAGATGTCAACAGCATACATTCCACTGATAGAAACCTGTTTGTGATTGTAAAAGAAGCCACATGTCTTCTTTGGAGTGGATGTGCGTGCGTGACTGCTGCGTCGAACACAGGAGCCATTTGTCTGCCTGTCTGAAGTTATCAAGAGAGGTTTTACTTGAAGCCAGTGTAAACCTCCGACAGACACAAACCTTTAAAAGTAGATTGAAAACGGAAAAAGCTTTATTGGCAGCCAGACCACTCTGACCTGGTGGTGCGTAAACAGAGGAAGCAGTTGCCATAGAGACAAAGAAATAAACCAGAATATTGGGGGAAAAAAAAAAAATTCCATGAACTGTGTGACTGTAGAGGAGGTCATTTTTGTCTGTTGAGATCTCAAATTATCGGATTCATTCAAATCCAGGCTTCCAAGTTAAATAATCACAAGATGTCTGAGAAAATAATGGCCGAGATAAATTTCGCACCATTGTTATGATTGTGAATACCTCCGCAGAATGTGTTGATTGTTACTGGGACACCAGTGAGCGAGTGTCATTAAACATACGTCTCATGCTGTCGGTCTTAGTTTTAATCCATCTTTTATGCTCTTATCTCTCCACAGGCCGTCATCACCTCCTCTTAGTGCTAGTTGCTGCAGTGACAGCGGCCCTGGAGACCTCACACAATCTGGCGAGCGAGAGGAGCTCCATAGAGAGCACCTACGAGCTGACCAAATACCTGGAGTATCAGCTGAAGGAAATCAAAGACATTTATGTGAGTCCTTTTCTATTAAAGCATCTCCTCAGTAATTAGATCCATGGAGGGACTTTTTCCATGAAATAGGTCATGATAAAGACGTGGCCAGTTAGATAGATGGATGGATGGATAATAGATAGAAAGATGGATGGATGGATTGTTGGATGGGTGGACGGACAGGGGGATGATAGATGGATGGACATACAGACGGACAGAGATGGATGGATGACTGGATGGTGAATGAAGAATAGGACAGACTGGGAAATGGATGGATGGTTTCGATGACAAATGGAGGAAGGACAGACACATGGATAGATGGATAATAGATGGATGATGTTGGATGGAAGGACAGACAGATCTATGAATGGATGGATGATAGATAATGATGATACAAACCGACAGACGGGATTGGATGGATGGATGATAGATGATGGATGCAGATAGACAGAAAGACAGACAGAGAGTCAGACAGCGATGGATGGATGTTATAATTGATAGACAGATAGATGGTGGCCGACAGGGTCAAATGCACCGCAACCATTAATTTGACAACAAACAAACTGCAACCATCAATTTGACAACATTAGCATGCTGCGAATTAAGAGAACATCTTCATCAAGTTGACAACACACTTGTGCGCAGCAAATAGATAAAACATGTACCACAATTTCACAACACTCGCACCCAGCAAAAGCCAATTACAAATGCTTGTGTAGCTGCATTGTTATATCTGAAACATGGCGTTTTAAACCTTAAACGATGACTGAATAGTAACATTCTCATGGTTATTTCCCCCTCGGTGATCAATAAAGTATTTCTGATTCTGATTCTGATTCCCTGTAAAAAAAAAGATAAGTCTAATGACGAAATAAAAAAACGTACTTCATAGCATCGATCTTACCCAGTTAATCAAAGAGCCAACTCTGATCACTCGCTGAAACTAATCTCTCTTAGATTGGATACTTGCTACACACCCTGATAGATTCTCTCTGATGCCTCAGTGACCACTCCATTGTCTATTGGGTCTGGAAAATAAAACAACAAACACGCCACCAAGGCTAATTAAAATAAGGCAAACAAGAGAATGAATTTAGATGTGTTTATTACTGACTTATTTGCTATTAACTAGGATTGATACCAATTTCTACCAAAAGTAAATGGGAAAATGGATTGTACTTATATAGGACTTTTCTAGTCTGCTCGACTACTCAAAGTGCTTTACAACACGAGCTAGCAGTCACACCAGATCTCATACAGTGGTCAGCCATTGGGAGCAACTTGGGGTTCAGTTCACTAACCCTACTCAAGGACACTGGGACATGACCAGAGTTGCGAGCGCTTGAGCCACCAACCTTCAGAGAACGTGGTCAACCCGCTATACTTCCTGTTAACCTTTGCCCTGGAATTTACAGAATGCCTGGGATTTTCTGTTCAGCGAGCTCCCTGAGGTAATCGACAGACATGCTCCCTGGAAAACTGTTAAGGTCAAGGGTCAACACCTCCGCTGCATCAGCCATGAACTCATCAGTTAATATAGACAGAGGGTCAAAGCGTGGGCCATCTTACGTCAGATTAGAAACAATGCTGATTGGGAATTGTGCAGGCAGCTGAGAAACCAAAACGCTTAAAATCCAGTTCCTATAAAGATTGTCTCTTCTGTAATTTTAAGAACCCAAAGCCGATCTGGATTAAAATAAAAAACATTAATAATACATCAGACAAACATTCTTTCATTAAAGTAAGAGTGGAAAATACAAAAATACACCAACCATTAGCTATTGCCAGTGCATTTAATCAGCATTTTTTCTCTAGCAAGAAAGCAACTTTCCATCTGATGCAAAACTTTCGCTTTCAGAAAATATCTTCCTTCTGATGTTCAAATTGCTATTATTGAAGTCGGCGTAGACGGCAGCTCAGGCCTTGATGGTATAGAAAATATGTTTAATAAATTGCCTCAAATATCATTACACACAAATTTACCAACAATCTTTCAATTGATGCTGAGATTAATATGTTCACAGGTGCAATCTTTAATGATTTAAAAAAAGATTTTGATCTTGGATCACCGCTCCTTAAGATTTGGCTTCCTGCAAATGCAGTTTTTCTGGTTTAGTTATTTGTGTTGTCCTGCATAATAACAAATAAGATCTATAGATTCAAAAAAGAGGTATTCCCCAGGGCTTGACTTTGATACCACTTCTGTTCTCTAACTTTGTAAACAGTTTGTCATATACTTTATATGTTCAATAACTGCTCTGCTCATCTTTATGCAGATGATATGGTCATATACACATCTAAACTGGATGTATTATAAATTCAGACATCTCTCCAATCAGATATCAATTATTACCATTATTGGCGTTCAACATGACACTGTTGCTATTTTTGGTCCCTATTTTAGATCAAATGTTGTGAAAGGGGTGATCCTAATAATTAAACTTGAACATGTCAACTCTTGCAGAATGCCTAGAAATCCTAAGGATTTCCCGCATTTTTAAGTCCCTAGGGGAATTGATATTTCATACAGAAAATAATAATTGGCCATCCATGATTTGTTATGATTTAAAAGTATTATTTTATGCTTGATAAGACACATGCCAGCACATCTTTATATATCAATTTTATATACTTATGTTATCTTTAAAGATTTGCTGTACTTGTTTATTTCCTGGTATTAAAATCTGTTTCGAGAGGGGATTATTATGGATACTGAGCATTTTCTCTCTGTTTCAATTTTGATAGAAATACCAAAAGTTCATGTTATTATGCACATTTTTGGGGGGAATACCACCAGAAAGACTCTCCAATTGTCACAATTATGGACCCAAATTGTACAGAAAATGGGATTTTTGGCTGCAAATACCACATATTTCACCATAAGCCCACCAAACAACATTTGGTCGTGATATAAATGGATATTTTTATTCAAATCTAGCAGTGTGCACTTAAAGAAATGAGAAAACTAAATAGAAGCCCGATTATGGGCCGGTTGTGTTTCAGAAGTTAAACTTTGTTGTTCTTTCTTCTTTTTGTTCTATTCCCACTCCAGCTGACCTACCTAGGACCTCCATTCAATGAGAAAGACTTCTCTCCGCCACGACCAAACAGCACCGCCCTGTCCCTGCCCAGTGCAGCTACCCGCCTGGAGCTGTGGCACGGCCTGGAGAACCAAGCTCGGCTTGCCCAGAATCAGAAGGCCTACTCAGTCCTGCTCGCAGCTGTCAGGGAGTTGGCCGGCTCCACCCTCTGCCCTTCCCTGAAGACCTCTCTGCTGCACTTCTGTACAGGCCTGGATGGGCTGCTTGGGTCTATATCTGCATTAATGACCACCCTTGGTTATGCACTTCCTCCTCCATCATCTGCAGATATGGAAAGTGTTGCTAGTGAACTGGAGCACCTTCAGAGTGGGGTGGGGGGTGATAGACCAGCTCCACTCATGGGCCACAGCATTTACAGGTTAAGAACCGGGACCAAGACAGAGTTCAGCCAGCGTAACAACCAAAGAAGAAGCAGCTCAAGGGTTGTCAGAGGAGAAGGCGAGGACGGTATCCATGTAGACCAGGTGGAGAGAAGGAAGGGGAGAGAGGGGAGGAAAGGGGAGGCAGCTGGTGGAAAGAGTGGCGGCTCAAGGGAGAAGGGAAGAGGAGAAAGACGGAGGAGAGGGAGGAGGGCAGATCATGAGAGTGGGAAATGGATTGAGGGAGAAGATGAAAGTCTAGGGGAGGAGAAAGAAGGAGGTGTGGAGATAAGGGGGAGTACGAGAAGATTGTTGAGTGTCGCTGAGGATGGAAAAGACACTGAGACGAGCTTTAAAGTGTCGTACACCCTCGCTAACAACAATAACAACAACAATCAGAACTTCTACAACATGAACTCACGTCTCACCGACACACAGAGAAGAGAGGATGGCTTTATCATTGAGGGGAGTTTAATGGTGGATGGTACCTCCTCCTCTTCCCCAGATTTTCTTCATCCACAACGTCGGCCTCCTCGCTCCATCTTCTCCCCCACCCTACAGCCTCCCCTATCGACTCTCTCCCTCCTATACCAGTTCAGAGGAGGTGAAGAACCCACTCTCCTCTCCTCCCAACCCATCCCTCTGTCTTTACAAAGGGGCACATCCCTCCTGTCACCTCCCCTGACTCTCTCCTCCACTTCTTCCTCCTCACTGCTGTCAGTGCGGCCGACAATGAACGACTTCGCCAGGAAGGTGGAGGGTTTCTGGATATTGAGAGAGCTGCAGAGTTGGCTATGGAGGTCGGCAAAAGACTTTAACCGCCTCAAGAAGAGACTAAGAGGTTGAGGCACTGATGGAGCGCGCACACACACGTACACACACGCACACACATACACACAAAGACAAGCTGAGAGCTTCAACAGACAACTGCATGTAAACACATCCATTCATATCATACTGGAAGAAGTGAATGAAGGGACTATTTGGCACGTTACCAGGAGTGCTAATGGAATATAACACAAAAAAGCCAAGGCATCTCCAGCACTGTCACCCGCCTTACACACATAGCAGCTCATTCAGTGAGACTGGGCTGAGTTACTGGACTTTACGGCTCATAGATCCACAAAAATACCACTGTAGGTGGTTCCACACACATACACACACTGAGCCATGAACTTAGTGACAGGCAGAGACACAGACAGTGCAACTATTGAGATATAACGCTGATTCAGTGACCTCAAATATGTGAATCAGCAAACATTCATTTTCTCTAAACGAAGCGGGAGACATTTCTGCATGAGCAAAAGACAAAAGGAGAGGCGGAACCGGCCAGAGGGGTAAGAAAAAGAGCGGAAGAGGTCGAAAGAGGAAGAGAGGAGGAGGCATGAGTCAGGGGGTGAACTAAGAACTAAGGGGCAGAGGGGTATTGCTGAGTAATCAGAAGTTAGTTGGTCAGTTACAGTAACTACACAACAGTTCTACACATGCAGTCTAGACAGAGAGGTATTCAAACACACACACGCATACACACACACACACACACACACACACACACACACACACACAAAAACACTGATTGTGACATTTGGTACCTTTACTTCGATGCTGCTGTTAATTCAGTGCTCATTCATTTGTTCTTCTTTATTATTATTTTCACCCCATTGCATTCATGGTAGGAAATTTGGGACATGTGAATGTGAATACCATTACCTCATATCTCATGTTGTGGAGCCGGCAGACGGTCAGCATAGAGAACGGGAGGGAAATGACTTAGGCTTTTATTCTTTTGACCTGTCAGACCTCTAAAGCTCCTTAATTAACACATTCCTCATTTGTTTAATCCAGAGGAGAAACAAGTTGTGACAAGGACATGTTGCAGTCACTTCAAGATGAGGCACCAGGAGCTCTGCAGGCTAATCTCACACAGCCACGGCGATGTGGGTGGGTCTAGTGGGGGACTGGGCCTACCTACTTGGAAGACATAAGAAGCTTTATTGTCATTGTACAGAATAAGACAAAACTAGGAGTGCCGTTCCAGGTTGTTGCTTTGAAAACAGAAGAAAAGAGATAAATAGAAGAAAAAGAAGAAAAACGACTACGAAAATCAAAAAGCAATACAAGACAATAATAATACTGCTACTGCTACGGCTGTCCCACCGCCAATGATAGATTAGTAACATTTATCTCTCCATGATTATTAAAAATGTTTTCTATGGTGGCCGACAGGGGCAAACATATGGACAGTTTTTTCTTAATGTGTTGTGGTATTTGCAGCATAATCTCCAAATGCTGCGCATGTGTTGTCAAATTGATGAAGATGTTATTTCTTAATTTGCAGCGTGTCTGCCCCTCTTGGCCACCGTAGAAAACCAACGTGAGCAATCACTTCCTCTAGCTTTTGTTCCATAATCTACTATTTGCCTGTTTAGACTTGGTTTTGGCCAATCCGGTCATAAGTGGAGAATGAGACTAATTTGATCAACAAGATGCTAAGGGATCCGATCACTCAAACCACTTGCCGCGGTGATCTGGGACGCATTTGACCATAAATCTTTTGTAGTGTAAAAGTTAATGGGTCCAGATGCGTCTACGATAAGGACGTAACAGGAAACTACCTCATCAGTGCGTTACGGCGCCTTATCTCGCATTATATCACGCCATGAGGTAATAACATAACATCACCAAAACCGAATCATCTCTATGACGTGAAAACCTACCTGTAGGTAAGATTTCATGCACATCCTGTCCTCAGTATTTCCCACTATCCTGCTAAAAAACAGACGAACAAACAAAACAATGAATGTAAAAACAGACCACCTTGGTAAAAGAAAGAGGACGAATCAAACATCACAAAATACTTTGATTAAAGTATGCATGCCAGGATTTTCTTTCACCCAATGGAAAATGTTTTTTTGTGCATATTTGATTTTTTTCTGGACATTTATGAATATACCATTTTAGGCACTTTAAATGTACTGTAAAATGACAAATAGTCGATGTTTATCAGCAGTAAAAATTCATACTTATGAAATTATTTTATAATGAAATAGCTTTAAATGTATCCCAGTGACAACTAAGATTTATCAAGGATTTTGTGTTTCATGGAAAAAGGTCAATTTTACTATTATATCACCGTAACAACCTCAACCATTTGCTAATACATGTTTTTAAGAGTTTTTTTTCTTATATATGAGGTTTTTAGCGATCTATGCTCTCCATGTCACCATACACCTTTGACTGGAACTGGGTTACTTTTACTTAAGTTTGAGGTAACACTGCGACAATGTTCTAAATGTAGTTTTTAATTGAACTGATATTTATTTATATTTAGGAGGGAACTGACCACGACCACTTCACTATGTTACTCCTGTCCGCCTCTCCACACTGGGGTCGAACCATCGACTACACACTTAAAAAAACGAAACACTTTCCTTTGTCAAGCCTCCGTCTTTATCATAAGGTAATTTAACAACCTGTCGGCTCCAGCTTTAAATGTATCACACAGATATGAGCATGGTATCTATCACCCAACAACTTTCTAAATATCTGACTGCATTAGACTACTTGATGCCTTTCCAAACATGAGATTCAATACTTTGATGCGTGCCTTGGATTTTGTAGCTAAAGGTTACGGATCGTATCTCTGAAATATTTATTGAACAAGATGTTTATTTATTTTTCTCCAGCGTGAAAATACTGTACTGTAACTAAAGAGAGAATAAATACGAGCTTTTGTACACAGCATGGACTTACTGGTCATTGGGGATTTCACAGGGAGGAGAGACAAAAGACACATTCATGTGGGATTTTTTTTTAGCTTTTTATCGGCATGGTTTCCAGTGATTGGCACTGGAGGAAGGGACTCGAGGATCCAGGCGTTTTCTGGAAAACCAAGGCCGGCTTGCGTTCATGAAAGAAACGGAGCGAGCGAGGCGGGGTATGAGAGAGTTTTTATTTGTCTGTCCTGGTGAAAATTTACGATCTCCCTTCTTTCCTTTCATCTCTCTCTTCCCACCTCCCAATGCATCATCCCTCCCCCCACTTTGCTCCCTTTTCTCATCACACTATCTCACGAAGCTCCACTTCCCCCAAAAACATCCCTCTGACCTGTGACAGGAGGGATTTGCATGAGCACAGGTACAAACATACCCCTCATAATCCCACCATCCACCCGCTACACTTCTTCTATCTCCTGACACATGTTTCACAAGACCTTCATCTCCTGCACCCTCTCCTTTACCATTTCCTCACATATTTTTTCTTCATTCCTTCATGTCTTTCTTTTTAGGTCCTGAGCATCAACAGTGGGAAGAGCCTGTTCAAATTGTAGTGATCATTATTATTTTTCCAGATTTATCAACTATTGGAGGCTCCATCACACTCACAAACTCGAGAAACTTTGCAAAGACATCAGTTGTGGTGAAATTTTTGTATTTTATGCAGAAAAATTGCTCCATAATGCAACTTCGAATAACTGCAAACTTAGACCAAGTTTCTCCTAGAAACATGAAATTTGGTATACATATATGTTATTCCAGAATACAACAGAAAGTCTCTTGATGCTATGACATAAGCCTAACAGGAAGTCGCCCATTTGAATCGAAATTGTGATTTTCTCCATTTGCAAGCATTTTACTTTGGCTATGTCGTCCTAGAGTTTGAAGCGGATCGACTTCAAAATTGTTGAGTAACATGTTAAGACCACAAGGATTAAAACTTTGCAAAAGCTTGAGTTAATTCCAGGATTGACCTAAAAGTGTCTTGATATTATAAAGTAATCACAACAGGAAGTCCGTCAGTTTGAAATTAAAGAGTGATTTTTCACAATTTGCAAATGTTGTACTTCAACTATCTCGTCTTTGACTTGTAACCCTGATTAACTTCAAATTTGGGGACTGACTTGTTGGGATCAAAAGGATTAAAAGTTGAGAAAAACTTGAGAAAAACATTGTGGATGGTATCGGATTATGAATATTAATGTACGACCACAAAGCATGAAATCGTCATAACTCCAATGTATTTGGTCAAATGTGCACCAAATCTGCACTCATGATTGATAAAGGTCCCACCCTGAAGAAGTGTAATGAGAAAAATTCAGGTTTTTCCCACAGTGTCAATAGGAAAGTTTGTGTTTTATACTTTGATGAATTACTACAAGCCTGTTGAGCCCACAGACAACTGGTAAGATAAGGTTTGCCAAGTGGTTGATGTAATGTTGTTAAGGTAATAGGATTTCAGACTAATTTCAGACTCACCGTGCTGCTATGGAAACACAGAAAATTTTGTTAAACAATAGATTGAGAATGATTAGACATAGTCCAAAATTTATGAATATTTATGAAAAAGTGTACTCTGGTTAAGGGTCGTGAGTTGAGCAAAAACATATGGATTGGGTAATTTCCAAAAAGCAGCCCCAACCAATGTGTTTCACGTAGAGGTGTGAAACTTGTTCCACATCTGTATCTTACAGGATCCACAAAAACGTCTCTTGGAGCCATGACCGAAACTCAACTGGAAGTCGTAAATTTCAAATTTTGCAAGATTTTTTTGTGCAATTTCTGAGTGTTGTACTTGAACTTAATCGCACAGAGATTTGACCTGATCAACATGAAATTTGCTGAAAATCACCTCAAAGAACTGAAGAAGATAAATTATAAAAGTTTTATTGCATCACTTGAAAGGCGTAGCCTTGGTTAAACCCATGTGCTCTACGTGACTTTCCATTGTCCAGTCTGTTCCAATTCCATGGTGCTTGTAGCTTCTTTCTGTCTTCCTTTTTTTTGTCTTTCCTGACTTTTTTATACACAGCGTTGTTCAGGACCTACTGAACATTTTATAGACTTTTTGACTTGAAGGACTCTGCCAGCTGACATAATCGGCATAATCGGCTCCCGTGGCATTGTCTGAGTTCACTGTTTTCATAATAAAGTTGTTTTTAATGTCAAAGTCTTTCTTTCTTTCTTTCTTTCTTTCTTTCTTTCTTTCTTTCTTTCTTTCTTTCTTTCTTTCCTATGTCCTTTGCAGCTCTGGGTCCATCTCTTCGCCCCGGGCCGTATATGAAAGGATCAATGAGTGTCTCCCATCACCAACCTGCGCACACCCATTTTGCACTCACATACTAAGAAACATACATGAAACGTAAAAACAGTATTCGCCCAGCAGCAAGTGACCTTCACAGAGGGCCGACTGTTGCTGTTTCTCAAATCACGCCGCGTATGGCGTGAATGTTGAGTATTCTACTTGTAGTAAACCGCAGTTTGACATAGTTGTTAATGCGAAAATACTGATGAAACTCAATGTGGCTGTAAAGGGAAGCAGACAATTTGAGACTCCGCATGGGTCATTTCTGACACATAATCCCGATCATGACTTTCACAACGAGGGCAAAGGGTTAACGCCAACAGTGGCGTTACAGCTATGTATACACACAAACACACATATATGAGACGCTGTGTGTTTAACACATTAGCTGAAAGCGGCCGCCAGTAGTCAACAATGGCAGCTTTGTGTGTTTTGTGTGTGCCTGTGAGTTCATGTGTGCGTATTGTTTGCTGTGTGTGGGCAAACCCAGCGCGTGTGTGAATCATTATCGCTATGTGTCAGAATTCTGTTGGAATGAGGCTTGTCATGCATAGCTATGTAAGTCATCGCTGGCCCTTGTCTCTCTCTCTCCGTCTGGCTCCGTCAGTGAAGCAGAGACAAACGGCTGTAACTAATACGTAACAGAATAGCTGAGAGCTGTAAGTATGACTCAGCTGGGGGAGACCTTCCATAAGAAGAACAGATAATGGGGGTGACAAGGCTCCCGCTGCCCCAGACAGGCATGTCCGTCTGATTGGCAGGATGTGATCTAAAGCTTCATTTATGCTCCATTTACATGCCAAAATAAACCCATCCATTTCAAATGCCGTGATGTCAATATCCTTGTACTTCCTTGTCTTCTTTACACTGACATTAATAAAACCTGAAGGTTCCACTGAACAGTCAAAAAATGGGGATGGTAGAGGTGGATGAGATAATGTACTTAGCAGAGGAGGCTGGTCCATAGAAGCAGAGATGGAAATCATTATATAGAAAGAGTAATTGGTTGAAATGACTCTTTTTATCATTCATCATTTTTGTATCAGTGATATTTTACGTCTTTTTTGGAAAAGAAATCCATAATTCATATTACGCATGGTAATACTTGCGTAATATGACCAGATAACGTAATATTAGCCTTTCACTAATATGACCAGTGGCAGTGAAAGGCTGTCTGTGAAAGGCAGACTGCCTTTCACATTACAGCATGGTGAAAGGCAGTCTGTATGAAGTGGATAGCAGAGGAGGACAGACTATCCTCCTCTGAAGGGGGCTCATTTTTTTTATACTAACTTGCAATTGGCCAAAACACAGGGAACGATTCGCCAAGAGAAGACGTCCTCCCTAACCAATCAACAACCAGAATACAGTATTGACAGGCAGTTGGGCCAATGAGAATTTTCACATTCCCTCTTTAATTCCCTTCCATTATAAGGCGTGTGACCCACTGGTTGTAAAAAAAAAAGAGATTGATTAATTGCAAACTAGTTTAGAAAATAACTAGAAAATTTACATTATTTTTCTACTTACATTTTCAGCTTTGAGAGTGACCAAAATTGTTTAATTTTTTTGTCACATGACTGTTTTGTTTGTGTGATCTAAACTTTGACAACAGTAATCCAAAAACCTGTGTATGCCTTTAAGATGTACTTGTTCTCTTCTTCTCTCTCTCATTTGATCTTTTATTGTCACTCCTTGTCTCCCAAACTTTTTTTCCATATGTTCCCCCTCCTCCCTCCATCATGTCCATCCATATGTCATCTTCAGCAGCGGCCTGAGTGGCCATTTTCTGTCATTTTCTGTCATTTCTTCTTCATTTTCTCTGTATGTGTCCCCCTTTCTCGGCTACAATCAAAACCTTTCACGCCTTCCTTAAATTCCCTTGGCCACCCCCGCGTTCTCGCTCTCTTTTTCCATCTGTCTATCTTATTCTCTTGGTCTCTTCTTCCCACTCCCTCCCTCTCTGTTCTGCTCACCTGCAGCACATAAAAATTCCTCCCTTCTTTCTCCAGAGTATTGTCCAGTTGCTTAGGGATTTACTGCATTCCGCTCTGTTTTCTCTCCTTCTTTCTCTCTGTATCTGTCTCCCCTCGTTTCTCCTCATTTTAGCAGCACTCCTCTGTCTTTTTTAAAAAACATTTAAACATTTAAATCCATTTTAAGCCCATCTGTGATTTCTCTCTCCATCCAGGCTGTTATAATAACACTCATTATTTCCATGACCCCACCCTATTTCTTTTTACTACGTAGCGGCAGCCTCCATACCTGTCCCACCTGGCCTCTCCTCCAGCTGGGTTTCTCTTATGAGCTGGAAATCCTGCCTACGCTCGATTAGCTGGAGGGCGCAGGGTTGGGCCACAGCCTTTCACTGCCGTTTCTGGGTTGGTGGGAGTGGAGGTGTGCTCCATGCCCTGGGCGTGGGATGAGGTAGATATATGACTTAATCAATTGGTCGTCCGTGTGAGTGATCCTAACCGCAGAGGTGTGTGCGCTCTTTGATGTGATTGTCAGCACTTCCCTCAGGAAAATATTGTGAACTGTCATCGCTGTCTTTCTCAACTCCTCGTAATGTTTTCCAAAGCAATTAGGCAGAAAGTGGATCTTGGTGTTGATTCATCTGACGGTTAAACCCAACTCAGAATGTGTGGATGTTTTTGTGGATGTTAAGGTCTTAGATGAGTCTTACACAAGAAAAAAAATCCCATTCTACAATAAATTGAAAAATAACAAATAAAAGGTGGTTTCTAAGGTGGCCAACAGACAAAACACAAGAAAATAAAGCAAACATTTCCATCAATTTGACAATTGTCAATTGTTAATTAACTAGATGAAGCATTAAAAAAGCGCGTCTTAATTGTCCTTCATAAATGCTTCCATTGTCTTGTGGCTTCTGCAGATAGTTTTTCTTAGTGTGTTGTGTCGTGGCTTTTGCAGTGCTCCTGTGTTGTCAAATTGATGAAGATTTTTTCCTTATTTGCATGTGTTTTATCTATTTACATGTGTTTTCTCAAGTTGCTGTGCGTTTGCCACTGACAACCACCGTAGGTTTCAGCTTTTTAATTGAAAATTTGCTTGTTAAGATTTCTTGAAATAAGGGTGTCAAGAAGAAGAAGATCTTGAAATATAATTTTGAATTTTACTTTTTTTTCATTTCAGGTGCGTTTAACTCATTCTAAGTATAATAGTGATGCTTTTCAAGATTTTAGACCATCATGATGTTGAAATAAGATTAAAATATTTAAATGTTGAATCTAAATCAAAATCTAAGTGTTGTATCTATAAGTTAAATCTAAATCTAAATGTAGGACCTAAATGTTTGGAAAATATGCAAATTTACACCAACAACTGTGGAATTACCAAAATAAAAGCTTGATGAAGAAAACCACTTCTATCCATGGTAAACGCGGCGCCTTTAAAAGTCTTACATGACTTTTGCTCACTTAGGCTTCTCAAACATGGCGGACGAAACTTTAAAAAATATTTTTTAAAACCCGCCCCCAGTCTCTGACGTCACCACTGCTGCTTCGATCTAACGAGATTTTGGTTTCATTTTAACGCCCGTTCTGTGGCAGGGCTATTCCGAACAAGACACTAACCCAGAAATAGATCAGAAATTGCCTTTATTGAAAAGGAGGCGCATTCACTGTATACAGAAGTGTTTTTCTTCATCAAGCGTTTGTTTTGGTTTTTCTGCTGACATCAGCGTATATTTGCATATTTTATAAACGTTTAGGTTCAACATTTGATTTAGATTTAACGTTTAGCTTTAAAATTTGGATTTAGATATAACAATTAGATACAAACTTTAAATTTAGATTTAACATTCGGAAATTAATTTGGCTAAAACATTCAATTTGCAATTATTATTATTATTTAAAAAAATGAAGATGTGCTACTTTTACAAACGGCGCCCCATGTATATCTGACCGAAATGTTACTTGTCAATAAAATATTTTGACTATAAAATAGATGAATAAAATTTGTGACATTTGGAGGTTTTGCAGTGTACCTGAGCGGGAAAAGCAGCCAAAGCAGACATGTGAAATGTTTTGCTTTGACAACAAGAACCAAGCCTTAACTAATAAGGCCAATCTGTCATGCTCTCTGGGCTAATATGACAGCAAGCAATTGCTTCCAACATTAATTACGCACGGTTCAGAATAAAGGCAACCTGTTGAGACTCATCCCATTATTCACTCAAGCGTTCACACAGTTTTGGTCTTTTTTTTCCCAGAATGATATGTTAGACTTTCTCATTGTATAGATTGTAAGTGTTTGGAAACACTGATCTTATCTCTCTGACATCTTCTTATGGTCATTTCACGGTGGACCTGTATTGTACGGTTAGCTTGTTCAAAGAACTCTAACGCCGGGAACTGATTCATCCCAACTAGAGAACCAAAGCGCTCCCATCCTTCCACTTTCTGTCAACTCTGTGCGGGGTCATGGGAGGGGCTGGAGCCTCTCCCTGCTGACATTAGGCAAAAGGCTCTTACACCATGCAGCAGTCGCCAGATCAGGGCCTCACAATCACTCCTACGCAGTATCACCTATTCACTTATCTTCTTTTTTCTTTTTTTTTTGGTCTGTTGGAAAAAGCCTGAGTCCTCAAAGCGAACCCACGCACAGAGAAAAATAAAACTCCACCCGGAGAGGCCCCCCGTCCTCAAGTGCATTAGAACTAGTGATGGCTGATGAAGTCAAAAATTGGGAAGGTCGAAGGATTGTTTTTAAAAAGTAAGACACTTCTTTAACTAAACGGGGCATTTATTCATGATATTCATGATAAAGTATACATGTTTTTACAACAAAGGTTATAATTCCTTGTCACATTTAACCTGACAAACATCAAACATGGTTTCAATTTTGGCCTCAGCAAATGCACCAAGTGATTTTATGTTTATGTTACCTAGCAGCTTTGTGATTTATTTTGAGTGCTGTAATTTTGAAGTACAGCCGATGATGAGTTGGCCATGAGTTGTCAACTCATCAAAGCATAACACTCCCTCTCTTTTCAGTGTTCTGCTTTGATGAGAAGATAAAAAAAATGAATGGTTCTCCTCATGTTAAATTACATTTCCTACGTGATTTCTTGTTTTTATTTATTTGGTTGTTTAAAAGTACGGGCGTGTGTCATGAACCCTTGGCCACGCGCACAAAAAAAAACCTAAAATACAACACAGTTCGACATCCAGGCTTACAGTAAAGTCAACCGATAAAACAAAATGACTGCTAAGGCTGAACAAATGAAATAATTTTGGACAAGGCATAAAACAAATGATTTAAATTATTTGAAATTAGTTCTCAAAGAATGTACCACTCCATTACCACCGTAAAAAGTGCGTCAAAGGGGTCGGGAATTGAAAAGGTAATGCAGAAATTCTCATTTCACCATTGTCACGTTAATATTGTATTCTGGTTCTTGATTGTTACGGGAACAGGTCCTCCAATTTCCTGTGTGTTTGCAAATAGCAGATCAGAATGAAAAAAGAAGCATATTGAAGTATATTAAAAATGATCTAGTAGATCCCACCTCCAGAGGAGGATAGTGAAATCTGTCCTCTCTCTGCCCTGCACCATCACTTCACACAGAATGCCTTTCTTCTTGCTTGTAATAATAATAATAATAATAATGGATTTTTTTTACAAAGAAGATATAAGAAATATTTTTTATTAATGACACGGAGATTTGTTGATGGTTTATTTCAACCAATTATGCTTATATTTTGACCTCTGACTCTATAAGCAGCCTTCTCTGGTATTTAGCCATGAAATCCAATTGGTTAGATTCAGGAATATATTGTGATTTATGTGAAAATAGGTTTTTTAGTTCCTGAAGTCACATAACTAAAATAGCATAAGAAGTATGTTACATAGGTTCAATGATTCCCAGTCGAGGTTTTGTCACATACAGACAAAGAAAAGCAGTCTCTTGGGTTATTTTGAATCCCCTGCAGTTCCTCCTGCTGTTACCTTTGACCTCCTTTGCTTCTGTTATAATCACTGCAGCCACCAGAGGTCACAGCCTAATCAGCCAATGTTAATATGTTTGTTCTAAACTTCATGCACTAATGATCTAGAGGACTGATTCTCTGATGAGGTGGGACTGAAAAATAACAAGCTGGATATGAGTTACATATATATATATAACAACATAACAACTTAAATGTGCCCTATCTGTCAGGTAGTGAACTTTATTTTAACACTTAAAGCCAGACACTTCACCAAAGGCAAGAAGAGAAGAAGAGGATTTATGTTTATTGTTAATGCTTGTTTTCATCGAAGTTCGTGCAAAAAAAAAGAAAAGAAATTATGCATTATGTGTAGTTGAAAGTCAGTAAAATATTGGCTGATGTGGTTTCTAGAACTTCGCTGTAAAAAAATACAGACGGGAAATTCAAGTTGAAGTTGTCCATTATAAATAGCATATTAAATGTCAGATTAGGACAAATGATGTTTATCAACCACACGCTCTTGTAATTCTGCAATATTTATGCTTTTGATCTCACAGCTGCCTTTGAAACGCTGGACGGCATTCTCATCTCTGGCCCGGAGCAGTGTGTGGTTCTACAGGCACAGACCCTAGATCCACAGCCGTGGGCCGAATAGCACTCAAATTGGCCATGTTTAATCTGAGGTATTATGACAAGTTATTTTCATTTTATGTTCTTATTTTATAAAATTATGAACAAACCAAGGGGACAGAAATACTATCCATTTAAAAATATAGTCTAAATCACATATTAAACTCAAAATAGATCAGCGTAACTATTTTCTATGTCTTCCGCTCTATCAGCAGTGTTTCATGGAAGGTTTTTTATTCATAGTTACATCTAAAATCAATCATTGTTTATAGCAATATCAACAAAAAGGGAATTTTAAAAAACCCTTGACAAATGGCTCAGCTGATTTCTTTCTTCTGCAACAATAAAACAGTAAAAGAAGACTGTTGCTCCTGATATCTCTTACTACAGTCAGGAGCAGCAGCTCCTCAGAAGACAGTAAGGTGCACGAATAGCCTAAAGGTGCGTTTCACATTCAATGTAAGGAACTTGATGTGTTTCCTTTTTTTTAACGCAACAGAACTGACACATTTTGAGCGGCTGGAGAATTTGAACGCACTTGCCAATTAATCAAAACGTTTATTCTATTTACTAAACCGCATGTTCGACTTGCCAATACGTTTATTGATTAGCGTTTCATTTTTTTTCTCATCCATATCCCAACCTTGGCTTCAGATTAGCTTAAAGAGCGACTGGATAAGACTTGATATCTGACAACAGAGGAGCGGCGATTGCACTCTTACTGATACAGTGCTAACACAGTGCATTCTGGGTTTTGTAGTATCTGTGGTGTTTGCACTTGTTTACCAGTGGGCCAGTTATTATAGAAATTAGATATTTTCTCGTGAGCCGGATATGGCTCACAGATCTTGGCAACCCTAACCCTTAAAAATGTAATTAGGTGTTATAAATTGATCCATGCAGTCTTTTAAAAATAATAATTTACAAGTTTAAATATCAACTCTCAACACTGCACAGAGGTGTTTCTGCATCACCTTGGTGTCTATGGACAGGTAAGACCTAAAATGTTTTTTTTTTCAGTGCCAGTAGCATTGTAATTGTTACTATGTGTGAGTAATCTGTGATTAAAGACAAAAAAACCCCAATATTTCTATCATAGCCTGATTTTGTTTGTTTCTTAGATAGAAAAGGCCTTTACATCATTATATTACAGTAACACCATGGAAGAAAAACAATCAATGAATTTACTCGGACACTCTTTGATAACTACTGTATCAAATTTGATATAAATACCACAAAGAGCATGTTATTTTACACATTTTTTGTTGGATAGAACCACTGGAACCACATGAATCTCCATTTGGCACAGTTGGATAGCCAGTGTACCCCAAATGTGCCAAAATGGTATTTTAACTCCAAAGAGGGATTTTTTTCTTTGCAATATGAATCTGAATCAATCTGAATGTCAATCACGGATTTTTTCCAAAGATATAAAATGTAATTTTATAAATGAGACTGAGAATCGGTAATTAATTATTGCAACC
Organism: Lophius piscatorius; assembly: GCA_009660295.1. NCBI lineage: Eukaryota > Metazoa > Chordata > Actinopteri > Lophiiformes > Lophiidae > Lophius > Lophius piscatorius. Next base: position 24,573 of record VRLP01000528.1, on the reverse strand, counting down.
AATTACTTATATTTTGATTTCCGCTCGCCTTTCAAATATGGAGCCAACAAAAGTTTTTGTGAGATGTCCCACATGATCCGAACAAATACCCTGCAGCCAGTCAAGAACGAGTTTTTCAGTGTTGGAAAGGAATATAGTGATGTTTGTATATTACAGACTACAAATATTGATCATCAGTCAGCTAAAATTTAAACTCATTAAAATTTAATGAGTTTAATGTTTCAAATCCTGTAAAAAAAAACAAACCTTTTTGAAGAGATGTACGTTTTTATATGTTTTTACTTACCACGGTTTGAATGTAATGTCTGTTTCTGTGGATGTGTGGAGAGACAGCAAGAGATATTAGAGGAGATGTTTGATGGCATCTGATCACTGGGGTTCTTTCTGGCAGAAGCACCAACGCTCACATTATGAACAAGAGGGGGAACCAGCGGGGGCGGGGCGGGGGATAGTGAACAGAGTGAGGTAAACACATGGTTCAAACACAGGGTACACCTCAAAACATTTGTTCCCTGAACCAAGCTGCCCTGAGGTGATCCCAGGACTTATAACGAGGAACGTCCCTCTGCATATTTATTTTTCTCATTTTATGACACACATATTCCCCCGCATCCCTCGTAAAATCTCATTCATGGTTAAATGCCGGAATTGGGTTTGTGAAACAAAACGATTTCTTGTTGTTTTTTCTTTTGCTCGGGGTCTTGGTGGGAGTCACTGAGGCATTTTACGTTTTGCTGTCTGTGTTACATTTCGACATGTCACGGACTGTTAGAGACTAAAATGCCTGTTTTGGACCAGCTGTGCTTACAGTGCTTTTACTCTCTCTCTCTCTCTCCTTCTCTCTCTCTCTCTCTTTCTCTCTCTCTTTCTTTTTCTCTCTATTTATCTATCTATCTATATCTCTTTCGCTCACACACAGACACTCACACACACACACACACACACACACACACACAGACACACACACACACACACAGCTCAGCCTGTGAAAATGGGAGAATGGTGCGAAAGGTAAATAGAAAGCTTTTAAACTGTCTACGGAACACACAAAGAGAGGAGATTATGGAAGAACTACAGACTCTGTCAGACACACCTCCACGCTCACACACTCACACACACACCAATAGTAAGAGACTTTTTTTGTCACTTAGGGAGAGACACTACGGGCTTACATTTAAAACCGGAGACTGACTCTGACTTCAACGACAAATCTTAACCCCGCCTTAATCTTAAAACACATGTCTATAAAAAACACATTAAGTTTGATTTTAGGATGAATATCATCTGCGTCACCAAAGCTTCAGGTTATTCCTTTATTTCTTAGACATCTGTTGATGATCTTTCCATAGAAAAATCTGAATATTAAAAGGTACGATTACTTCATTCATTCGTCATTATCTGTAACGGCTTATCCTTATCATAGTTAACTTACGTTTAAAGGTTGGTGACGCTAGAATGTGTAGTTTGACATATATACTCTGAACCAAATAAAAATACACTACTCAAAAAAATTAAGGCATCGTGATGAACAAATTATTGAAGTTGAATATCATGATTGGTGTATTATTAATGTGAATTATTGAAATTTCCGGCTGATCCAACTTGCATGAATTTCACCAGAGCAACTCATAATGTGTCTCAATAGTGTGTTTGAGCCCCACGTGTCTGTAGGCACTCATGACAACATCTGAGAATGCTCCTGATGAGCCGAAGGATGGTGTCCTGGGGGATCTTATCCCACACCTGGATCAGAGCATCAGTCAGCTCCCGGAGAGTCTGTGGTTCTACCGGATGGTGTCTGATGCACAGATACTTAATATCCCAGAGGTTCTCAGGTGGATTCAGGTCTGGTGATCGTAAAGACCAGTCGGTGGCATCAAGACCTTCATCCTTCAGGGACTGCCTACACACTCTGACCACAGGAGTCCAGGCATTGTGTTAGGCAGTGCCTGGTCTGACAGTGTTAGGTCTGACAATGGGTCTGAGGAATTCATCCTGGTACCTAAAAGCAGTCAGTGTACCACTGGCTAATATGTAAAGGTCTGTGACACCCTACAAGGATACTTTTCCCCAGACCATCACTGACCCACCACCAAACCGGTCCTGCTGGATTATGTTTCAGCCAGTATAACGTTCACCACGGCATCCCCAGACTCTTTCACATCTGTCACTTGAGCTCAGCGTGAACCTGTTCTCATCTGTGAGGAGAACAGGGCACCCATGGAGAACCTGCCCATTCTGGGGTTCTCTGGGAGCAAAGGTCCCACTAGTTGTCCCGCAATGGGTCCTAATGCCTCCCTCATTGAGACTGTTTCTAACAGTTTGGTCAGAAACATCACACCAGTAATAAGGTTCTTGCAGTACTTCTCCTGTTTCTCCTCACACAAAGCAGCAGATACTAGCAGGTTTTAGGTTAGGCTAAGTCGATGCCCTTTTATGGTCCTGTCCAGCTCCTGTCTCCTGGTATCTCCTCCACGCTCTTCAGACTCTACATTGAGACACAGCAATCCTTGTTACAGCATGTATCGATGTTCCATCCGGGAGGAACTGCACTATTTGGTCCACCTGAATGGGCTGCAGCTACCAAACATACTACAAATATTCACAAGGATCTTAGTATAATGCAAAACTAGAGAGGAGGCAGTCAGAAAGGAATGGCAGTGACAAATGATCTTTTGCCACCATCTGCAAAACCAGCACTTTTTGCAGGTTGACTTGCTTTTGACTCTCCATTGCCTCTGTTGTCACTTTCATTTGCAACAAAGCAGATGGACGATCAAAATCCTGTAGATAGATAGGTAGGTATTTAGGTAGGTACGTGCACATGCTGTAGTGGTTCAGTTCTGAAGCTTATATGTCCATAGTAGGAGCTTTCAGCAGTGGACAGGGGTCAGCATACACACTCTGGTCTGTTACTAGGAGCCTCTCATGCAGCGCACTGAAAAACTGGGTTCTGACATCATTTGTATTAGAACCAGCATTACATTTCTAAACCATTTGTGCTACAGTAGCTTTTCCGTGGGATCAACACAGACTAGAACTCACCTACCATGTGTATAAATGAGCCTTTGGCCCCAATGACCTTCCTTGGACCTCCTATGGTAGGTACCAACCACCGCAGACTGTGAACACCAAACACTTCTTGCAGTTCCAGTGATGCTTTGACCCAATCATCTATTATCGTCTGTTCTTTGTCAAAGTCTCTCAAATCCTCTCGCTTGGTCATTCCCCCTGTTTCCAAAAATTCAACTTCGGAACAAAATGTTAATTTCTTGCCTAATATATTACACTCACTGAAAGGTAACCATGTAAACCAAATCTTCTTCTTCTTCTTCTTCATCATCTTTTGGCTGTTCCCTTTTGGTGGCACCACAGCGGATCATCTCTTTCCATCCATAGTTACCGTTGTTGCCCTGCTGGCTAACAGTACCAGTGTTATTCATTTCACCTCTCAGTGGCTATAATGTTATGGCTGATCAGTGCAAATCCAAGACAGAGACAGCAAAGAAAAGAGAGAAAATATTTGTATCCTATAATCCTTTCACCCTGCCCACTCTCATCTGGCTAGAAGCCCATGACCAAACTGCTATAACTTCTATACAAAACAATAATGGCTATAAGGAACAAACACAGTTATATCCAGGGTCCCTGCAGAGACCACCACACGTCAGTGAGCATAAACAATGACTGAGAATTACTTTGGCATAATTCTTATATTTTTGGAAAAGTATTTGCATATATATAGTCGTTGTGGATTTGTTGGACAGATTGGTGTTGGCAAAAGGATTCACTCTCTCGATAGTTTTCATTGTTTTGATTGAGACAGCAGGAATTACATTCTGTGCATTTAACTGCTTCCCCTTTTGCTTCCCTGAAGTCTCATGGACACTGGATCATTTTCTTTCCCCCTAACAGAGCAACGTTGCTTCAAGTTAGAGAAGGCAGAACCAAATATTTCCCTGTTCCGGACCTTGGAAGTACACAGGGCTTATCTTTTTATGGTCCCCTTAAAAACCCGTGATGCTATTTCTTCATTCCTTCATGCTGCCTGGGTTTGCTTTTCTTCAATTCCTTCATGGTTTTTCACCATTTGAGGATAATAAAACAGGACTAGACCCCAAAAAAGGTCAGCAAGACCAGCTTGTGTGTGCCAGGAAGGAGAGACAAGGATGAGCCAGTTTAAAGGAAGAGAGAGTCTGGATTCTGCTCTCCTTCTCTTTCAGACCAGACGGATGAATGAGTCCTGAATGGTTTTGATTCTTAGCCTATTTGCAGCAGCAGTTTGATGTTTGACAGAGGTCTGAACTTCATCTATGTGTCAAACCTGCAGAACCACCCTACCAGAGCTAATATCCATAGGAGATTCTCACGGGTCGGCATGCAAGTATAGTATACATAGTTTACAGCAACAAGCGAGAATATTCAAAGAGATATGGAGAGTTTGTTCTTTCATGTTGGCTTTGCTTAAGATACAGCAAAGATCAGATGAGCTGATCCATGAACCCCGGCCTTCTTTGGAGCTGTGGGACAGTCAAAGATAATCCCTCTACAGCCAGCACTGCTGGAGATGAAATAATGAGTGACTAGAATTATATCTTTGCGCAACGTGTATCAACTTGATTGACACATTCTACAATCAAATCAAAGTGGTGACAGCTGGTACTGATTTCCCACAACTGTTGTGGTTTAAGGACAGAGAACAGAACGAATGGGAAAGAAAATTACAGAGAAGAACAGTAAACAGACACAGAGCTCGATATGAGGGTAAAAATGAGACGTTGTTTTTCCTTGATGTCACATGAGATGATTATTCAGAGCTTGGCTGCTATTTGTTTTCTATTAGAACGACTGTCGTCATTTTTGACTGAGAAGACTGACAACGTTTGATGATAAATGTTCTGACATTGTTTGTTCTTTGTCTGCAGCAGCTACAGTTAGCCAAGCTGGAAGATCGATCTCCACCAACACAGGAGGGAAGTTTCCGTCATGCCTCTGTTTCCAGTTACTTATTTCAAGCACGAAGAGTGCAAAGACCCTATTGTTTCTATAGTGATTATTGTTCCTCCCTATGAATCACATTTTTTGGAGCTTTATCATCATTAAAAACTCATGAAAGATTTCATATTTTAGGGTTCACAGCAATGGGTGTGGTGAAATGGTCCAACAGGGGCCCCTAAAATGAAAGCCCTCAACCCCGTTTCACATAGCAGAACAGATTTTGTACATGTTTATCATTCAAAAATCACCCAAACAGTCTCTTTGTGTGATAACGTAAACCTTGCAGGAAGTTTACCATTTTGAATTGAATGTATGATTTTTTCCTTTTCCAATTGTTATACTTTAACAAATTCATCCTGGAGCTTTACCCCGATCAGCTTCTAATTTAATGAATGACATGTTCAGACCATAAGGATTAAACATTTTTAGAAGTTTGAACTTTTGATCAAAGGTCTGGACAGTATAGGGCGGTAAATGATGGTGTCTCGCCATAAGTACGAGTACTCATAATGTCACTTTCAACCATAATGTCATAAGAACATCTTGTTGGCAACAGGAAGTAAGCCAGGAAGTAAGCCTGAAGGACAAATATCATGTGCGTAAAGTATGAAAAGTCAGATCCATGTTCACATGGGAGCCTGATCGCGGATGGCGCAGGAATCAATGGCAACCTCATGCGAGAGCCCAATCAAAGCAGCATGCAGTTTCCATTATGTATTGATTTTCCCATTTTACTTTGAAGGCTTGTTGTCATTGTTCTGTGTTTTGTGTTTTATTGTTTCCTGCTATATTTTGAAGGTGTGTCTCTCAATATTTCCAACTCGGTCGTACACTTCCTGTTATTCGCTCTCAGTGATCTGTTTTGCTTTATGTGTTCCCATCTCATGTACTCTCCCAGCTCCAAGTTTAACTCCTCTCTTTTCTGCAGGAAGATCAGCTGAAACATCAGACATTAATATCAATGCAACACTAATACAAAATGCTCAATATTACTACTCATCATTATGTTTAGCATTACCTCTCATTTTTCTGCCATGATATTACATTGAATATCGTTATTTTTATTGTCATGTGCAATATTACTTTACTGTATTATTTTGTGGAAGATTAATTCCATTACTTCAAAGTATTATTATCCGGTCCTATAATAGGTGCTCATTATACTGTTATTCATACTCCCTTGTTTACAATTAATTCTTATTCATTTTACTAAATTAATTTGAGGGAGTAGTAAAATGGAAAAAGAAGTAAACGTAAGGGATGGGAGGCTAATATTATAATCTTGTACAATAATACGTTCATTATCATGCTGCTATTCTTAGGCACTCGTTTGCATTTATTTCTTATAATCAAATTACTTTTATACTTTCTACAATTACTATTCTCCCATTTTCTTTATCTCCTATACATCTTTATATTCCCACCTATTTGAAATATTCTACCGTCTTTACTAAAGATATTTTGATATTGTAATTTTGAAGCACTCATTGGTATAAGAGTTTCTTTAGGGATCATTAAGTTCTATCTTATATAATAATTTGCCTGTTTCATTTTTGTTAATATCAGTGTTTTTTTGTGTCTTCCCTTTAATTCAACTGTTTTGCCCGGACACATGTATCTACATCTGTAAAACAATACAATAATTAGATTAGTTTAAACCCAAGTTAAATTGGCTCTAAAATGTACAAGTATAAAGGTGTAATGTTGATATTTACAACATTTATTAATTGAACCTCCCCTCATATTATTATATTATTTTCAAGGATTATGTACTTGAGATGAACGTCTATCTACGCGGTTAACATTCAGCACAAATCACCATAACATGACTATTCTATGTCGTAAGAACTAAATAGTTGCTTCTCTGACTTTTATAGCAAACAAGGTTATTTGCATGAATGTAAAAGTAAAGGGTTGGGATTATATAATTGCATTTAGTGCATCTTGGTGTGAGAGGATGCCTGAGAAATGGAGGAAAAGAGGACTGCTGCTGATCTTCAAGTACAAGGGTGATGTGCAAAGCTGAAGCAGATACAGATGCAAAAAAAAATGATGGAGATATGAAAAAGAGTAGTGGAAGCTAGGTGAAGAAAAGAGGTGACAATTTGGAGTGCGGGATGGAAGTGCACCAAGGATCGGCTCTGAGCCCCTTCTTGTTTGCTTTGGTAATGGACATGCTGACGGATGAAGTCAGGCGGGAGTCTCCATGGACTATGATGTCGGAATATGAAATTGTGATTGGTAGTGAGAGCACGGAGTGTGTGGAAAAAAACTTTAAGAGGTGGAGTTATACCCTGGAGAGAAGTGGAATGAAGGTCAGTCGCAGCATGACAGAATACATGTGTGTGAATGAAAGGGAGGCAGGTGGACAGTGAGGATGCAAGGTGTAGAAGGGTTGAAGGTGCAGGAGTTTAAGTACTTGGGGTCAACTGTTCAAAGCAACAGGGAGAGGGGGAAAGAGGTGAAGAAGCGAGTGCAAGCAGGGTTGAGTGGGTGGAGAAGAGAGTCAGTAGTTATCTGTGACAGAAGTGTACCAAGAGTGAAGGGAAAGGTTTCCAAGATGGTGGTGAGAGCAGCTCTTTTGTCTGGCTTACAGGCGGTGGTACTGACCGAAAGTCAACTGGAGGTAGCAGAGCTGAAGATGTTTTGATGTTCATCGGGAGTGAGGAGGATGGACAGGATGCTGGAGGTGGAGCTGCCAGGCAGGAGAAAAATGCAAAAACCAAGGAGGAGGTTTCTGGATGTAGTGAGAGAGGACATGCAGTTGGTTGGTGTGACAGAAGAAGATGCAGAGGACAGGGCGAGATGGAAAAAGATGACCCACTGTGGTGACCCCTAAAAGGAAGAGCCGAAAGATCAAGAACAAGAACGAGACAAAAAGAACAAGAAGAAGAAGAAAAAGACAACCCTAACAGAACTTACTGGGGAATAGTGAGGCCCCCACTTTGACAATGTGTTTCCAGTAAAGGTCAAAGGGGACTTTTGCTGTTGATTTGAACCCAGTGACGAGGTTGGGTTTCCTTCAGTTAAGCCCTTTCATGGCTCATTCGGACTAGAAAGAAGCAGAACTTTTTTCCTTGTATTCCCTCTGCTGCAGCGGAACCGACTGTAAACAGAGAAATATGATGAGAATTGTGAGAAGGGGATTTGCAAAATCAAGAACTTGGACACACTGACGGTGGATGTGTGTTTTCCTAACCTGTGTGGGACCCAGATTTTGCTTCTCCCTCTCTCTAACCCTGAGCTCTCGGTGCAGTTTCATTAAAGTATGCTTTTAAGTTAAGGCGAGATCTTATCACGCATCTCCACTCCGCTCAGATCCTTTCTCTGCCGCTCTCGCTTCATTTGTTATCACTTCTAATCTTCCTCTTCCTTCCACCGTTTCCCACTGCCTCACTCAGCCCCCCTCACACACCTTCACTCTTCTCCTCTGTTGTTCTGTCAGCCTGCTTCCAGGCACTCATTATCTACTTGAAGCTATGGAGTTCCTTAAAAGGCAGAAATAGAAGCCGGGCGGGAGGAGAGGGGTAATTCTTGAGGCCTGAGACACTAAGACCACCACAGTTCTCTCCTCCTCCTCCAATCCATCCTTTGTTTGCGTTCCACCACATCCCTCCATCCACAGTTTGTGTTACACCAGTAGCTATGCCTCTTTCTCTGCTCGCCTTCTTCATGTTTTATTTCCCCAGCTCATCCATCATGCGCTGTCGCCGGCGGTGGTGACACTGGTGTAATTATCTGGTATTTATGTGAATATGCATGTCCTGTACTAGTGTTGCCTTGGTCTTGAGCGGGCTCTCGGTTCCTCCGTCATGTCATAATTCAAGCCAGAGGGTGACGTTTGAGTCGCCTACAGGTACAACGACACAGTGAGACACCTTTGATTTTACGCTGCTCTCAGTGGTAGCTGTCGTTTCCAAACAGCAGGAGCCCCTGTGGAAGAAAAATAGTGAATATGTTAATGACGTTTAAGCACCTACTCGCCTCACAGGGTACAAATGCACCATAAGCAGTTTGGAGGATACATTTTATTATTGGTGTTTCAGTGCTACGCAAACATGACGTTCCAATTTGAGGAGCCACGGGGGGAGTCTAACTCCCGAACCACAGCGCGGCTGGTGCCAGGCTCGGTCTGTAGAGCTTCAGAGCAGCAGCATGCAGAGAAACACGAGGGAGGGTAATCAGGGCCTACACTCTTTGCCCTGAAGGTTCAGATGCCCCTCAAAAGTATAACTCAGGCCACGTTCATCCTGGACTCCATCTTCACATCTTCTTTCAATTCTGACCAAAGACTTATTTGGTTATAATAAATCTCTGCACTTTTTTCCTGCCAGAAACCATGACTCCACAAAAGAGACTCAAAGCCTCTCATGGTCTGGTTGATCTGTAATGATGGATAATGCCAAGTTTAAAGTAAAAAAAAATGTCTTAACTTTCTGTGCAGTGGAGTAGAAAAACTGTAAGGCAGATAGAGGGAATATTTTCCAGTTCTCAAAGAAGAATGAATACATTTTTGGACATCTTACATCTCCTCTTCTGTAGCGGCCGCCGTTTGTAAAAGTAGCACATACACAACATTTTTTCAAATTCAGCTCCAAATGTTACATTTAAATGTAAATGCTGTATCTTAATGCCAAAACTAAATCCAAATCTGAATCTTGAACCTAAATGCTTCGAAAATATGCAAATGTACACTGACATCAGCGAATGAAGAAAACCACTCGATGAAGAAAACCATTTCTATACACAATAAATGCGACCCCTTTTCGCACCAAAGCAGTTTCGGATGTAGTTCTGGGCCGGTGCCTAACTTGGGATAACCCTGGCCCCTAAAAACAGGTACTTAAGTGCAACCAAAAGCTCTTGGGTTACAAGCAAGAAGTGGTGACGTCAGAGACTGGGGTCAGGTTCTTTTTTAGCAAACCCAGAAGTTTTGGTCCATCATTTTTGAAAAGTGAAACTGAGCGAAAGTCTCTTCTACCTGAAGAACCTAAAAGCATCTTAACCGAGATAATTTCACCATCCTTGATTTGTATTTGAACCATTCAATTAAGTTATATGGGTGTTTTTTTTAAAACTGACTTGGTGCAAAAGGGGCGATGTTTGATAGAAGTGGTTTTCTTCATCGAGCTTTTATTTTGGTACTTCCACTGACGTCTGTGTAATTTCATATTTTCTGAGCATTTAGGTACAAAATTTAGGTTAAGATTTAACATTTGGAGCTAAATGTGTCAAAATGTTGCTGTTGAAATCATGATGTGCTACTTTAGAAAACGTCGCCCCAGACTTTTGTAGCATTGGTCAAGGATCTTTGTCCCTTTAAGAAAATTGTCCTTCAACATTTGCATGAACTTTGTTTTGATTAACTTTGTTTGTGTCCTTGCAGGTGGACTCCCATCAGACATTTTACCCCCGCTGACAAGGTTATGTTAGGGTCAAAATTAATAGACAGATTTGCATGAAATGTTACCCAGAGGTAGGTTTTGGCATGTCCTACAGATGATTTCATTTTGGTGGCATTATGTCATGACTACACAGCGTGATGTCATAATAACGTTTTGTTGATTACTGTGTAAAAGGGCACTTTTAAGTTTTTTGGCAATAACTCATTAACTAAAAGACACATCTGAATGGAATGTTTAGCATTAACATAGCTTTGTCAAATCACAGTAGGATTACATTTTTATGATTTTATGTCATGATGTCATGGTATGATGTCATAATAGATCAATTTAGTATTTTTTTTGCAATAAATCATAAAAACAATGGATGAATCTGCTTGAAATCCTACCCATATGTGGTGTTTGGGAAACTCTAGACTTGACTAAATTTTGATGAGGTCATGTCATGACATTGTAGCATGATGTTATATGAACTTTTTCTGAACTATTAGAAGATAGGGCACATATGGAGATTACTTTGGCCATAACTCTGTTAATAATGGGTTGATTTAGTTGAAATTTGGTTTGTTAATGTCACATTCTTAATCTACAATGACAAGCCAGAAATTACCTGGATTCTGAAACTATTTCATAACGGATCAGGTTGATTATTTAGATGGGTTCCTTCATTTGAAAGCGATCTAATTGAGATTACTATGATCTCTAATTGGTAGAGATCACAGTAATCTCTACCGTGGCTACCGTTGGGGTGTGCTGTGTTGAGTTGGTGTTAACTTTTGAAGACACAGAGATGATTACGTCCGCCAAGGAAGGTTATGATTTCACCTGTGTTTGTCTATCCGTCTGTGTGTTAGCAGGTTTTCAGAAATACTAATGAATGGATTTGCATGAAAATGTATCCAGAGGAAGGTTTATGCATCTCCGAGAGGTGAATACATTTTGGTGACATTATGTGTTTTGCAGATTATTATTTGTACATTATAGTGTAACGAGGTGTCTATCTGTCATAACTAACAGATGCCTCTATCACCTATGACTCAGTCAAGATAGTAAGAAATATAAAGTCACCAACTTCCGTTTGTGGGTTTATATTCCTGTCAAAAGTTTAAAAACTAGCAAAACAAATTTAACAAATGTTCATTATTCACGAACAAACACAGTGTGATTTGCAAAACCCCATCAACAAGCTAACGACTGTTGTTTTACCGAATCAAAACATGTTCATCGAATAAATAAAACAGGTTTTACAAACGTGCCAGGATTCACTAACAAACAGAAAATTTGCAAATACAAAACATGATTAACAAACCAACATTTTCTGATATGCAAAAACAGACGTTGTCATCAAATACATCTCTAACATGTTTCTAAAAAATCCCTTTTGCCTCAGTCTTTCTGTGGGAGACCTTCTTCAACTTTCTCCCAAATGGCCTCGGACTTTCTCACCCTGTTTTATTTGTTTGTAAGCTTTTGGCAGGTACATAACTCTATATTATTAATTGTAATATTTGATTTTTTATCCCAATTGAATTCTGATTCCAGGTTTTTCCCACTCATCTGCTTAAATGTCCCCACAGTAAGTGACAATGTTGGCCTTAACTTCCTGTGAAAATCATGTCAAGTAAATACATTTTAATTGTATAGCGCACTATATCTTTCTGAAAAGTGCTCTGTTATCAAGAACCTTCCTTCAAAGAGGCTGAACCACTCAGGCTACCAGCAAATCAAACCTATAGAAGGATTTTGAGCCGGCTGGTTTCTGTTTGAAGGTGAGGCTTCCCGTGTTCCACCGCCCGAAGACGTCCAGCGCTCCTGCTGCCAGTATCGGGTCGCTACAGACTGAGCTCACTGTGCAGAAGAAGCTTTGCTGCATTTGTCCAGAGATAAAGAAAATCTGTGGACTTCATCACCGAAAAGGTAGAGGAAAACAGCACGAAAATAATCCGGGCACAAAAATGTAATCCCCCTTCAAAAAATAAAAGAAGAAATAATAAACACAAAGTGTTTTTAGTTTGTAAAAAGAAAGAAAAATCTGACAATAGAAGTCATGAAAATTTGGAGATTTTGAATTTGGCTGAGAAAAATTGGAAATAGAATATTATATATAATAACTTATTAATAAGTGTTTCAGAATAAGAAGGTGATGATAAAAAATTAAAGGACATATTGATTGTGAAATCTACTTTTAAATAAAACTTAATAAATATTTTAAAGAGGCCTAGTCCAAATACATTTTGTCTGTTCAGCTCTAGCAGTTAGCGAGTTAGCTTAGCAGTTAGCTATAAGCCCTGAAAAGCTTACCAACAAAGATGAATCTGGAGTCGACGAGAATGGTTCTGCTCTTGCTAATGATTTCACAACTATAGCTTCCCATGTTTTGTTTTTGTGTGAATGTGTGTGTGTGTGTGTGCGCGTGTTTGTCAGGTTACAGTTGACAAGGATTTTTAACTGAATATCGTGAATAAATCACTCATTTAATTAATGACAGTTTTAATTTCTGACTCATTTAAGGAAAAATTCTTTCTGTCCTCACCAATTTTTTGAAATTTAATTTAAAAACTATTTGGATCATGTGACACAGAGATTGATCATGATTGAACCGATCTCTGTACAGCAGATCTAATGCACATATTGGGGGCTACTTTCAGGTTGATGTTGGGTCACAGCCAGCGTGGAACACGATGAGCAGAATCAAATGAAATAAGAAATACTGTGAGAGAACATTCAGTGTTGGATGAGGGACGGGTTCTACGGCTCCAGTGCTGACAAACAGCAGAAGAAATGACTGCTGAGGGGAAGGAGAGGCTGGAACCGGGGAGATGTGTCAAAAAGATGTTTTCATTCCTTGTGTTGTTTGTGTTTGTAGAGACCGCTGGATCACATTAAGAGGAAAGCTCCCGCTCAAAATCTTGCCATGGGGTAAATAACCCCAGTGGAAACTGTTGTGTTTCAGCCCACAGTCCCATTTCCTAAATGATAGGCCAGCGGTTATGGAGGTTAAATAGATTTATCTTGTAAAAGAGCGCGCCATGCCGTTTTTATAGGCAAGTATTGCCCTCCTGTGGCGAGCAGCGAACAACGCTATTAGTGGTCTGAGGAGCTGTGAGTGTGTTTAAGCACCTGTGTGTAGTTTGGAGCTGAGAAGAATGATGTGTTATGTCCTTCTGCTAATGGAATCATGGGATTAGATATGTTTTATGTTTCAGGTACCGTGAGACTCGCTTGCTCCCCTGCCAACCCACTAACCATCCGCACATTAATGAAAATTAAGACCACATTGAGTTAGTGTGTGTGTGTGAGCGTGTGTGTTTGTATGTGTGTGAGCGCGTGTGTTTGTGTGTGTGTGTGTGCTTTGAGTGATTGCTGTCTGGACCTTATTTAAGTAGAAACAGATTGAAGAATGATAATTAGGCCTAATAAGATGGAATTTCCCTAACTATGTCAAACAGCAGCCGCATCATAGCACAGCTTTTAAATGAACTGCAGGTCCATTGGTCCCAGACACACCCACACACGCATACACACACACACACCCACACCCACACACACGCACATACACACGCACTTACACACACACACAGACAGTACATTCTCACACACCCACACACATACACATAGCCACACCCACACACACGCACACGCACTTACACACACACACACAGTACATTCTCACACACCCACACACATACACATACACACACCCACGCACATACACACGCACTTACACACACACACACAGTACATTCTCACACACCCACACACACATACACATACACACACCCACACCCACACCCACGCACACACACACGCACTTACACACCCACACAGTACATTCTCACACACCCACGCACAAATACACGTAGACACACAACCACACCCACACACACACATACACACACACAAATGCACACATAATAATAATAATAATAATACATTTAATTTATAATACACGCACTTACACACATACATTCTCACACCCGCACACAAAAATACTCAGAACCACACACACATTCACATACACATACACACACACTCAAAACTCACATACAAACACACTCCCACACTCACACACACACATTCACCCCCCCAAATACATTGAAACACACACACATTTACACATACAAACAAACAAACAAACTCACACATACTGAAACGCACACACACATTTTCACACACACAAACAGACACACATACACTGAAGCAGACACACTCACACACACACTGAAACACACACAAAGGGATCTTGATGATTCGTTCTGCAATTATCTTCATGCTGAAATTCGCAAATTATTTATTTATAATAATTATTTATTATATAATTATTATATAATTATGATTCTTCCAGCACACTCGCTACTAACGTGTGACAAAAGTGGATGTTTGCTGGGTAAATAAGAAGCTGCTTGCAGTAGCCGGTTACTTTGGCATATTTTTGAATAGATATCCTGAATTATTTTATTTATTATCAATGTGTCAGTGAGTTTCAAATATTTACTGGTAGTATATATTCTCTCTCTCTCTCTCTCTCTCTCTCTCTCTCTCTCTCTCTCTCTCTCTCTCTCCCTCTCTCTCTATCCATCAACATTTCTATCCCCACCTGATTTCTGTAAAGATAAAATCTCTAATATCATTGTATTTCAGTAACATAATAAAAAAACAATCCCTGAATTTGCTCAGAAAGTCTTTGAAAACTCCTGCATTAAATTTGATAGAAATACCAAGAAGTTCATGTCATTCTACACAGTTTGTGTTGGATAGAACCAGGAGGACTCTCCATTGGACTCTCTCCAACCAGCTGGATAAACCATAACCATGCACCAATAATGTGATAAAATTAGGATATTTGACCCCAGAGAGGGATTTTGACTGCAGAATACCACATATGTCCACTGAGGAGAGGTGGGGATTTGTCAAAATATAGTTTAGTGCACAGTGAATCGATTTTTGAATTAGGAGCCCTAGTATGGGCATTCGGGTTAGATGAAGCTAGAGTCAACACTTGAATTGCTTAGCAAAGCAAAAAGAGTGGGTGCAGGTGAAACCTTTATCCAGGCACAGGGTTCAGAAAATTATCAAATAACTTGCCATAAAAAAAGTAAATTTCAGTTTCCCTGGTTTCAAGTCTTTACACTAACTTAAAAACCGCTTGTCTTATATTTGACAGAGAAAATGTGATATTGACTCTCCATCCAGCTATGCATCCATTTTCTGTAACAGCATGTGCTGCAAAGGGTTCGAGCATATACCAGCTGACGCTGAACAGGAAGCAGAGTCACCAGTTCATCACAGTGCAGATACTGATGAGTATTTATATATATTAGCTTCAGTACCCATTTTATTCTATTGAGTACTCACAGTGAATACTAGATTTTGTATTAAATTACATCATTTGGTGTTTTTTTTCTATAAAATTTTCATGCTTTTCCATGTTTTTCAACTCTGACCTGACCATCAGACATCTAAGAAGCATCATCCTGAGAGATACGCCATCAGAAACAGGTTTGACAGGCACGTCAAATTATGGTCAGACATAATTCTTTTACATCTCCAGGGGTATTATGTTGACGCCTGTCAGTCTGGAAATTCTTCCAAAGCCCTTCCAGAAGCTCCGGGATTCCATTGAACCCCGGCCAGCTATATAGCGCCCATGTGGAGAAACTCTGGGACAGCAGTGAATCTTCTAAGAAGTCATTTGTCCTGCCAAAAACTCTCGAAGAGCAACGTATAGAAATCACACGCTCGTCAAAAAAGAACCCATTCCAACATCCAGGAGGCTGCGCTCTCTCTTTTTTTTTTTTTTTTCCTTTGGCGTTGCTCTGCATTCATCCACCATCAAAAAGAAGTGCGGAAAGAATGAGATTCGTGGCAGAGAACAAGACAGAAACGCCGGCGCTGGTCTGAGTTCTGCCAAGACCAAATAGGTGATCCTCGAGTGTAGAAGCCTTTGAGCAAACGCACCTAAAACAGGCGCCGTAATCCCTGCTGTTCATGGCAGAAAGACAAATAGTGCTGTCATATAAAAACATACAGCCATGTACCATAACATTATGACCAACTGCCTAATATTGTGTACACGTCAAAACCGCTCTGACCCGAGGAGGCCCGGACTCCAGCAGACCTCTGAAGGTGTGCTGTGGAATCTGGCACCAGGACATTAGCAGCAGATCTTTCAAGTCCGGGAGGTTGTGAGGGGGCCGAGTCAACACCTTGAAGCAGTTGTTGTGTATGAAAGATGTGATTTATAGCAGTATAACAGTATATTCCACATCATATATAATACCTATTATTTTCTTAAATTACATAAGTGGACTTCACTTATTTCTCTCTATCCTAATGATTTGACTCATGAAATGTAATTAATGGTCTCCCTAAGTTATAAAACTAAGTTCACTTTAGATAACAGGACTGGTAACCTTGAGTTCTACTGGAGCACTATAGTTCAGTTCACATGTGTGAACTGGACACTTTGGATGAAGCAGAACATTTTTTCTGAGGCTCTAAGTGAGTTACTCAACGTCACTGAGTATTTTGTAAGCTATGGTTTCATTATTCACATCTGAATTTTGGCTGATGTTGGTGATAGCTAACAGTAGCCAAAAAAACAAACAGCCTTGTCATCCACATTAGAGCCTGTAGCATCGGATAGTCTGAAGCTGTAAAGTACACAGAGACTAAAAACCAGTGTTTTCTGTCATCCAGCCAAGCAGTTCTGAGCAGCAACCTGACTCACTTTGCTCACTTTTAAATCGAGCCAGCATTAACATACACAAAGAAATGCCTGTTTTATGGGATACATTTGACCTCAGGTGTCAGCACTTAGAGCAGCTGTATTTGAACTTTAAAACCATGTCTGTGTTTTGTTTTACAGCTGAAAGACAGACTGAACCGATTCTGGATCCTGAAGCAGAGATTCTTGATCTGACGGTAAAAATGTCCAACATATGGAAAAACGATTTCTTCGCACATTTTACTTCTTTGAGGCTCCTATTAATTTAATCTCTTTCACAATAAGTTTACCGAACAATGACAAAGCCTTTGGTCAAGCATGTTTTTAAACATTAAACCGATTTTTTTTTCTTCAAATTACTTTGGATTGCATTAAGTTTCATAATTCTGTTCTGTAAGTCCTCACATACTTTAATGTGCCAGAAAAAATAATAATGCTGCTTATCTTATAGGATTCCTCAATAGCCTTGGCTCCTCAGTAGCACCTTCACCTGTGGTGTTTCTCAGGGAACCCTCTGAGGCCCCTTATTTTTTAAAATATACATGCTGCCACCGGCTCATAATAAAAACAGGTTCAGTCACATTCTTCAATAAGAAAAAATGACTCCAAAAAAGCTCAAGAAAACACTTGAGCATGGCAATAAAGGGTTAACTCAAATATTTGCAACTAATAGCGACTATTAAACTCTCAGATAGTTACAATAATGGATAGGTGATTTTGTCATATTTCAGTTTGTATAGTGTCTGAGTTTGTGGAGGTATCGATTAAAAGTTTAATCTAATCCTGAATAACCTAAACTGGCGGTGAAGTTTAGTAAATAAATGCTTGATTAAGAGGAAATTACATCATAAGTCTTACGTAAATAGAGAACAGTCAAGTTAGGGAAAAGGTCAGATGATTGCAAAGAATTTCATTGTTTTTATATCCAAATGTTGTTTTATAATGTTGATATTGTGTTTCTATTTCTTATTATCTTGACTTTTTTTTTATTTGTGAAACACACCAGCCCAAATTTTTACAGATGTTATAGAAATAATTTGATGGCAGTCAACACAAAAGCAGAAAAGGTTTACTTTCACCATCACATTACAACAGTACACTGAAAATCTAAGTTTTATCTAAAAGAAATTATAATAAAATATAATTAATTATAATTAATATAATAAAAGTTTTATTATTAGTAGCAATAATATTAAGTCAGACTCACTCTGTTTACTTGAGGTGTAAACACTTAAAATAAAATAAAAAGTTAATTTTCACAGTCTCAACATCTAAATTCCACACATTCAAAATATTTGAAAACTATTTTCATAATATTTTAAAGCTATATTAATTTCTAACTACATGTGAATAACATTTGAAGTTCTGCATGAAATTGTACAAATGTTCATATCACATGAGGATATTGTAAAGTTAACTTCTTGTTAATAATAAAAAACATACTGATTCGTAGGCTGGTTAATTACTTGGTTCCTTATGCAGCCATTATCCTCAATTTTCAGCTTTTGCGTAATTAAAAAATGTTAATGTCATTCTTTCTATTAAACATTTTAATGCTTTATTAGCACACCTTGTATCGCGTGCACTATCACAGCTTGACATTAAAACAGCTTAGCTTTATTAATATATTTGTATTTTTGTCTATGAACCGTACCTGTTCAGAAACGTCTCAATTTTGGTACATCAAAATTATCCTCTTCAGGGTCTGGGTCAAGGACTGGAGCATTATTTCGATTTACAGATTTTAAAAAAAGGGAAAGTTTGTTTTTCCCTCCATTTTATTTTCAGTGTCAGATCTTAAACACTGGGGGGCCGAAATTTAAAAAAAATCTGATTATGTATTTTACATGGTCTATCCCTCTAATGTTCATTGCATATACTGGATCTAGGTTTTATGCTCTATTGGATAAATACTAGAGTCTTTCCTTTGGGCTTAGCCCTAATCTGTCCACCAGATGGCGCCCTCTCCCTCTCTCTGGGCTAAAACTTTCTTTCCTGGGTGCAATGAAATGAATTGTCTCCCCACAGAAATGTATTGTATAATATAAAAATCTGTAAGATTATAAATGTCTAGGCAGACTTTATTACTGTCGGTTTTTAGGATTTTTGATACAAACATTTTTTCCGCCTTGGTTTTGAGGTTTCCTGCTCTCTGTAGTTTTTTCTAGTCAGTAGAGAGCCGGAGACTTGAACCCTCTCTGCTGAGTTTACTGAACTGCTAGTTAAACACACACACTGCATTTCAATAAGAAGCATAGCTGATGAGATCACTGCGTTAATATCTTGAGGGAAAACTGAGTCCTTTTCAGAGGAGACAGTTCCGTGGAGCTACAGAGCGTGGAGTTTTTTCAGCCTTACTCAAATATTGGGGATAGAAATCTTCTCACTCTCAATACTGACCCCTCAACTTCACTGCAAAACTGTTTTGAAAGTACTCAAAACATAAGAATGTTTATGTACTTTTCTAAAATTAAAAATACATGTCAAGTTAATGAATTAGTCAGGGTCATCATTTAAGGACAGTATTAAGTGTTGAGTATTTCATTAATTCATTTATGTTGTTAAAATTGGAGATTTTGAGACTAAAGAGTTATTCATAGCTGTGAATCCAACTTTTTAAACTGTGGTTACATGATTCTTAAAAGGTGTGTATAAATCAATTTTATAAATTGTATGGACACAAAGGACACAGACCCTGCTGGTACTCAACCTTTTTAATTAAAGGAGAGTCAAAGCAATTTTTTAAAGTTTTCACAACTTATTCCAAATTAAAGAATTTGAGCTGTTAATTTTAAGTTCTTAAAACTGTAAAGTTTTGATTATCTTTGTATATGGAGTCTTAAGCACCGGTGACATCATTTGTAAACAGGTTTATTTAACTTTGTTTAAAACAAAGTGAGGCAAGGACTTACTGGCACTCAACATTTTTCTTAAGTACACTTAAAATAACTTACTGTTATTTAATAAATAAGTAACAGTAACAGTCCTTTGATGGACTGGCAAAGTTGTTAATTTTGGGAATAATCCAGTTTCTGCTGTGAGCAAGGAGAACCAGTTCTGTTATATTCCCCCATGAATTAAAAAAAATGGCGGCTGTGGCTGTCGGGCAGTCAAAAAGTTGGTGGTTCAATTCTTTTTTTCAACTTCTTTAAACATTAGAGAAAAATACCTTTTTAACTGTTTGGCAGAATCATGAAGCCATTAGTGAGGAAACAATAATGCTAAAACTCAGTGCTTAAACAAAACTTTCTTAAAAATGGTAAGAATTTTAAACTGTGGTATTTTACAGGGTGTTTGTGTTTTTCTCTGCACATTTATACTTAGTGGCAGGATTGATAACTGCACTGTAAAAATAAGGTCACCTCAACTAGTAGAAAACAGTTAAATTATGTATTTTCAATTTAAATTAAAAAAATAAAACATTCTATGTTTAGTTAAGTTGAAATTTAGTTCTAAATATGAAATGACAATCGTGCAAATATAGCTTCATGCCATCCATTTTCTTCCGCAAATTGCAGTGGTAGCAGGGGTAGCACATTTCCAGATGTGCCTCTTCCCAGCAACTCTGTCCAGCTCATCCTGGGGGATCCTGAGGTGTTTCCAGGCCAGAAGAGAGATAAAGTCCCTCCAGTGAGTTCTGGGTTGACCTCGGCGTCTCCTTCCAGTTGGACGTGCCTGAAAAACCTGCACATGCGTCCTGGAGGCATCGTGATCAGATGCCTGGACCTCCTCAACTGGTTCATCTGACGTGAAGGAGCAGTGCAAAAAGGTTTATGAGGCCAAATCCCTCCGGGCCTTTCTTTGTTGAGTTTGTATGTTCTACCTTTGTTTCTGTGGGTTCCCTCTGGCTAATCCAGTTTCCTCCCACCATCCAAAAACATGAAAAAGGCGAATGGCGTCCTTTAAAATGTATAGTATATACCGTAAGTATCAAATTCTAAAGAACTAAGTGTAAATAAATGGCTGCAGCTGTGACCCATTGTGGAATTTCTCCCGCATCGGATCCACTCCATGTTAATCATCCGTCTGCATATTTCTATCAGGCTCACCTGCTGTGAGGTGAGTAAAACAGGACATGGTACACCTGAGTCTAAATTGAACTGACTTTTAATTGTTTTCAAAGTCATTGAGGTTTGCTGGTGGGGTTAAAGGTCAACTTTCCAGGAGTCCACAGCTGGAAAGAGCTGGCGAAAATTCCAACCGGATTATTTTATTAAGAAATTGGGCCCCAGAGTTCCTAGATTTGCTCCTGCAGCTGGAACAAATGTTTCATGACTGACTTTAAAGCTGTGACTGTCAGGAACCAGTAACAGTAAATTGATTTAAGTTTGAAATGGAAAACTGGACCCTTCCCTGCAGAGCCCAGCCGGACGCAGATTAGCTGTGTGAGCACTTTGAATAAGCAGGACTTAAGCTTTTTTCATAGAAACCAGATTTGGTGGAGCTCAGCTGCCAGAAAGTAATAAAGATGGAAGCTGATGGTGTGAAATACAGTGAGATTTATTTGGCGATAGACTTAATCAGCATTGAGTGTTATGCTGGGGCTCGATATTATATATATATGTACAGTATATATGTATAAAGGATCCCACACGTGTTTTAGCTGATTGACATATCTTCTTCTTGATGATGTAACAACCTCTTCTACTCACTGGTTATTTTAAGTTAAGCCTCACCTGAATAACATCCCAAAATAAACTTAAAATAGAGTCACATCTATCAGGTGTATCTGCATAACCGTGGTGTCTAAGGACAGGTAAGACCTAAAATAATTTGTATTTACTATGTGTGATTAGTCTGAGATTAATCACAAACAAATATCAATATTTCTATCCTCACCTGATTTTTTTTTTCTAGATAAAAAAGTCTAAAATATAACTATATTACAGAAACACCATGAAACAAAGCAATCAGTGAATTTGCCCAAAAACTCTTTGATAACTGTCCTCCCTGAGAGCAAGGGTATATCCCAGAAATACCCCCAATCTCCTGCATTGTACAAGCAATTCCCCTGATTGAACTCCAAAAATTAAATCCGTCTCATTAATAATCTCCAACATTCCATATTGACTAAACCTAAATATTTCTATGGAGTCAGCAATATGCTCTAAGATCAGATCCCAGAGTGACTCAAAATGAAGATAAATACAGTTCACTGGTTTTCTAAGCTCAACAATAATACAAGACAGATTTCCTTGTCTCAATTCATAGGAGCTATATTTAGACACAATTAGACTTGTGGTTGGGAAATTGAGGACGATAAGCTGTGTTTTTCACAAAAAGCTCCCCCTAATGTGTATAATATCAACTATTATAGTGAAGTAATTCATATACAAGATAGAGGAGCTCCTTCTGGATTCATATGAGCCAATTTGGACATAATCAGACAGATGGTTGGGAAGCAATGGCCAAAATAAAATGTGTTTTTTGCAAAAAAAGCTCTCCCAATTGAGTAAAATATGAACAATTACGGTTAAAAATTACAAATTTGAGTTAGATCTCCTTGAGGCAGTTCATTTGAGTTACATTTGGACTCAATCAGACCAACCGTTAGGAAGTTATGTCCAAAAATCATTGGTTTCTAAAAAAAAAAAAAAAGGTCCCCTAATGAGTAAAATATGAACCATTAGAGTCAAATATGATATATACAAGACAGATCTCCTCGATAAGATTCATATGCACCAAATTGGATTTGAATTAGAATTTTTGGAGATAAATCTCCCCATAGTGGTGGAAATGTGCAACTGAAATTTCTCAAAATCAATCCTGTTCTTCCTCGCACTAAGGTCCACGAGGTCCAAAATGATGCTTGAAATGGTTTTTCAGTTATCACGTTAACACAAAGGATCGGTTCCATCTCTGGACTGCCCCTGTAGTTTACTCATCGCAGGATCCATGAGCCAGACTCTAAAGGTCTGCGTGATCTCCATGTGCCTCACAGGTTCTGCCCATTGCTCCTCTGGGACGGAGCACTATGTTGTACTGTGTATGCCTTGTTTTGAAATAAAGTATGAATTACTCGGACCAGTGTCTTGAGATGTGGAGCAGGTATGCTGGAGGCCAGAGAGCCTAGAGATCCTAGACTGCCTCCATGTATCTTCAGCTTTATATACAGCACAGGCTCGTTTCTTAGAATACCCTCCAACACGGTATTAGATTCTCATCAGAGTCACGAGAGCTAACTTCAATGTTTGCCTCATTAAAATAAAAGACTTAGCGTTGCTTTATACCCACCAACCATGACATTATAACCACTGGCTTGCTATTGTGTAAAACCCTGTTTGCTACCAAAACAGCTCTCTGATTTCACACCTTCACTCACCTTGACTCTTCCTAAGCATCATGATCCTTAGGCGTCTACAACTCTGCGGTTGGCCGACCACTAATCCTCCCACAGACCATTTTCATAGGGAAATGAGCTTTTTGTCTTAAAGTGAACTTTGTTTTTACCTCCTGCAGTGTTATTTTTTTTTTAACTCACACACAACCATAACTGAGAGAAGCTTGTATTACGAAGCGCTACATTCAGATTATCATGTAAGCCACTGAAGAGGACTTCGGATCCAAAGATCCTGCCAACGTGACCCCCAACACTGACCATACATATTTTAGGGGTTCAAGGAGCTAACATAGAATGTAAAAGTGAAGAAATAAGTGAGGGGTCATAGAGGTGATATTGTTTTATAATAAAAAGATATCAAACATTTGCAAGCTGAACATTTATGAGGTAGATAAATACTCAAGTTTGGGCTTAACACTGAAATGGATTAAGACTAATGTATAGGACTAATGTACATTTACATAACCAAATACACGCGCCTCTTCTCTCACATTCCTCATCTGCATATGTTAGATATTCACACACAAACAAGTACCGGTCTCAAAA
The DNA here is from genome assembly GCA_009660295.1 of Lophius piscatorius. Classification (NCBI taxonomy): domain Eukaryota; kingdom Metazoa; phylum Chordata; class Actinopteri; order Lophiiformes; family Lophiidae; genus Lophius; species Lophius piscatorius. The sequence continues at coordinate 560 of VRLP01000528.1, read as the reverse complement.
CAAACACATATTCTGAATGTATTCTTGAGGCGTGAAGTTCTGCTACTCTGTGTGGGGTCAGAGGTCAATGTATTTCAGATGTTATTCCATGCATAATTCTCCCTGCATCAGTGTAAGATTTTCGTATGTTAAAAAAATTACGGTAAAGGTCTGATTTTAATATTAGTGATCTTACTGGTTTTTTTTGCTCATAATCCACAGCTCCAGAAACCATTTGATCAATGGGATTTCCCACATTCATCACATCGATCAAACCTTTGCCGAGATGCAACAGTTCCCCGGTATAGACATTATTGTGATCAGAATCAGTTAAAAAACTACAGCATTTCTGTCACGCCTCTGTGTTCCTTTTGTCATGCCTCTGTGTTCCTTTCTCCCTCTGTGTCTGTCTTGTGATTGCTCCTCACGCTCACCTGTGTTTCCCCTCCAGCTGTGTCTCATTGTCTCGTTATGTCTGTGTGTATAAAGTCTGTCCTTACCTTCCCTTCTGTGCCTGTTCGTTGCATGATGTCCTCGTGTTGTCACGTGTCCCAAGCCCTTCCCGTGTGTCGTGAGTACCT
>VRLP01000527.1:107500-211677 GCA_009660295.1 Lophius piscatorius | reverse complement strand
CAGAATCTATAACCTTAATTAACATTGTTGGTTTTTTGGTAAGGCTTTTATATAGTTATTATTTTATTTTTTATTTATGCTTTTATCTGCTTTTACTTTGTAGAACTTTGAGATTTGATCCAAATGTAAAGTGCATTATAAATTAAATGTATTATTATTATTATTATTATTATATTGCTTATTAAAACAGGTCGCCCCCTAGTGGCTCGTTCGAGAGCGGGAAGTGAAAGTGCGCGCGACAGTTGTTCCTTACGTTCTACATGGAGGGAGACAGACACGGAGCTCTTAAGTAGCATTAGCAGGTGGCACGTGAACATGAGGCTGAACCATTTAATCACTTATTAAAATAGAAAACGAGTAATAAGAAAGTAGAAATGCTTTTAAAGGCTAGAACTGAAGTGACTCGACGGCCACAGAGCTGCCAATCCCGACAAAAAAGGCGCGTGTACTTATCGAATATTCTCGGTAAGTTAGCTGTTTGCTAACAACTCTTAGCACCCGGATGTTGTTGCTAACCTTGAAAGATTGTTAATTTATGAAGTTTAAAAACAGTCGGGATAAACTAATAACCTGATGAATGTGCCTTAGGCTTGTTTTCACTTGACAAACAAATTCACTTGAAATGGTAAATAGATGCTGCTAATTGTAAAAACATGGGGTTACTTTGCTAAACTTTGTCACACAATCCATGTTTTATATATTTTTATACTTTTTGTGCGGATGTTGATGGAGTTAAGCTTTGGTAAAGTAGAAAAAAACTGAACAGTTAATATTCAGCTTTAACCTTTAAAAATTGTAAGTGAAATATTTTTTTAACTATAATGGTTTTGATTTCTAAAGTTTGTAAGGATCTTATGCTGTAAATTGGTGTTTTACACTTGAGAAGTAATAGGAGTGAATAGTGAATGTGAATAACTGAGTAAATGTTTTTTTTTCTTCTTTTGTTTAGAGTATTTAGACAGAACTGTGCTGCTTGAGTCACTGCTTCCTGGTTTCCATCACCACCTTCTCAAGGATCACTGGATCTTAGTCACAGTCATCATCATCATCCTCGTCTGTCATCATTCCCACGCTTCATTGGATTCAAAAGCCTTCATCTTCTCCATCCTCTTGGAAGCCAGGCTGTTGGTAGGAACTCGAGTGCACTCTTATATTAGAAATGGTCAAAGAAAACTCTAACTGATAAAAACTGCATTTCATATCCTATTGATTATTTCTTAAACAAATTGTTATTAAGAGATTTCACTTCTATATTCGTATTTTGTTGTTGTTGAGTTCCAACATACGTGTTTAAAGATCTTATTTGAAATACACTGGGTTTGATCCTAAATTGCCCCAGATAAATTTGATTTTGAATAAATAAATAAGCATATCAGTGTTTTGTGAAACTTGACTGTTGTTTTGTCGGTAATTTGTGTTTTGTTTTGTTTTTTAAATAGAGATTGGTCCCGGTTGTGTGTGCAGTATTTGCTTCATTCCCTACAGGTTCAACCTCCTGTTAAAAATGGTAATTGTTTTTGTTTTAACTGGAAAAAATATAAGTGAGGTCATTGATTTAACTAAGAGTTATTCACTGAAAATAAGGCCGGGAAGAAAAAAATGTACAATACAGTACAGTTAAACTAAAAAGCATCTGGTTGTTGGTTTTGAGTTATTAGAGGACTATTTGAGTAATGCCCTTAAATAATTCTCTGCTGTATAACACTCCAATCTCCTCATAGAGAACCTAGACACTTAGACACACCTGTTAGTTTGGCGATACGTACGTCAGATGCGTTACACTCGCATGAACGTCTTCATTAGTTCGTACAGCAGTAGCTCCTCTGTGGGATCAGAGAACACAGCCCACAAACACCAGTTAACCTTTGACCCCTTTGGTAGCTGCTATCCGCTGCAGACTACAGAAAAAGACAATCAGCAAACCCGCAGTTCTGGAGATGCTCTGACCCAGTTGTCCTGCTCTTGTCAGAGTCACTCAGATTCTAACGACTGGCCAGAATTCCTGCTTCCAACAGGTCAACCTCAGGACAAAACATTCACTTCCTGTCTAATATATCGCATCCAGTGACAGACACCACTGAAATGAGATTCAGTTGGGCTGATTGGTTTATGCCAGAAACTCAACCTTAATGGAAAGGTGGACTGCCAGATTTTTTTTCAAGCTCACCTACGTGGAGAACTTTGTTTTTCTATACTCATGTTCCACTCCTCACAACAGCGACTATTTTATTTATTTTTCTTTGAATGGCAGTATTAGAAGTTAAAATGCTTAATAATGTATTTATATCTCAAAAAGCCGTGAATATTATGAAATCCCATATTTTACTCAATAGCAGGAGCTTTTTTTTAATGAAAAACTTCCTAACAGTTGGTCCTATTTAGTTCATATTTGGTGCCTATGAATCAACTCAAGGACATCTATCTTTTATATATCATTTTTACTCACTTCACTTACTTACTTTTTACTTTTATTTTACTAAAAACATTTCCGGGCATCATTTCACAGTTTATTTGAGGAGTTCAATCAGGGACATTGGTGGCTTATTGAGATTACACCCTTTCTGTTTGGGATGACAGCGTAGGCGTAATAATATTGAAACGGCACAAGGTGCAATTAGGTACTTTAAAGTAGTTTTATACTTTGAGTACACTTCAGGGCCTCTGTTTCACTTTGACCTGAGTAAAAACTCTGACTATTACAGGACAATCTCCAGAGTGCTCAAGTAAACTGCTTCTACCTGAGTAAAGAATGAAGAATGTACTTTCCACCTGTGCAAAGAGGTGGTGTAAAGGTTCTTTCCCCCTCCTACAGTCTGCGGTCAATTGTAGCACCTCAAACCCAGAACCGATCAGTCAACACCGACCTTTCGGCGATTCAGACGCAACACTTCTACCGTATTTATAGCCTGGTATTTCCCCTGCTTGTTGCCCTTAACCAAATCCACCTTCCATTGTTATTCCTCCTGCAGAGGGCATGACATTTGTGGTATATGCAGCGTTCTTTCATTACGCTGTCATAACACTCCGTCTGACGAGGGCAAAGGGTTATCCAGTTGACAGATGAACCCAACACCCAGTCATTTGAAAAACAAGGAGGACCAACAATCGCATCCGTAACCTTACAGTACTTTAGGAAACATAAAGCGTGAGAGTCAAACAAGAACTGTACCACAAATGTTGTACGTTCTCGAGCTTATTGTGTCTGAATGTTGTATTCTTAGTTCAACTTCTACAGAAGCAGAAATGACAGCCGACCACTTTAAGATTTAGACGTGGAGGCGTTATTAGTGTAAAATTCTACATTCTGTTTTACTACATTTAAAGGAAGGGTTAGACATTCTTGAGTATTCTCTTGTTCACAGTGATGAGTCTTTTTCCTTCCCGGTCTTAATGTAAAGATAAGTGAACAACGGCCCAGATTCGGCTTCATATTCAGCACAAAAACATAAAAGTTGTTTTATTTTCATAATCGCCAATTTCTCTGGATAACACTTTATTCACCTGGAGAAAAAACAAACTCACTCACAATCCATTTATTATATTCAAGGGTTTTTACTTGGATCACATGAGATTCCTCTGTGATGACATCATGTACATCAGTCCACAAAGGGTTAAAGTTTTTAAAAATAATGACCATAGTTATAATAATAACAATCTTTATTATCATATCTTTTATATGGATTCAATTTCAAAAATACTTATTATTGTTATTTTCATTATTAAATAAACTTCATCATTATAATCATATTTTATTATTTTGTATTACTTTATTTATTACAAGCAGATTAATCTACTACAATCATCATTTATTTTTTATTGGATTTTATTTGATGTTATGTTTCAATAATAGTAATAATAATAGTAATGATGAGAATAAGAAGGAAAAATAATCTTCAGAATCATTATCATATTCTATTCTTTTTTTATTACTGTCACTATCATAATCAGTAATTTTTTTATTACATTGGATTAATATTAAATTTCAAAATAACAAAAACAGCAACAACAATAATAATATAAGTTATAATAAAATTAATTATTTTGCTTTACAAGATGAAGATAAACTTATTTTGTAGCTCATGTTAGTCAGGGTGGATATTTGCAGTGTAGTTTCCCACCAAACATGTGTGAACACACACACACACACACACACACACACACACACACACACACACACACACACACACACACACAAAGACAGACACAGAAGAGGATCCCACCTGCTGGAAGAAGTGATGTGTTTTTAGCAGTTTCTGGAGCTGGAGTGTTTTTTATGGCTCCACATGTCCGGCGCTGACAGATGTTCTATTACGTTACTAAAAATCTGCAGCGCTGCCCGGTCCTGTGGAGCCTGTGTGGTCTACCTCTGGTTACCAGGGAGACTGCTTATCCACCTGCTGTAGATCACATCGTTTGACCTGGAGGTGATGGTGGGCTGTTAGAATCTCTTCCTGTTGCTGTAATGGTGGAACGGGCTGCCAGGGGATGAGAGGAGGTGAGGAATGAATCTTCCTCTCCTTTCTTTATTTTTATTCCTCTTGTTCTCTCTCAATTTGTTTCTTTCTCACTTCTCCACGCTGCTGCTTCCTCCAATCTTTGCCACTATTTGTATTTCCTGAAATGGTGTGTCCTTTCCTCACACACACTCGTCTCTACTCGTTTTATAACCACTCTATCAGTGCCAACTCCACTTTTCAGCCGTGACCATTCACTTTATTTTAACTATCCTCAACCATTTCTTAGTGGGCAGCACTGCTGCCACACAGCATGAAGGTTCTGGGTTCAAACCCACTAATGGCCTTTCTGTGTGGAGTTTCCATGCTATGCCCATGTTTGTGTGGGCTCCTTCTGGGAACTCCGGCTCCTCCCACAGTCCAAAGACACGCAGCATAGGTGAACTGGTGACTCGGGTTGAGACAGAATTGTTGAATGCGAGTGTGAACTCCCAGCCCCGTGATGAGCTGGCAGCTTGTCTAGGGTTTGCCCTGCCTCTTGGCTTGGAAAAGCCTTCAGGGCTCTGCGTGCCCTTCAGGGTAAGCGGTTACAGATAATGGATGTATGGATAAAGTGATATCCCATCCAAAAAAGTTTTTGCCACCAAATAATCCTAATTCTGGAACTGCAGGTCCATTTCACGTCTCCCAGATAAACCTCCCGTTCTATAAAAAAACCAAAAACCCTTAATTGGATCAGATTTCATTATAATACTGCTTCACATTTAAGTGTTCACATTTTGTTCTTCACTCTCTTAACAGTTAGAAAATCAATTCCATCAAATAACTATTTCCTATTTTCTATTTCAAAAATCTGATTTGTGGGTGTCCCCACGTTCTGGTCCATTCTGTTATTTCCATTAAGCCGGGCCTAGGTTGTACGACTTGAGCCCGATTCAAATTTACAAATGAGCTTAAAGACTGTCGGGCCGTCTGACGGTGTCAAACCTTCGTCGTTTGTCGCTCAGTGTACGCCAGTCACAAGAATGAATGACCCCCTACAGGGGTGGGATGATGGAATGGTTTTCTGGCGTGTCAGTAATTTTGACAGGGTCTCGATTCGATCGGCTGGCGTCGGCGCCTTCTTTTCTCACCGCGGCTGTGAGGAGTAGCGGCGATTCTGAGTTGCCATGGCGACACGATGGCTAATAAGAATGAGAGAATAAGATGTTCACGGCTGTCAGAGCGGTATTTGCTATAAAGTTAAACCTTTATACAGTTAAACGTAGCTCGCTTACCTCCAAGTCAAAACAAACCAGCCATACTGTCCACGGCGTTTTACACACTTAGGAGTCCAGATACGCCTTTTATCTTTTATTAAACGTCTAAAAATGATTATATGACAGAAAATCCATGAAATCTGTTTTAGACATGACGTGTAGAATCTGGTTAGAAGTTAAAACATGGAGTTATGGCACAAAATGCAGGTGAATGTGGACTGTTACTGTCAAGTTTGCTAATAACAGAGTTGACGAAGAGCAACAGAGTCAAATATTCCAAATACATTTCAGGAGTTTATTCATTTTAAGGTAAAGGCTACATTTCAGGATAAGTAAACAGAACATTTCTTTTCAATTCCTCTCCAACAGAGTTAAGTTGTTTTCAAAATACATTTTTTAAACAGAAAATACTGAAAATGTTAAAGTGCTTTATAGAGATTGAGAAAGATTTCAAATGGTTTTCCATTCAGGTGAATGAAAAACCTCTTCTCCACTCAGGTGATCTTAGAGTACCAGAAAGAATAATCCAGGGTCTACTTGGCTTTATTTTTTTCAGTGTTTGCACCTGTGACTCAGAGAATTCAGGTTCAAGTATAGTTTCAAGTGTTTCTGCCATTGAGGGGTTAATGACAGGAAGTAGTGCAATAATGAAAATGCCATGTGACACCGGCTTTCCTCACTTCCTCAATTAACACCTATTGCCATCCGCATGTTGAGAAGCGGGCCCTCGGCTCAGACCCGCTGTGTGCCACCAAGGGAACAATGCCTTGTGTGCAGCCCCCAGAATCTCCTGGGATCCAATTGTCCCACTAATGTCATTGTGAACTTCAATAGGCTGTGGCTGTGCTCCCAATTCCTCCAACACAATGATGGCCGTTTATCATGGGAATATTGAAAAAGGAGCTGCTGCCTGGTTGAGTTTATCACCAGAAGTCTCTGCTGGATGTAGATATTTGTTTAGGTCAAGACATCCGTGTTCTTCATTTGTTCTCATGTTGCTCAGCTTGGGGAGCAAGTCCCTGCAAAGATGTTCATGCCATGTTTATCAAATCATACGTGCAGTAGGAGCTAAATTAGAAAAAGGTTTTTACTTTGGCAGAACATTCACAACAAGCTAAAATTCAGAAAAATGTAATACAATAAACAACATATTATTCTGAGTCGTGATGCTTGGGGCATCACCAGATGTAGGTCTTAATGTTCACTGCTCAGGATTCAGCTGAGCGTCCATGTTCAGCAGCTGGTAGCTATTTTTGTCTCTGGTTTTTATGGTCAAAAAGCTACAGTAAAATCTATTGACATAATGTTCTTGCTGAAATTACATGAAAGGCATTGCAGTGAACTGTCCACAGTGTTTTTCTTAAAAAGAGTCGATTCATATTCACCAAATTTGGAACTAAATCAGACCAACGGTCCTAACGGAGGTTACGTTTTACAAAACTCTACCATATTGACTGAACTATGAACTACTGGATTTAAACACACTTCATAAGCACAGAATTTGGGCTCAATCCGCCTAATGGCTGAGCAATTATAACCCTAAAACTTTTGGAGATAAAGCTCCCTTTAGTGTCGAAAATATACAACCGATCTTTAGCAAAATCAATCCAGTTCTTCCTCGCACCAAGGTCTATGAGGGTATAGCATTTGAAATTTATTCCTGAACAAGTTTTGTGAGTTATCGTGTCTACACCACGATCAAAAAATCTTTCCCTTTTTTTCTTACTGTTTAAAGCGTGCTTGACCAAACAATTTGCGATTTTATGTAGCGGTGCCCAATTGCTATTTTCTTGGTTGATCGGCTATTGTTATAAAGTCTGACCGGCCAATTCCGATTTTTCTTTTCTTTCATTAATCTATAATAAGTAGATGTATTTTAACTGCAATCATTTTGAAGGATTGCAGTGGAAATTGATCGGCATCGTGTATTTGTTCTGAAATGTCAGAATTAATGTACGCTCTTTCCACCTCGTGGTGTGTTTCTTTAACCGACTGTAAAACATTTCAAAGGGAAAATAAACTTGATGAGCCTCGTTGAGTCCTTTATATGTTGGCTTTGTTGATGGACTTCGGGGCTCATGGCTAGCTCTGCTGTTCTGCTAGCGAACGTTTGCTTCAAGAAACTTGCTATCCCCCTCGGGTTGATTAAATTTGTGTCTGATTAAGTTTGTTGTTCCTCCACATTCTCTTGTGTATTCTGTCCTTAAAGGAGTTAAAAAATTATGAGCTTTATGTTTTCTTCATTCGTGGTGAAAGATTTCCAAGCTGTTGGGATGTTTTGTAGCCATGCGTGTAACCAGCACAGAATCGGCCTCAGCGATGCTGCTCAGTTGATCAACGATCACTCTAGGCCTCCCAGCGCCGATCGACCAGTGCACGTCAAATTGTATGGTAAATTTAGAGAGTCTAAGAAATTAATAGATACCCTAAAGAAATAAAATATTTAAATCAGTAATTTTCCCATTGTTTTATTTTTCTTTATGAGGACATGAAATGGTCACAAACCGTTGAAATGTAAACAAAAGTTCCATAAACAACTGCAACCTTGATATTTGACTCATTAAGTCCCTTAGGTTGATTTTGTTTTTATATCACTGAAGGTTAATTTCACGCCATTTGACAAGTTTTGTGCTGTAATTACTTTTATCCAGCTGCGACATCATATTCAAACCATTCAAATGTAATATGAAAGAACTTTGAAAAGTATTATTGTGTTTTTGAGTTAATCAGAAAAGTCATCATTTTTGATGCAAATGGAAAGGGAAATTTGGGAACAAACAAAAAAAACGACATACTGTCAACCTGATTTATTTCGAATTTAGGAAAAAATGAAAAGCCTTCTTATAGTTTTCCTTTAAAGGAAGTTACGTTTGGGTTCCCAAGGGTTAAACCCTCATCATGTGACGGCTTGTGGGTCTTCGTCCATCTGACTCCAGTCACAGACTCATAATATGTGACATAAATCGTCATATGATAAACTCATAAAAAATACCTGACCTGAGATTTACATGTATTACTTTTACAAAATGTCTTTTTTAATCTCCCCGCATTTCCCACTAAAGAGATATTCTCACCTAAGTTCTTATAATGAGGTTTATTTCACATCTTCCCAGATTAAGTGAAAAATAACCCCCCCTCCAAACACCTCCTGGGCATTATTTAGATCGTAGCGCGGCGTGCAGACCTGCCCTCCACCCCCACCCTTTAGTTAATTAGCTCTTTCTTTGTGGAGTATAAGCTAATAAGTGAGCACCAGGTGTGTTTGTGGCTGCTGACGATCACAGATTCTTTATTGGAAGCGTAGCTGCTAGAACTGCAGGGGAAAGCTGAAGGCTGTTGTAAGTCCCAGCTCGACCCAGAGTCACTGTCGGGCTAGCTGATTCTTGGTCACAGAGACCTCTTGGTGCTTGTTTGAGTCGATATGGGTCGTGATGATCGCATTAGAATAATTAGGGGAGAGAGTCGGCTACGGTGATGACAAACAGAAAAGAAGCTTATGAGCCTCTGCTGCAACTCAAACTGAGATATTCAAATTAATACCTTTTGACATTTAATCATTAATTTGTAGAAACAATTGAGAAATTCAAAAATCATAATATCTTTTTAGTTTTTTTTAGCATTTTTGAATGCATGTGGGATTTATCTGTTTAGATATAATTATGCCTACGCTGTTGTCCCCGACAGGAAGGTTGTATGCCCTGCAATGTACCATAAATTCCAAAGTTATCTGTAAAAACACAATATTTTGCGCAAAAAAAGCTCCCACTACGTAGTTAAATGTGATCTAAACATACATATATATATGTATATATGTATGTTTACATATATACATATATATATGTATATATGTGTGTATGTGTGTATATATGTGTGTATGTGTGTATATATGTATGTATATGTGTCTATATGAATGTGTGTAGGTTTATATATGTGTGTGTATATATATATACGTATGTGTAAATTTGTGTATATATGTGTACATATGTATGTGTTTAAGTAAATATATATATATATATGTGTGTATATATGTATATATTTAATGTGTATATATGTAAATATACATATCTATATATGTATGTTTATATGAATGTATATATGTATATTTATGTATATATAGATATGTATATACATGTATGTTTATGTATAGATATATTTATATGTATAGATATATTTATATGTATAGATATATTTATATGTATAGATATACATGTATATTTATATGTATAGATATACATGTATATTTATATGTATAGATATACGTGTATATTTATATGTATATTTATATGTATATTTATATGTATATTTATATGTATAGATATACATGTATATTTATGTGTATAGATATACATGTATATTTATGTATATATAGATATATATGTATATTTATGTATATATAGATATATATGTATATTTATGTATATATAGATATATATGTATATTTATGTATATATAGATATATGTATAGATATGTATATACATGTATAGATATATATATGTATATTTATGTATGTATAGATGTATGTATATACATGTATGTTTATGTATAGATATATGTAAATTTATGTATAGTTATTTGTATAGATATGTGTGTATTTCTATATGTGTGTGTGTATATATATATGTATATATGTATCTTTATATATCTATGTGTATATATATATACACGTGTATATGTGTATACGTACGTACAAGACAGATATCCAGTCGATTCATGTTTACCCTATTTTGACTTACTCAGGTAAATGATCAGAAAGATTTGTCTGAAAAACTGTTTTTCGTAAAAAAAAAAAAAAAAAAAAAAAAGCTCCCCTAATGAGAAAAATATGAATTGCTATAATAAAATCTGAAAATCGGTCTCCTTGAGTTGATCCATATGCACCAAACGTGGACTAAATCAGACCAATGGTTAGGAACTTATGTCTGAAAACATTTAGAGATTAAGCTCCTTCTAGTGTTGGAATTATACAACCAATCTTCCCCCCAATAAATCCAGTGCTTCCTCACATTAAAGTCTATGTGGGTCTAACATTTGAAAAGGATCCATGAAATAGTATCATCTTTGGCAGCGATGATGGTGATTCCACAATAACTCAGATTTTTCGGGGCTGTAATTAAGTCGTCAAAGTGGCTGTGAGGATTGGCCATCAGCTCACTTGTTCACACCACGAGAGCAGGATTCTCCTTCGTCAACACACATCAGTCAGACAATTTGTACTGCAAGTAGGACAGATATGTTTTCCTGCTCGACCAGGCCTTTTCTCCCTAATCTTCCTGCATTCAGCAGATGGCAAAGGCTTGATGAGGAGGCTGCTTGTGCTGTCGTGTTTCACCCAGTGAAGGTGTCCTTGATCTGTATCCAGTAGTGATGCTGTGTGTTTGTGTTTGTGTGTGTGTGTGTGTGTGTGGAGGCGTTCTCAGCCCTCTGTGAAATAAACACACCAGATAACATCTGCGTTGGTATGCTGCACCCTTGTGGTGTTCAGCAGCTACATCTCTATAAGCCCAGATAAGGAGGCTGCCTCGCTCCCAGGGTGTGAGATTGAATCTGTGGTATTTGGCTCCATCATGGAGTCCACTGTGTTTTCCCATATTGTACATACATAATGTGGGTAGTGGAGAGAAAACCTGGCAGCCTGGAGGAGTTTCTAAGATACTTTTAAGTTACTGTAAATGTGTTGCACCGGTACTTCTCTGTGGAGCACTGAGGGACGTGTGTGGCTCCTCAGATGTGAAATAAGGAAGCTGTGACTCCTGATGGTCCAATCAAACACCTATGGGAGCAGATGGGACGGACGCTCTGATTCCAGCACTCAATTGTTCTTTATTAAGATGTCCTTTGTCTCGGAGTGGCGGCCTCGTAGCCTTGATCTCGCAGAGGCGTTACAGGCAGCGGAGGCTTTGCTTGGGCAGAGCCGTGGTATCGACTGAACAGGCGTCCCTAGGAGGTGACAAGGACGGCCATTGATTGAGCCTAAATGAGAGTGAAGAGGGAGATTGATTGCCATCGATTCACTTCCTCCTCCAGCCGGCTCCTCCATCTTTGATTATGACCACTTTACGCCCAATCAAGTGTGTGCGAGCTGTGGTGGGGGAAATCCCATGGAGGGGTATTAGCTCCATTTGTGAAGGCTGTAATTATGAGGGGGATGTGAGGGACCAAGGTCAATGCGCAGCAGGTGCCATCAGGCTGGATGATAATAATAGGGCTTCCTCTTGCTTCCCCACTGCAATTTAGTCATACGGATAATAGGCTAAGGGAGAGATGGCGTGTTTGTGAGCGTGCTCCTCGGTGGACGCTCGGTGCATAATAAACGTTTCCGTAATAACTGACGGAGGACGGGAAAAGAGGCAGCTGTGATGAAGCGCCATCATTTGAGAGGCAGATTAAAAGAAAACAGTATTTCTTGGTGCTTTTTCCCACATTTTTTTATTGAAAGCTTCATCAGAGAAAAAAACAAACAAAACAAAACATCTCATGAAACCAAGTCAGATCCAAACATCCACAGATGTACGGATGTCATAGATCGCACACACACGGAGCAGTGTGTGCCAGGAGTAACCATGTCCTCCTTGGCGCTGAAACGAAGAAAAAAGCGGGAAAACAAAACAAAAAGAGGAAACAAAAATTTTAAAAACAAATTAAAAACCGCTCTGCTGTCCTAATAATTAGTTCCTACTTTTATCTGGTAAATAGATCCCAGGCCGTTCCAACACACGTTCAGCCGGCCATCTCCAAACAATTTGGTCGGCCATTTCCGAATGATAGTTGGATTTTGTGTCTGTCAGGCAGCTGTTTGAACTCGGCGAGGAGCTTCCGGCTGGATGCGTTCCTGGGGTTGTGTGGCCAATCGATGGCTCTCATCAAAGACGGACCGAAGCATCAATTAAAAAGCACAGGGCCTCCATCTTGTAGGGGTTGATTTGAGCAATTTTCCCACTGCTTTATGTGTGTGCGTGTGTGTGTGTGTGTGTGTGAGTTGGTCTGTGATGAGTTATTGAGCCATGGCTCTCCTTCACACTCTGCAGGAGACAGGTTGTGAAAGTAACTCTGAGCTACTGTCTCCTAACACGCAGGAATCAATGTGGAGCTGCAGCCGCTGCAGCATTTTTTTTGGGGGGGAGAGTTTGACATTAGTTTCAGAAATGTGACTTGAAAGCCAGAATTCTGACTTAATTTTCAGAATTCTGGCTTTAAGATCTGAATTCTGATTTTATTCTCAGAATTGGGCCATGTTATACTTTTTGATGAATTCTGAGATTCAGAATTCTGAGTTTCGAAAGACAGAATTTGGATATTCAAAAGTTTGAATTTGGAGATAACAAGTCCGAATTTAAAAAAAAAAACAAAAAAAAAAAACAAAGTCATATGTGGACATCATCCTCTCTCGTAGATTTAGTTATGCCAGCAGTGATTGTGTGAAACCGCTTTTTTCAAGATGGGCAGTGAAGTTATGCCTGGCATTGAAAGGATGTGAAGTTCAGGGATCTGTTTTAATCAGGCGTGTCAGTGGAGGCAGGCTCACAGAAGATCAGGTTTACCTCGTCGGAGGAAGTGTTTGTTATCCACAGAGGGTTGGCGAGGAATGAAACGATACAGTTCTCCACATTTATGCAGAAATGAAACAAACAGCAGCTGGAAAGCAAATCTGAGCACCAGATGAGTGAGACTTTCTGCTTTGTGTTCATTTCTAAATGTTAACAAATAAATACTTGAATCTCAGACAAAGTAAATTTTAAATAGTTAACTTATGATTGCATAAACTTTTTGTGTCACCATCTGTATCCAAACGGTCTCGTCCTGACCTTTATTCCCGCGGTGTGAATGACAAGAAGGACGCTCCGCTGTCAGCCTGCTGCCCCGCTATTAGAAAATAATGAATGTGATCACCGCAGCCTTTCCACTAATCCATGAGTCCGTTTTCACAAAAGCTGTCACAGCTGGTGGAAACATTGCATTTCACATATTATCACGGCTCCTCGTGTCCGTGAGGACTCTTAGATGTTCTCGCCAGGCTCACCAGTGTGGCATCTGTTTGCGAAACGTGGCAAAGAAGCGCGGGAGAGAATGTTGTGATGGTGCTGATGTGGTGGAATGTGTCGCCAAACAGCAAGCGTACGCAGCATTTTTGATTTCCTAAGGAAGAACAGGATGCTAATGTGGACATTTTTAGAAAAAAGAGAGAGAGAAAATGAAGGCAAACCGGTGAATGAGGGGCGGTTAAGACCATTAAATACACGGAACGGAAAGAGTGGAAAGTGACGAGGCTGTCTGGGTGTGACGGCGGAGGGAAAGAAGAGCGAGGGACTAATTAGCGAAGGCCGAAGCTTGTCACCTCCTGACGTCCAGGAGACGTAGAGCTGCAGGAAGACACAGAGACCCTCGGCTAAATCAGGAGCTAATTAACCCCGTCTTCCTCTCTCCCTCTCGGTGCCGCTGGCTCCTGGGTTGTGCTGCCATAAGGGTGGACCGGGAATGAAGCATTTCTGCCGCAGCCACTTAGAAATTGTAGAATTTGCGAGCCTGCCTGCTACAAAGGTATTTGTATTCTCAAGAAGTACATTGTGCTATTAAGAAAAAGCAATTTTTGCTTCTTTCGGTGGAGTAATCTGTCATATCTGTGATATAGTGGCATCCAGAGCAAAGATTGTTTTCGTTCTTGAGTCCATTAGCAGAAAAGAGCTCATACTCTTTGTTGTGCAGTTTTTCCATAATCTCTCAGCTATTTATAATCCTATTTCCCATAATGAAATTGCTATTGAATCTCAGGCCATTTGTAGGACGCCATGCTCTCCGATGTGCAACTCCTACATTACGAGTGCTATTAAGCTACAAAAATGTCTTTGCACTCTATAAAGCGGCGGCTGTAAAAGTCTGGGCCGTACGGTTATGGCGAGGCCGTGTTCATAACTTTGCTAAATGTTGAATTGTTAAGTAGAACGACTCTTTGCCTACGCACACAGACGCACGCGTACCGCGTTCAAACTGGTAATATTCCAGTGGGGGCAGCGCCGCTGTATAAATAGGACACTTAGAGTGATTCAGAAAAATGGAATGCAATGAGCTCATGCAACAGTAATGACCAGATGAGCGATGTGGGCGAATCCAGGGAGCTCTAAAACCCAACACTCGTCAGTTCTTAGTCGTTAAAGACCGCTATGTGGCGGAAACCCGTTCATTGGGAGATTAGAGCAAATCCTAGCCTTGAGGGGAGGCAGAGCAGATGGCGAGTGTCGGATCAAATGAGCAGAAAGAAGGCAGGTGTTGATTTGATTGGATGATAAACGTGGATGAGACATTTTGAGTCACGTTCTAATCGCTGGTGGTGGAGTGAAAACGATTTACGATGCAGGAATGGCTTGGACGGGGACTTCTCTTGCTGGTTTTAGTCTTTGTATGGTCAAGTGGACAGGGTCAGATTGAGGGGACGCCATGAAGGCACGAGCCCAGCACTGCCTCGTCTTTAGCACCATAGAGCGGCTCGGACGTCACGCGGCGTTCCTTTAGAGACAACCTCACGTGTGCTTTGCTCGTTTCTAACTTTCACACATCATTTGGAATCATTTGGAAGATTTTTATTTATTTTTTAAAAGGCACTCAATGTTCAATTTGATTGTTCCAAAGATATATTTTGTGCATGATAACGTAGTTTGGTTGTGAATCGAATAAAGAAACCGACAACGCAGGGCCGGACTTTGAGGAAGTCGCATGAGCTGCAAGTTCTCAATTGCACTTGACACCAAACAAAAAGCGGGCTCTGTGTCAGGAAGAAGGGGGTCTTTTCAGGGACACTGGAGTGCATCCTTCTGCCCCCGGAGGGAGACAAATTGGGCCCGTCAAGCCTCATTGCGAGAGTGACTGAAATTGGTTTGCGGTTCTGCTTCTGCACTATCCAATAAAGAGACAAAACCTCAGAGAGAGGAGAAGGAGGGGAAAATGAGAGCGGACGGAGTCCGGCTCGGCCCGGACAAAATAACGGTGCCGCTGAAGCAAAGAAATAAACAAGGTTACCGTCGTGCTGTGGAGCCACGGTGGGGCAGAGATGGGACAAATGAGCGCTCCTGACCCGCAATGGCTGCTGTAGGAGACGCAGAGATAGAGGCGGCCCCACGGGGAACGTCTTCACGAGACGGTCTTATAATATTCACAGGTATCCGAGGTGGAACATGAGACGGGTTGTTTGAGCAGCGGTTCGGGACAATCTGAGTGAAGTGACATGTGGAGCGCCTCACAACATCTCATTAAGGCTGGTGAGTAACCTTCATAGTTTCCACACACTGTAAAAGCTTCTGGTTTGGGTCTAAATGAGACCGACTCAGCCACAGGTGGTTATGGGTTTGACCCAGCATGTAGGGGGCGTTAAGTTAAAATCAGTTTTTGGGTTTTAAAAAATAAAGGCCACTACATAAAAAATAGTGGAATTTAAACCATAACAATCTATTGGTCACCATGGTTACTGATGGGTTAAAGGAATAAGCCTCTTATAAGTCATATCTCCACTGTTCACTGTTTATCACCCATTGCTGGCTCAAACCAACCAGACCTAATTCCCAGCAGCCTCACTCCAGCATTTTTTAGTGCTTTAATAGTTGTTTGAGGAAAATTATGATGGCGGTTCCATTTCCAGCCGTAAACACTCGTGGTCCCTGTTCTATAAGTCTCATAGTGAGTGAGTTACGAGATTCAGGTCACCTTAGTTCAGGTGTGTTCTAAACTGATGACAAGACTCCTGCACATTACTACACACCAACAGTCTGGTTCTAACCTCTGTAGAACCATTAAGTGTTTTTTTTTAACTGTCAACTTGACCTTGAAATTTTTTTAAAAGTATTGTTTTTTTAGTGTTGTGGTGCTGGTGAGTGGACTTTGCTCGCTGTTGCTCCATATTTGTGCTTCTTATCTACCTTAAAGCAAGAAAATGAAATCATCTGCATGTCTGGAAGAAAGGAAATAAGCTTGTTTTTGCTTCTTTAATGCATGTTGTTTCAAAATGCTTTGACTGCCAAATCAGCTGAGTCAGCGCCAAAAAGTTTATGCAATCATTGCTGAGTCATGGACTGTCAGAATCCTCCAACTTACCTGATCTAAAACATGCAGCCAACCGCACTCATCTGGTTTTTAGACACATTTCTGCCCTACAGCTGACCTGTGTTTGTTCTCATGACGGAGATAAGCGTAAGGTCAAATGGCAGCGGGGAGATTCTGAAGCTGAAGAACCGTCCAGTTGGTCCTGGTTGAATTTAAGCAATAAATAGACCGAGGACAAGAAATCACTATGAGGGCAAATCTGGAAGCAATGTGGCGCCAATCAGGGAGCAGAGCAGAAACATTCCCCCAATCCGTTTCCTAAACTTTGCCCCGCAGAATGTGAGACAAAATACACTGTAAAAAAAAATCTTGATATAATTACGGTAAATTACTGGCAGCTGTGGTTGACAGGATTTGACTGTTAAAAATACAATGACCACGTACAAGACATTATGGTAAGTGAACGCAAAAAAACATAGACTGTAAACCTCTTTACAGGGACGCAAAATGTACAAAAAACCCATCTTTAAATCAATAGTACTTCACAAATATAGACCATGTTTCTAACATCTCGTTTCTGTAGAAATGCAGGGATGTTTCTGCTAAATGGTGAAAAGACTTTCACTGTAAAATTTGGTTTTCAACATATTCTGACTGCTTAAAAAATAATTTTATCCACCGTTTGAAATATTATTCTCTCTTCCGGTTGCCATTTGACAGATTTGAATCGTAATTTTGGGCACATTTTTAACAGTACACAGAAACAAGATGTCAAAACGTTTATAATCTAAGTATTTAATTAAATATTATCATTTATGTATTGGTCTGGATTTATTTTTATTTACTGTTTTATGTAATTTCCTTGTAAACGGTAAAGTATATATATACATAGTCACCGTAATTTTTACCATAAAATTCTGGCAACCAAAGCTGCAGGTATTTTACTGTAAATTATGCTGATTGTTTTTATTTATTTTTTTTACAGTGTAGTTATTGAAACATTTAAAGAAATGGTGCGAAAAATGAATTTTGCTCGGATTGCCACTTATTTCTTCACACTTAAAATAACCTCTGTGTGTGTGTGTGTGTGTGTGTGTGTGTGTGTAACGGCGTGGACAAAAGCAGCTTGAACCCCGTAAAAAGAGGAGGTTAAGGAGGATAGTAAGGACTGGTCCGGCCATCAAGGTTAAGATAAAAAAACAGAACAACGACAACAGCAACGACAACAACAATATCAACATGAACATCATCAACAACATCAACATCATGAACAACCAAACAGAGAAAGGAAAAGGAATCTCAAACAAAAGCAGACTCTGGTTGAGAGTGTCTCTTCATCTTTGGTATAAAAATGGCCATCCACGGGCTGCATTTGATCCACAACTAGGAAAGACTACAGAAATTGTCAACAATTCCTTCTATTGCTTTTGCACTGATTGGTTTAAACCGTTAAGCTCCTACTGAATCTACTGAATTTTTTTTCATTTCACTGACGGAATTTTTTTTTTTCCCTTAGTGTTTTTTCTTTTTTTGTTTAAACTTTTCGTGGTAGTTTTTATCATTTTTTTTTCCTTCCGTTTTTCTCTTTTCGCAGTGTGACAAGCAAAGCGGCTAAAAACATCTTAAAGCTCATAAAAAAGGTAAAATGTGGCCGATAAAAAGCACTAATGTAATAGACAGCAACTTTGCCATGTAAAATAACCATCATGAGAATAAAAAACAAGTTTTAGTTTTCAGCATTTAGCAACAGACTGCATCCACAGCGCAGAATGTTTCTCTTCTATTCTATTTATTCCTCCTCGTTGTGAAAAACCTCTTCAAAGCCCCCACATCCACCCAACCACCCACCCACCACAGCCCGCCCCCAGTCCTCTCCGCCCCAACAGACATTTGTTTTCTTCTGACACTTAGTTTACCTCTGACATAATAATTATCAAAGTCTTCTTCTGATGAAGAAACGAAAAAAGAGCTCTTCTCTATTAAATCTGTACAGCTTATGTGATAGAATCTTTTTCTTTTCTTTTTTTTCCTCTTTAAAACAACTCCAGTGTCTTAAACCCTCCGAGTGGTCCAAGACCCTGATTTAGTTTTCTTCTCCCCCCCCCCCCCACCCCCATAACAAGACGTCAGACTTTAACTCTGTAAAAAGTTCCTGGCGCCCTTCAAATTAAGGCCATGAATATTCAAGAAAGGAGAAAAAAAAAAAAGACATTTTGTTTTTTTGGAATATATCTAGAAAACTAAAATTTAACACTGGAACATAAAAAAGAGTGAAAAGAAATCGTAGCTTAATTTCTGAGGAAGACAATCTCTGTGTGTGAATCTCAAACTTGACTCCTCATTTCTAATTACAAAATAAACTTCATCACCTACCAACGCATTCAATCTTCTTTTCTTTTCTTTTCATTTTTTTCTCAGTTTTTTTTATTTTGTGTGTGTTTTTCTTCTTTTTTTCCTTTTTATTGGTTGAGATTTTTCTTTGAGAAACATTTCAAGCTTCAGCCCAGCCCTTCAGGCAACTTCCCACACTAAACAATTTCACTTCTTTGCACTGTGCCCAGCAATATTCCCACCCGCCCCCCATCCCCCTTCCCCATCCCTCTGCACTCTGTACCTCCTCCTCGCGTTTGTTTCTCGTGGGCCAGGTAGGAAATGAAAAAAGTCTCTTTTTGGTGCCTGGGCAATCTGGAAGCAATCTCTTTCTTTTCTCTTTCCTCACATTCACAGTGCAGCCACCTTCTGTCTCAAGGCAACGCTGTCACATGAACATTCGCTCGGGCCGTCGCTATCTGATGAAAGAGGAGAAGAGAGGGAGGGGTGTGCAGCTGTAATCAAAGCACAATATCACAAACACAGAAAAAGGCGAGGAATCTGACAGCTGCCAGCGCCGTCAGGAAACCAAAGCCAAATAAAGCCCCTTAAACGGTTCTGATCGGGCCAGAGTGACGATCACGTGACAACAGCAGCCGGGAATGATTTGGCTCATACCAAAGCGCCACACCTGCATCGCTAAGTACTCTGGCTTTATTTGTATTTAGAAGTCTGCTGCTTGACTGAAAACGTTTGTCAAAGAGAAACGTTGCAGTTTGACGGCTTTTATTATTACAAAGTAAATAACAGCTCAAAAAATCATTTGTATGATAATATCCTGTCAGTCCGCCGAATACCCCACAGATTCCATTTCCTGAAGGAATGAAAAACTCGAAACTCGACGGTGCGTTTATGTGTTTGACCACAAAATTACGGAATTATGGAATATACCGGTGAGCCATAACATTATAACCACATGAATTCTATTGTTTAGGTCCCATATTTTCTGCCAAAACCTCTCTGGACATTTGAAGCATGGACTCCACAAGTTACCTGAAGGAGAAGACCCAACAGGACGTGCAGTTCCGAAGATGCTCAGACCCAGTTTTTGAGCTCACTTATCATGATTCCAAGATGTCAACTTGGATGACAAACCATCACTTGCTACCAAATATATCCCGCCCACAGACAGGTGTCATTGTAACGAGATAATCACTGCTATTCAGTCTTCCCCTGTCAGTGGTTATAATGTAGTGGCTTATCGGTGTAAGTAATTCACCTGGTAGGAAATAGTTACAGGGATAAAATAGGATATAAAATCTAAGAAAAATGTATAAAAGCCAACATGAGGGTAAATCTAAACCTGGGGTACACAGAGGTAGGAGAGGACAAACATCCTGGTATCATTGAAACGTTCACCTCTAATGCTTGAAATGAACGATACATCTACCACAAAGAAGGAGAGTTGCACGACGATTAGTGACGGTAGGACTCTGACTCACTTGGACTGGTATGAGTAAGCGGGAACATGATCGACAGCGCCGTCCACCTGGATCTGTTGCTGCTGACCAGTCACCTCCTGTGACGAGGGAGCCACGGTCTGGGGGGAGGCATCCGTCACCACTCCCTGAGGACACAGGGGGGAGGAACTGTGTCAGCTCCGGTCTTAAACATCACAACGTTTAGCACTTACAGGAAGGTAGGTGACTCAGTCAACTACAATTCTCTTTATTTCTCCTGTGAGCACCTTCATCGGTTGTATGTAACGCTTCTCTCCTCTGGCAGAGGGACTCATCCTCCACAGAGACAAACAACCACGCCTTTATGAAGAGGTACGTCCACATAACAATCCCATCGGTGAGTATAGAGTATTTATTGTCTCTATAGTAATGAGGTAAAGTGCAGCAGGTTGGTCTGAAGTTTAAAATAAAAGGCTCTAAAGATGGCCACGTGAACTGAATTCATCACAGCAACCTCTCAACCATTTTATGTGTCTAGCATTGCCCATGGCCCCCAACATGGAAGCATCTCAATCACCTTTAACAAGCTCTCAAGGATGGAGCGACCCGTCCATACGTCAGCCCTGCAGACAGCGGCTGATGCAGTGAGCTACAGCCCGCCGCTGACGCCGGCATCCAGAGGGCGACAGTGAGGATGAAAGAGCGGAGAGGTGCCATGGGCTAAACTACGACTACATCCCTCTCCTCCGGCCCTCTCCTTCATGTTGACGCCTCCGGAGGGGGGAGGCGGAGGAGGAGAGGGGGATTTATGAGGTGGGAGGAGCGACTAATGGGTCTGTCAGGGGAAACTGTCATTGTGCGTGGCTGGTGGGCCAACCGGAGCGCCGTGGCTGACGGATGTCTGTGGTCCAGCTGAGAGAGAGAGAGAGAGAGAGAGAGAGAGAGAGAGAACGAACGAACCGCCGGCGCTGTGTCTCACTTCAGCCCCTTTCATCTGATACACGACTGAGAGTCCATCCGAATGCCGAGACAGCCGGCCCGTTCATCTCGCCGGCCCCCTCTCCCCGTTCATCATTTCTCAGGCCTGACTGCCTGAACCTGCCAGGAGCTCAGACAGCAGCTGAGAAACTTTCAAAGTCTGCACCGCACTTCAGATCTCTTCCCCCAGCACCATAAAACATCTGACTCAGACTGCTTTGGTTGCGGTTTTGGTCCTTGTTATTTGCCGGTAGTGCGAGGCCATTAGTTTGGAGAAAATAAGAGCAATTTACAGGGAGTCTCCGGCGTAATCCGTCTATCTAATGGCTGTTATGAGCCGTTGATTTGGCGAGCTGGTTTAGTGATGGTTGAACAGAGAGCCGGGAAGTCGGATCAGGAGTAATGATGTCGTCCCTTCGGGTGAGTGTTCATGTTTGTGGGTCTTACTTCAACAGGGACGGCTGTTGGAGGCACAGGAGTGTACTGGGGAATGTAGGTCCCTTGCATAGGCGCCGCGGCAGCTGCAGCTGTCATGTACTGAAACACAAACAAAAGACACACATTAGCATGTTTCCACATACAAATTGTTGCTACAACATCACAGTGAACAAATACTACACAGAATACACACGACGGTGACATTTATGCTCTCAATCCAAAATGGGAGCGGGAGGATTTCCTCCTGCTATCAGAATTCCCTGAAAATCTCATCCTCTGCAATTATACCCAGAAACCAGTTGGAAGGATGCAGCGCACTCGGCATACTTTAGAGGGCGCTAGAAGATTGAGTGTGCCCTCTCAACGGGCCGACTGAGCAGGAGATGAGTGCTAGGCAGACGGAGGGGGAGTTGGAAGACAAGCCTCGCTGTTCCACCAAAACTTCACAGGCAGCCAAAAGCACCGGGCCACAGCTGAGACCAAGACCAAAACGTTTATAAAGAAAGAAAGCCGAGGAGGGCGAGGGCGAGGGGGAGACAGGGAGGAGAAATCAGGAGAGATACTGCCTGTGGCCTATATATTCCTTTAGTCAAGCTTGCCCCGGCTTTTAACTCGCTCCATGATGGCCATTTTACAGACGTGTCACCGGCTACATGACAGCCGCGGGGCTTTCGCATGCAAAATGAATGAGGACACAGCACTTTGTGTGAAGCTTTCCCCGGAACTCGCTGTGAATGCATGTCGAGCGTGTGTGTGCGTCGGCGCTGAACATTCAGGGGAAGTGTAAGCCTGATTTGCGGGTGTGTGCTTCCTTTTAATTAATGCATGCCTGTGCATAAAAAGATGACTTATCGGCCTTTGTGGGTCCCGCTGTGCGTTTGCTGCCGCTGTGTTCAGCTGTGTGCGGGGAACACGCATGAATGTGAGCCTCTGTGTCTGAGCATCTGAGAGAGACGGGCAAAGACAAAGAGCCTTGGAGCCATAATGCTGCAGCACAGCGCCAACGGATGTGATCCCAGATAAAAGCCATCAGGCTGTCTCTCCACCTCTCCTCGTCTTCCTGCTGCTTTTCCGGACCGAGGAGAAAAAAAGGACGTACAATACCTTTCTTTCTGTCTTATTTTTTCCTTTGCGTCTGGGTCGCCCCGCCAGCGCTAAAAGTAAGGAGTAGGAGGCAGTTATGGATGGGGCTTTGCCGAGCCGTGGAGCCGCTCTTTGCCGTGGGCCCGGCGTTGCTGGTGAAGTGTCATTACCGGCGGCGTTGCTAATGGATCGGGTACGGCTCCACCGCTCACCGCTAATGAGAGCAGCTAAAGGCCACGGACATGGGTGATTAACTCCCCCAGCGTCGCTGCACACGGCCGGTAGGATGCCCCGGGATGGATGTTAGCGTGTCCGCGCGCCTGACTTTAAGGTTATCGCACCTCCATAGCTGTCAAACTCGTCACAGGGTGAGGTGGCATATCCAGACGTACCGACACATTACCGCATTACCCCCCCGTGTCATCCCTTCTTCCCTCTCACCTTCCCCTCACTCGCTTTCTCTGCCTCGCTCTCAACCCGCTATCGTCTAAAAGGGCCGATCAGATTGTTGAAGTGACCTTCTCCCTGGTGAATCCAAACCATGCATACCAATTCTCTCTCCTTCCCATTAACTTATTCAGACAACTCACCTGAGAGGGCCGCATGAAAGCAAATGAAGGGAGGGAAGGGATAATTAGCAATATCAAAATCTCCCTGTCAGAGGGAGGATGTCCGTCTGAAATGTTAGATTTATCTGCAGGATAACAAGAGAATTTAATAAGATAAGATTTTCTCTCCTA
The DNA here is from genome assembly GCA_009660295.1 of Lophius piscatorius. Lineage (NCBI taxonomy): Eukaryota > Metazoa > Chordata > Actinopteri > Lophiiformes > Lophiidae > Lophius > Lophius piscatorius. The sequence goes on along the minus strand of VRLP01000527.1, from coordinate 187,929 downwards.
CCATAACCACGACTTAACCTATTTAATGGGGCAGGTGGAGCAGATCATTTTTTCTGCACTCGCTGTTGCTGTGGCGAGTCGGGGGGATGACGGGCCTCGCTACAGTGGATTGGGTTGCTATGGTGATAAAGATGATTTTTTTTTGTCCAATTTCGGTCGTTTTAATACTTCACTGTTCATAGTCAGGGGATGGGTTGGCTGGCTTTGGGCAATATGAAGCATCCCTAATTGGCGATAAAAGGTGTTTCACGCACACATAGCCACAGCCACGCGTGTCTTTCCGCACCAACACGCACCTGCGCCGGGAACAGATGGCGTGTGCGTATGTTTGATGAACAGGAGGCCTGAATAGGTCCTTAACGAGGAATAGACTCCGAGTCTCTTCTCTATCATCACTCTCTCTGACATTCACCTATAACTACAGCCGCAATGCGAGGCCAAGATCCATATAGTAGGCAGAACCGCGGTGGTTTGGGCCTACGTGTATAAGGATAAAGTTAACTTTCTGCTCTCTGTTGTCCACATCAACAAGACTTTGAAAACTATAGTTCAAAAGTAACACGGCTCGCCAACACGTTCACATAAATCACCCGCCTCCGTGTCCGTCACGCTACATCAATCCATCAACGGCCTCGGTGAGGACATGGCGTTCTGTTGCCCGGTGTGAAAGGTAGAGGATAACAGTTGATCAAGACGGGAGCATCCAGCCACTCAGTGCGGGTTATTAATGGCAGAGCAGCGTGGGGTTGGGCTCTGATGACTATTGATCTCAGCCTTGGGGCTCCAGCATGATGGAAGCTTTTGGACTGGCACACCAACGGTTGTGAATCACAGTGCTGTGCTACTTAACCGCGCTAGCCTTCCCGATTTTAGCCCCGGGGCTTTGTCAAATCCCACCAGCAGAGATCTACACTGGTAAAATCAGTGTCATCCTTTTAAATCACTTTCAACACAATCTCATCAGCAGGCATTAATGGTGTTTAGTTTTAATACCGACTGACTGAAGGAGTTCTTGGCCTCTAACGCTTCAGACCAGCTTTTTTTTTTTAAAAACCGATCACATGGATGTGGGTGATGCATTCATTTCCCATAGGTTCATATTATTCCAGTGATGAAAATGTGCCAGCAGCGGAGAAGGAAGACAGCCGTAGAAAATAAACATTGATTTTTACTACAGTGTAATACAGGTTTCCAAACGTCGAAAATTGTTGGCGTTGTAAATGTTCTGTGAGTAACAAAATGTACCCGACAAGTTTGTTGGACCTCAAGGGTACGGTGGGAACACAGTTTTCCAGGTATTTAAGCTAAATTGTCACAAATAATCAACTTGAAACGCCGATGCTGTTAAACATTTGTCTGTTTGTGCATTTGCAGATTTTAAACCGGGTTAGGATTCATTTAGAGTCATATTTCTGACCCTGTATGATTTTATATTTCCACTCATATGAGGGTTTTTGTTTAATAATTTTGATTTAAAATACTAGAAATATCTACCTTATATTATTAAGTCTACTCTTCTGTCTGCATTTGGGTTCCTTACTGTAAAACCCAGGATCAGGTTCTGTTGTCTCGGGTATGTTTCTTGTTCCACCTGCTTCTTAAACACGTTGATCGTAGAAGTGCACATTGCTGCTCCAGTAGCCCAGGACAGAGCCCACCCACCTAACCACCACCTCGCCCTGAGGCCCTCCTGCTGCCGGTACAGAGCATGAGGTACAGAAGGGGTTCGCTTCAGGAAAAGCCAGTTCACCGCCTTGAACCTTGAACCCCGCTGAATGGACCAGAGTGTGGACTGATGCCATCGTTGTTGTTGTTGTTGTACTTCTGTCACTGCTTCTGTGTTTATTAACACGTGGTCTGACTTTTACAGTAAGGTGGAAAAGAATTTCCCTCTGGGGACAATAAAGTCTAAAATCTCACGACACCCCGATTCTCGCCTCCCTTCATTGGTTGCCGGTCAACTTGAGGATCTGAGGATCCATCAATCCTGAAATCTGAGGATAGATCTTAAGATTCTTTCAGGTTCTATTAAAGCCCATCATGGTGGCCCCCAGTTATATCAGATATGGATTTATTTCTGTCGTATTTGTTACATACTTCTCCCATTCTCCTTCACACACATGCATGTTTACATACATACAACAAACCAACGTTCTTTACACACATATTCACACATTGCCTTTCTTTTTCCAACTGAAAGGGTTTAGGCTGAAGCTAGAGCTTTTATTACCAACCCTTTATACTTATCAGATTCTGTCTCAGTTCTCTAAACTTACAAAAGCAAAAACTGTCCAAAAAAATAGAAAGAAAATTGGAATTAGACATGCAAACGTTTCTGTCTCGCCCACTTATTTCTTTTTATAAATACACATAAAACAAGGCTTGACATGTAGCAGCTGGCTAGCTCAGGTGGTAACACAACTGGCTTTGGTACGGGAGACTGGGGTTCAAACCCCGGTGAGGGCGCAGAAAATCCAGTCTGGACCCTTAGGCAAGGTCCTTAATGCTGCCGGCCTCACTCAAAGGTACAACTCTGATGCTACGGCGAGGGGGAGCCAGGTCAGAGAGGGGGGGTTTCATCATCATCCTCCCCAGACTAAGAGGTTGGAATTTAGTTGGCAGAGGAGGAAGAGTTTGGTAGGCAAAGGAGGAGTTTGAGTTGTTAGTTATGTAACTATGTCAACTGAGAGAGTGTCAGTGAACTCAGCACAGGTGGGTGGAGGTTAAATATAGCCATCACTCTCATGGAGGTGTAGGTTTGTGTCAATGTGGAGTAACACATTAAGTAGACTTACTCACAGAGAACCAAGGGAAATATCCTGGATCGTAGAGGAAAGCACTTCACACAAAACTGTCTTCAATGGACAGAGAAGCCGTCAGTCATGACTGTCACTAGGACTACCAAGACCTAGTCGCTACATGCTATGACAGAAATAGGATGGGGACCACAGAGAGAAGGTCACCTCCTCCTGTCACGCCACTGAGGAGTTTGCAGACACACATGATGAAATGACAGGGTGCGTGCGCGTCGACACTTGCGCAGCTTCAAACATTACAGGTCGAGTTCTACTGAGTGGCAGGAGGTTGAACACGGTGAGAAAATCAGTGAGATGGCAACGTAACATGATTAATGGAACCGGCGTACACTAGCAGCTGCTTCTCTACATCGGCGCAATCAAGTTGGTCAACGCTGAGCTGGGGTCGCTACGGACCGTGGCTGAAAACAGGAAACATTCTAGTGACGCAGCCGATCGCTAAATATCCCTTCAGAATAACACGACCTTCTTGGAGAGCTACGGCCACCGCATCATCACAGAGCTTGGGCGGACCGGGAACATTTGATTCCGTTCTTGGAGGGAGGAAGAAAGCCACAGCCGTTCACCAACAGCTGCGGAGTCCCAGACGGGCCGGAGTATTCTGAGTTGTGGGTTCTCCTCCGTGATGAGTTGTTGAGATGTTTCTTCTGTGGCCAGTGGCAGCATTCAAAACAACGTCTATGCACGCATGAGCAACGTGTTACAAGACTCGTGTTTGTACGAAGAGTTCCACATCTGTCCGAGGAATAGACTCGATTCCCACAGATGACCCGGAGTGGAATGTTGTGTGTGCCGCTCAGCCTCGCAGGCGTTCAGCTACATGGCAGCGAGCCCGAGGAGAGCTGAGCAGACAGGAAGGGGAGAAACCCAGGAAGAAAAAAGAAAAAAGCGAGGCCCGTAACCCACATTCTACTCCGATCCGATCCATCACACACCAGGAGCCTTCATCGTAGATTAGCTGGTCCCCCCGGCTGTTAGCACAGCTGAGTCAGATTAGGGTGGGGGCATTCCTGACGGAGCCAACATGGCATCGCAGTCGCTGACAGCTCACCTGGAAGCACATGTTTAACGTACACTACAGCGCTGTTTCAAGCACACACACAAACGTATGCGCACACACACGCAGATCAAACATATTGTAGCAGCAACGCTGCCGGTTTGCCCGCCCCCGGGGCAACAGGGTTAGGACAGGAAGTCAGGCTTCTGAGCTGTGTGACACCTATAAGTCGACTTGATCCTGAAAGGTTGGGGGAGCTGGTGGCTGGAACAGTGTGTGTGTAAAATAAAGAGCACTGATGGAGTGATGGATCTGAAGTGTGTGAGTGAGTGAAAAACAGAAATTACAGGGTGAAGTGAGGAAGGTGGCGAACAGAGAGCTCTGTCACACACAGGACGATGAGATGAATGTGGAGGATCATGGAGGGAATGTTCTCTCTCAATATACACCAGCGAACGCACGCGGCGCATAACAAATGACACGCAGCTCCTCGGCGGAGCACATGTGGCGACAGCCTGAGAAGGTTTGGCGTTCTTTACGGGAAAGGTAAGATCCATCTCTGCTCAATGTGGGCTTTGTTGTTCATCTAAATGAAGAGTGTTCCTCCGAGATGAAAGGCTTCCTGAGTCAAACCAACAGCATAATGGACGCCCACTGTTCCTCCGGCCTAAAGCTCGACTCTCTGTCTTAACTCCTGCAGGCAGATGTTGACGTTCACAGATATCTAGCGTCGCTGGATTTGATGAGATGATAAGGGGTAGCGGGCGAAGCGGCTGGCCACAAATATGTTTTAAGTTTGAGTGGCTTCTTTGAGCGGACATTTAATGCTCAGAGAGGCGCTGGTATGGTTTCAGGGATAGAGGGTCCCGGCCAGATCGCCAGAGCACGCCAGACCCTCCTCACACTAAAGTCTCTAGGGGGAATAACATTTGAAAATGATCCAAGTCCCCCCCCCCAGGACAGGACACAAAAGCAAAGTCTATCGCTGTACAGTGATAACTAAAGACGGCCCAGACGAGTGAATCAGCATTTTTCAAATCAGCTCTGGGTTTATCTCCTCCGGTTTATGGGAACTGGCCTGACTTGTGTTTGCGTGTTTTGTGTTAGGTCATATGTCGTGCAGAGAGGGATGACTCACACTTCCTGTAGTGCCCAGGGACAGATGGTTCATCTGCTGAGTGATAGGGCCCATCATACTGGCGGGCTGCATGGACATAGTGTGGTCCATGGTTGGCGTGATCACTGCACCCTGGAGGACAGACGGGGGGGGAAACAGAAAAGTTGATCTGGTTGTACACATCCTTTTATTCTGCTAATATCTGTTCCTGTGTGTGAGGGATGGGAGTAATCTGTGATCAAACAAAACAAATAAACAAACAATATTTCCATCCATAATTGAACTCTTTGTGGCTCTTACATCATTATATTGCGGTGACACCATGAAACAAACCAATCAGTGAAGGGTCTCTTTGATAACCACTGCATCAAATTTGAGAGAAATACCGCAGGGTTCATGTGATTCTTCTTTTTTCTGGACAGGACCGGCAGGACTCTCGCTTTGGACCAGTTGGACAGACAATGTAAACATAATGTAACAGAAATAGGATCTTGACCACAAAGAGGGATTGTGGCTGCAGATTACTATCTCTGTCCACTAGGGGGCAGCATAGGAACACAGAACAGACTTTGGCTGTGACATAAACATTTAACATTGAGGATTGTATAAAAAAATTAGCAAAAACTAGCTAGAAGTATGTTTATGGGCCTTCAGTTGAGAAGGAGCGGGGTTGCATGTAATCTCTCAACATGTCTTGGCAGCGCCCCCTGCTGGTTGGATATTTATTTCAGTGAACATTTTATTCACTTAATCTTTACACAAACACTTTTTGTGTAATATAATGTTTTGGATTCTGTTTTATGAGCATTAAGAGGTGATCCTTCAGATCCATTAGAACTTTAATCTGCTGTTTTTCATTTAAGGTGAGGCCCATGAATCGGCCTTTAGGCGTTTTAAAGACGTATAAACAGGAGGACCCAGAGCCATCAGGCGGGATGGCTCTGGGAAACAACGAGAAACTAAACGAGGGGACAGGAAAGATAAAAGCTGGGACATGTTCAAAACATAGAAGCGTTCAAAGCAGGGGGGGGGGCGTGGTCTGTGGGTGACGGCGATAAAGCAGCAGCAGCAGAAGAAGAAAAGAGGGGCGGTACCGTCAAGTATGTGCGACTGACGAATCAAAACTATGGGATGGTGTGTTTCCTTGAATGCAGAGAGACGGCGCCGTCTCTCTCTCTGCCCGGTTTAAGGTTTTGGGCGGATGAGAACAGCGAGACGCTTCTTTTTTCGCCGTGCAGCAGAACATGAGGCAAAGTGATGAAAACCATAGTTGCTCTTTCATCTCTTGTCATGATGGCTCCATTTCACCGGCACTGAAGCCTCGGGAGGAACGCATTCAAAGCGAAGCCTCTACCTCTCTGCGAGTGTGTGTGTGTGTGTTAGTGTGTAAGACTACAACACACTGTGGGTCTGTGTTTGTGTGTATGAGCGTGCGACTCTCAAAAACATGTCTGAGGCTGTGCATGAGCGTACCCCACCGGTGACGCTGTGTGGGCCTATTGAAGAACAAACTGTGCAGACACAGCCTGTCAGAACCGCTCTGCTTGTCTGCTCCCTGCATTCACAGCAACACAGCCAACTTCCTCTCTCCCTCACAGCCGCCTCTCGCTCCGAACGCCAGCTTAATGTGATCCTTTCCCGCAGTTTCATCGCGGCACAAAGAGGAAGAAAGTGAGCCGAGTGCTGAGCTCAGTGGAGAAAGACGTTTTCCAGTGGCATCGGCTCTTTTTAACTTCAACCTTCACCTCGTTGTGTAACAGAGTCAATGTTTCCAGAGTGGACATTCAGCCGTCCCTCCATTCAAACAGGCTGAGAGGTGTCACTCTGTGCTCCGGTTCCTCCTCTGGCGGGAGTCGGTACCACGTTGACCCCGAGGGGAGCATCGGCAGAACTAAACGGCGTGGTAAGAAAGCAGCGACTGAAGTCGTCTGAATAGATTCTCATACCCTCTGACTGCCGGCTGAAGCAGCTTCGTAGCTGCATTTTAAAACATTCACAACGTATCGGCTAGTCTGCAAATAATTAATGAAATGTGGTGAATAAATCTGACCGAGCACTTCTGCGGAAGGCTCTTTATGATGATGTAAAGATATAAAAATGGTCATTCTTTGAAGTCATCAACATAACTAGACCTCAACAGCAAGGGCATATCACTAAAAAGTCCCCAATCCCCTGCGTTGTACAAGCAATCCCCTCGATTGAAGACCTGAAATTAAATGTGACGTTATGTCGACAGTATATTTTGTTAAAAAATCTCCTCCTAGTGAGCAAAATTTGAACTATTGGAATAAAATATGGTCGAAATGAAGATAGATAGAAGATAGACTAAATCGGACCAACGGTTGAGAGATTATGGCTTGAAAAGCTTTGAATATAAATCTCCCCCTAGTGGAAGAAATATATAACCGACCTTTCAGAAAATCAATCCAGTTCTTCCTCCTCTCGACTTTTCGGAAATGTCATACTCATACCCGCTGACAGCCAGGAGTAAATTAACAAATTGATAAAATCTAGTTCACTAAGTCTGACCCAACAGTTCATCCAAATACGTCTTAGGATGATGGAGAGAGAGGGAATATTTCACACAATGTTCCTCAGGACGGGGTTCACGCCCCCTCGGTCTGGCCGCAGCATCTCCTGGGCTGTTGAGGGTAAGTGGTGTACATAATTGGAATCTGGTGGAGGCTTTGGTTCCCGGCTGAGTGGAATACACTGACCTCAGACCAGACCAGCGGTTTGTTGTCCACTCATTGGAATGTCTGTGTCTCAATCCCAGGTCCTTCCATCCTACATGTCCAAGAGTCCTTGAGCAAGATACCGAGCGCCAAACTCCTCCCGACAGCTTTGACTCTGGAGCATGAATGGTTGCTGCTCCTCATAATCTCGTGTCTCCTTGCAGACTAGAGAGGTGCTAAATAAAATAGCAATAACCTTGTGCTACAGTCCACTTCACTCCATCTTCTTTATATAATTGAGCTAAGAGCGTCCTGGGGGGGACAAGACCCTCTGGGACTGTGAGCCTGTGGCTGAGGCTGGAGAATGAAGGTCAGAGCAGTGGGAGTGGGCTGCAGAGGGTTTGCATCGAGGCCGCTCAGGGAGACGGGAGAGTGGGGGACGGCCCCGAAGGAGGGCGGGACTTCAGAGACTCTGGGGGAAGAGGGAGCGCTCTACCTGGGCCGCCGCGTGAGTGAATGGCATCTAAGGAGGTCGAAGTTCACGGCTGAATCTGGGCCAGCGACTGATTATGACATCACCTCCATCTGACTACGACTACATACCATAATGAGGGAATGATGTTTGAACCAAAAGGTAGATTTGTCAGAAGAGAATCCTACAAAGTTCAAAACTGCTGACTAATGTGGACCTTTGTTCAGTTTGAAAGGTACTAAATCATTGCTGACGGTAAAGAGCAGATAATTGTGCTTTTAACGAGGTAAAGGTACAAATACCTGATTCCCCTGTAGAATCTTTTAATAATAACTTTTTATAAAAACAGCTTTTTTGTCATGGAAGTCTTTAAGGATAATTACGGTCCTGGCAGAAGAGTTTATGGATTTAAATGTTCGAATAAAGAATTTTATTCTCTCCTGTCATTTTATAAAATTGCTACAAAAAAGAATTATGCTGTCTGATGGTCGGTTCTTAAACTTTGAATGTTTGTGGTACCCGTTCAGTCATGATGAAAAAACTTTATCAGCACATTTATTAGTGTGAAACTAATAATTAATCAGAATGAAGTCAGTCACTCAGTGGCAAGAATAAGAAGCAAAGAAGGACGGGACTTGTTAAATAGTGTAGTAAAGAAGGATTTAGTTGTGTGGCCAACAGACAGAAGGAGCGTTTGAGGAGAGGAGAGGGATGATGGAGGTCATGAGGAGGACTGGAGCAGGAGGAGAGAATCCGAGGAGAGAGGGAAGACAAAGCAGCCAAGGAAGGAGAGAAGGAGTTGAGGAGAGATGGAGGGAGCGAGGCGACGCAGCAGGAGCTGAGGGCTACCTGTTACGGGTTCGGTCTCGGACAATGCCTCTATAATGGGAAAGGGAGAGCGACGGAAAGGCTTAATTCACCGACGTGTCGGAGAGTTAAGCCGATTTGTGATTTCGATTTTCTGTGTTTGTGAGACTGAGTGTCTGTGAGGGAGGGGGTTTAGTTTGTGTGTGTCCATCAAGATAGACTGGAGACGAGAGACGAGGGACGAGAGACGAGGGACGAGAGATGAGGGACGAAGACGCAGGAGGCACAAATACACAATATGTGTTTTTGATTTGTATTCTCTGAGGGAGAGAGAGAGAGGGAGGGAGAGAGAGGGTAGGAGAGAGTGAGAGAGAGGGGGGGTAGAGAGATGGCGTGAGGGAGAGAGAGAGGGGTGGGTGGGGTGGGAAGAGAACGAGGGAGAGAGAGATAATAAGGGAGCGAGAGAGGGATGAGGGAGAGAGAAAGATAATATATATATATTATACAACAGACGTTTCTGTTATAAATGTTTGAGATGATGTTCAGATCTCCTTGGTGAATTCACAAATTCTTGTGCGTATATGTGTGTGTATGTGTGTGTGTGTCTGTGTGTATGTCTGTGTGTATGTGTGTCTGTGTGTATGTTTGTGTATGTGTGTGTGTGTCTGTGTGTATGTCTGTGTGTATGTGTGTGTGTGTCTGTGTGTATGTTTGTGTGTGTCTGTGTGTATGTTTGTGTATGTGTGTGTATGTCTGTGTGTCTGTGTGTATGTTTGTGTATGTGTGTGTGTGTCTGTGTGTATATGTCTGTGTGTGTATGTGTCTGTGTGAGTGTCTGTATGTGTGTCTGTGTGAGTGTCTGTGTGTATGTGTGTGTGTGTCTGTGTGTATGTGTGTGTATGTGTCTGTGTGAGTGTCTGTATGTGTGTCTGTGTGAGTGTCTGTGTGTATGTGTGTGTGTGTCTATGTGTGTGTATGTCTGTGTGTATGTGTGTGTATGTGTCTGTGTGAGTGTCTGTATGTGTGTCTGTGTGAGTGTCTGTGTGTATGTGTGTGTGTGTGTCTTTGTGTGTGTATGTCTGTGTGTATGTGTGTGTATGTGTCTGTGTGAGTGTCTGTATGTGTGTCTGTGTGAGTGTCTGTGTGTATGTGTGTGTGTGTGTCTGTGTGTGTGTGTGTGTCTGTGTGTGAAAAACCCTCTCTGGCCTAAGACACTATTGATCCTGCTGCAGCGAGGAGACAGACCATAACCCCCCCCCCCCCCCCCCCCCCCCCCCCCCCCCCCCCCTCGTTAAAGAGTTGATATACACTCAACAACCTGAGAGAATAAACGGTAAATAGGAAGTCTTGTAAAAAATAGAATTTAACAGACGGCCATGTTTCCTAACAGCCGCTCATTACAAACAAACCGCCGCTCCGACTGATGGCTATCAGCTCACATTCACCTGCTCCTCATCTTTAGATGAGCTGATAACCAAACAATGATGAAACGGTTGGCTGAATGACATAAATGTCACATATTGAGAGTTTTTACTGCCTGATCCATAACGATGAAAGGATGAAAGGATCTCCATCACAGGAAGTGCCTCCATTCCTGTCTGACCTCAAAACGACACCAGACCCAGTCAGGCAGGTAATACCTTCTGCCCGCATTCACGCCTAAGGAATTAAGTCTTTGGTTTCTTTCTGCACAGGATTTCTTTTCAACAATGAGACGTATAAACCAGCCTTTTGTCGTTTGTGTGAGGCGGGGAATATTATGCAATCTTCAGAACCGCACTTCTTTCCCGTTAACGCGATAACTCAAAAACTCTTTCATGGATCATTTACAATTTTTATAGCCAGGTAACACTCAGTTAGAGGAAGAAGTGGATGGATTTTGGGAAAGGTCGGCTGCATATTTCTGTCACTAGGGGGCGCTGTAGCTCCAAACGTTTTTGGACCACAGCTTTTTAACCGTTGGTCCGATTTAGTCCAAATTGGGTGCATATGAACCGACTGGAGGGGATCCATCTGGTATATGTTGTGTTTCACTCTGACAGAACATATTTGAATCACTAAGGGGAGCTTCTTTAGGAAAAACAAGGCTTTTTTCAGACATGGTCCGATTTAGTTCAGATTTGGATCCCATGAATCCACTTAAGGAGAAATAACTTTTATGGATCCAGTTTCACTCTGGTGGTTCTTTTTTGACTCATCAGGGATCACTATGTTCATGACTTTGCATTTAATTGATTGTATAATGCAGGGGATTGGGGTTATTTGCAGGCATGTGCCCTTGTTGTTGGGGACGACAGAATAGATCTAGTTATAATCTGCCTGATTGGACGTCCTGAACCTTTAACACTGATAATCTTTGACTTTACGTTCGTTCCTCGTCTCCATTTCCACGACGCGTAACGACACCCAACATTATTGCCTTTCTGTAGTGAAGCTTTCCAAAGCGGGAGCTGATTTATTATTTCCTGCGGGCGGTGGCACCGCCCTCCCTCTGCTCTGACTGGAAACCGCTGATGTTTCGCTGCTGGCGAGATGGCGCCCGACGCTATGGATCTTCCCGCGATTATTATCACGGGAAGATCAATAAAAGAGAACAGGAATGGGGCACGAACTATGCAAACGTTTCTTTGACAGGTGAGCTGCGACGACAGGAGAGACGCATTAAAGGCTTTGAGGACGTGAAAGAGTGACTGACTGGCGCCGTGTTCCTGAGGCTTCTGCTCAAACAAAGCATCACTTGTGTCATCCACATGAAGCCTCCACTCCAAAACATTCCTCTGTTGATTTGACACTTGGTTTCTCCTCGTGAGTGCTTGTGGTTTGGATACTCATGTGTGTGTGTGTGTGTGTGTGTTATTTTACACTAGTGTAAATGTAAAATGCTGACTGCACAGGACTTGCAGGCTGCTACTTTGTGCCAGAGGATTAGTGCGCACACACACAAATACACGCACACACACATACACACACAGACACACATACATATACACACACACACACACAAATAAACATACACGTACACACACACATACACGCACACAAACACACATACATACACAGACACACACACGCACACACGAACATACACATACACGCACACAAACACACATACATACACAGACACACACACAAATACACACACACACACGCACACACACACACACACACACACACACACACACATAGAGCTTATTAAATTGGTCATCATTGGTGTGGAAAGCCTGGTGTTACACAACATCTGCAGATGATTGACTGGTAACTGTATCCTCAGAAGAAAGCCAGGGACCCCTACCATAAGTCCACCTTGAGGGGATAACACCGAAGACGAGGAAACTGTATCCATTCAGCCCTCAAAAGTTACTGCTTAAGGGATTTAACTGCGTAGATGTGTGTACTTATGTGCCGTGTTTGTGTTTTTGCTCTGTAAGGGTTAACAGCCCGATAACTTTGTCTTTACCTGCCTTCATCGATGCCCTCAGGACCCCCCCACTATTTGGGTAAGTCCAGAAAAAGGGAACCAACATCCTGTGTCCTTCACTCTGACCCGCAGCATGAATCCCCCCTCAGGGCGAACAGACTACCAGGACCGCCGTACCTTTACAGATCCAGCTTGTCTGAAAACTCACGTAATGCTTCAGAGCTACCAGCTCTTTCTCGTTGGGTTTATTGGCAAAATATATCCATCAGCTGTTTGTGCGATGACAAAATCATAATTTAATTAGACCTTGATGCAACAAATGAGATTTTTTATAGTCTCATATTCACAAAATACTAAATTTAAAGACTGCAAGGTCTAAAACGAATGAATTTTCTATCAGAATCCCAACAGGAGTTTATCTTCATCTGTTTCCATCTGCCCCCGTCCTCTGCATCTTCCTCTGTCACACCAACCAACTGCATGTCCTCTCTCACCACATCCAGAAACCTTCTCCTGCCTGGCAGCTCCATCTCCAGCATCCTTCTACCAGCAGATCCACTCTCTCTCCTCTTCACGTCCCTCTGATGTCCTCGTCTCTAATGCTGTCCATCCTCCTCACTCCCAGAGAACATCTTCATCTCTGCCTCCTGTCTTCTAGCCAGAGTTTGATTAACTATCACACATCACGTGTTCTTCGTTCTCCGTCTTCTGTGATCAATCGTTGGTTGTTTCCAGTAAACTGAATATACAGCAGGGGTTGATGGGTAACAGTAGTGCAGACTGAAAACTGATGCCTCGCATGCAAACATTCGAAAAAAACCTCCAGCAAAAAAAAAAAAAAAAGGAAGGGGGGGAGGAGGGGTGTCATCGTTTGTTTGTAGATGAAGGGAGCTGGGGGGTTTCAGAGATGAACGTCAGCTGATTAAATAGTGAAGCCAGATATCGATGAATGATTTCTCACCTCTGGCAAAGATGTTTATCTACAGCGTATCTATTTGTACTCCAGGATGGAATGAAAACAAGAGGGATGATGGATGGGTCGGACCCCTTCCACTTATCGATCATGTGTCTGTCAGTCATGCCCGATAGCCCGGAGGAAGAAAACTGAATTACAATGAAATTAGTTAGCAGGGAAATAAGTTCAATTCCCGATTCCTGGACACGCTTTCATGATCGTTCAAGGGAAGGATGTTGTTTTGCTGTGAATGAATAAGTGGACATAATTAGTCAAACTTTTCATTATTAAAGACATTATTCTGTGATTAAAGATGTTCGTGGGGAGGTCGGAGGTGTGAGTCAGTCTGTGGGGGTATAGGTCGTTCTGATGGATGGAAATGGACGAGAAAATAATGATAAAAAAAACAAATATTGTATAAAAACATCTTAAGGAGATCGGATCAGTGTCAAGTTTGGGCCCCTGTGTGGACACAAAATGTCCGCACCCGTGTGCGGACATTTTGTGTCCACACAGGGGTCCAAACTTTGCTCCAACCACAGTTCCTCACAATCACATTTTTTATATGTCCCATTTTAGGAAAGGTCGTTTGTATCTTTCCGCCACTAGGGGGATTTTTTATCTCCATAAGTTTTCGGGCCATAACTTCTCAACCGTTGGTCCAGTTTAGTCCAAATGTTCCCCCCATGAAAGAACTCAGGGGGATTCTTTCTTGTATGAATCATATACAGTGGCGCTTTCTTAACAAAACAAAAAAGTTTGTCATACATAACCTCATGACAGTTGGTCCGATTTATTCCAGATTTGGTACATGGATATAATTTATCTTCTTTATATCAAGTGTGATTCTAATAGTTGATATTTTACTTCCTTGGGGATCTTTTTTACGAAGATTAAAAACCGTTGGTCCACTTTAGTCCAGATTTTGGTTCATATGAATTGAATTAAGGAGGTCTAGATAAATATATTTAATTTTACCTTAATTTATCATATTTTACTCAATAGGGGGAGTTCTTCTTTTTTTTTAACGACAAACATTGTTTTTTGGACATTAAAAGATATTTGGTTGAATCTGAGGTGCATGTTTATCTGTGTGTGTGTGTGTGTGTGTGTGTGTGTGTGTGTGTGTGTGTGAGAGAGAGAGAGGATAAGGTTGCTAGACGAAGCATGTAACAGTATTTGTCATGTCTTCCTGGGAGGTCCATTTTCTCTCCAAGCTCAGATTAACCATTCTCTGACTGCCATTTATGGACAAATGAATCACATCTCGCACAAGGAACTCTCCAGAAGACGGAGATTAGGTATCTAATTGAAAAAAAAGAGAAGGAGAATAAAAAAAACGCCGAGCTAATAAAGCCTTTCTGCCAATAAGGGCCTGTTTTCGTTGCGAAATTACTTCTCTCTATCAGGAAATACTTTAAGGTAATATCTGGAAGCCTGGCGTGAAGATGCGAGCACTCGATCTCTCTGTCAGCTCCCCCGTGGCGTGGAACAAAAACTCTCTCACACGAGAGAGAGACTTTAACCCCTGAATGACCGGTTTGTTTTTTTCCTGACATCGATTCACCGGCTGCAGTTACAGTCTGAGTGGGTGGAGGGCAACAAGAGAGAGAGGATGACAGAAACAGCGAGGGTCGAGAGAGAGAGAGAGAGAGGGAGAGCGAGAGATGTTTATAACTCAAGGACGACCGTAGCCCCCGTCTCAAATTCTGCCTCGCCACTCAAATCCGTGAGACCCACACAATGTTTCCCTCCTTCAGCGCTTTTCAAGTCAAGCGGGGAGATGGGTATCACACAGAGCACTGAGTCACCTCCATCCGATGAGGGCAGATAGTTATGATTCAATTCTAAGAAGCCCAGAAAGCCTCTATTCAGACCCGGAGCCAGGGAGAACCGGCTGCGGTGCAAAGGGAGAGATATTCAATAATTCACCTCTCGTATTTAAGGGCCAACGCTCTACGGGGAATAAACACTTGAAGTTCACGGCGAGGGGAAAAAAAATGGGATGGATAAGTCATGGCGGAGAGAGAGAGAAGAGAGAGAGAGAGAGAGAGAGAGAGAGAGAGGGCCATGCTGTGGTTGGCCGGTACAGCAGCGACGCTCTTTGGCAGGGAGAAAATGAATGGGAGAGTCTGCGTTCATGATTGATGATCTGTAGGTAAGCGAGATTTAGCATTAAGTCGGCGTTTCTGCACTAAAGACAACAGGCCTCTTCAGGGATCCCTGCGTCTGTCTGTGAGCCGCGTCTGAGTGCTGCTCTGCCGGGGCCTGAACCTCTACGCCTCTGCATGCTCTGCTGACCCGGGCAGCAGCGAAAAGGCAAGTGGTCATACAGTTCTGACATCTCACGCCTCACTGCCAAACAGAACACGGCATTAGAAGATGAGGGAGACAAAAAGAAAGAAGGGAGACAGGTTGTACCAGAAGAAGAACATCTGGAGGAACAAGCTGACATTTTCTACAAAGTTCTCCAACATAGTGCATTCAGACGTGAATACAGGATAAACAAATCTGGAAAAACTCTCTCTCTCTCTCTCTCTCTCTCTCTCTCACGCTGACTGCTAACAAAGCAGCGGCTCCTCTGCAGGATTGAGTCCAGTTCGGTGCGGTCGGAGCATGCTGTCTGATTACTTTACACTTTTCAGTTTGTCCACTTCCTGCAACGACTCTCCTTTCCTCTTTGTTTAACACCAAACTTCCAGAACCAATCAACATCAACAGCAGCTGATTAACCAGGTTTAAACTCTTTAACTCTTTAATCCTTCACTGAAGAGAGCTTTGTCATAATGAGAGCACTTATACTTTAACACTTCAGCTCAACAAATTATTTGTAGCGACTTCTTGCTGGTGTCTGTTCCTCCGTCAGATAATTATACGACGGAAAATTTGGGATATTATTGAATAGTCTTCGCCACCGCAACATCCGCATAACCTGGAGATCCCAAATTTTATACCTACATAAACCTCATATGAATCCGCCATAATATTAATAACGGTGTGTGGTTCTAATGTTATGGCTGATGGGAAAACACTGCATTTTTCATCATTTATGGAATCGTCATGTTTCTATGTTTGTCTTTTTTCTCAGTTCAGCAGAAATCATCAGTCTTGTTTAGAAATGGCTGAAAAACATTAATCCGCCACAACATTAAAACCGGTTCTAAAATTATGGTGGATAATTATTTACTTCCTACCCGTTGGTCCGATTTAGTCCAGATTGGGTGCATTTGAATCGACTCGAGGAGATCTATCTCGATTATATCTTTTTTTTACTCCCGTAGCTCATATATAACTCACGGGGAAACAAACATTGTTTTTTGGACACAACTTAATTGACATAATTCATTTTTCCTATATTTAACTTGAGGACCTCAATCAGGGGGTTTGATGTACAACACAGGGGATTGGGGGCTTAGTGACACCTGGTTGATCAGAACTGTTTTCAGAGCCTGCATTAGAGTCTATTTGAGTTAGGCAGGACATATAAACACAAATAAGCATTACGTTGCACCTGAAAGTTATAAACTAACACTCGTCATGTGCTTCACCAGAGAATGTTGCACAAAACCGTCAAACGCTAACTGTGGGCTCATTTACATTTATACAAGCAGCTTTATGGGATCTGATCTGTTGGTTTGTTGCCTGCTTGAGTTTAATGACGATGTTGCAGAGGTCGAGAGTTGTGTTGTTTATTTTTCTCTCTTGACCGGTTTCATCCAAGAATGATGCATCATTGATTTGATTTTACAGCTCGTATAAGTTTACCCACGTTTGTTCTGTTCTGTTCTTGTTCTGTTCTGGTGGAACCTCTCCTCCATTCCACACCGTCTGACTGGCTGGCTATGACCCCTCTCCCTCCATGCTCGGCTGCCTCCATATTGCCGGACATCGGGAGCAGCGTTGCACAACACTCCACTGGTTTTACATGTGACGGGTGGGGAGGAACGTCCCGACAGTGGCACAATCAATTGGTTTTTAGTGCTTTGAGTGGACCCCTGAGCTCGCCGGGCTAGCATGCTTCGCTAATTTGATGGGATTCGCTGCGCTGATGGCCAGCCCTGTGTGTGTGTGTGTGTAAGTGTGTGTGTGATGGGGGTGGAGAGGAGCGAGGGTAATAAAGGGAGACAGATTGGTAGCTAACCACTGACAGCAGTGACCGTTAGCGTTAGCACCTAGCAGTTGTTTGGTGACTGACAGCCACTCCGGTACAACGGTGATGGCGCCGTTGGGATGGATATGGCCACATGGTTAGTGCTGGCATGAAGACAGGATGAGATGTACGCCGCTGCACTGTGTGGTTTCGGGCTAGCGCCAACGCCTCCGGGAGGCCTAATGATGTACGGCTGGAGAATGAGCGGCCGTCAGGCGGCGGTATGAGCTAATAGGCAGTATGGTCCAGACATACGGAACCTTTTTCACACATTCAGTGCACAAAAACATGCATGGAGCCAACATGATGAGTTACACAAACATGGAGGAGGAGGCTGCGTATGTTGACGGATAAAGCACAACAGTCCGAGAACGAGCCAGAATGTAACGACAACAGTCTGCTTATAGATCCAGAAACAAACGCTGTGTGCAGAAGCACAAACATGAACACTTCAGTAGATGATCAGTAACAACCTTCTTCTCATTTCATCTTGAAATATTGTCCACCCCCCACCTCTATCTCACACCAGGCAGCGACAGCTTACGTCGTTAGCGTGAGGGAGCTAGCCTCGCCGGGTAAGTAGTAGCATACAGAGGGGAGGAGAATGCTGAGTGAGTATTTGCATACTATTAGCCCTTATAAAAAACATTAGATCATGTTTAAATGTGTAAATGTGTGGAATCTTTTCTTCAGCACGAAATCACCTCTATGAGCTGATAATGACCTCGTCACTGTGACTCAGTGAATTCCCTTTATGAACCCAAAAACAAACTAAAGACACAAGTTTTTTTTCTGTATATAACCGTCACAAATGCGCTCATTGAAACATTTTCAAGATGGACAAACTGGAAGTACAAATTGTGGATATGAACGTACAAATGAAAAGCGGTGTCGATGCTGGACAGCACTTTTATTAGAAGTCTACAGCGCTGGTCCAAACAGCTTTGTTCTCATGCTCTACCGTCGTCAACTAGACGTGATGTGGCGATCACGGACTCTAGGGGTGGAGATACTTGCAGGCGCCGCAGGTTAACATGCGGCTGGTAGGCAAAGGAGTGTTAAATTGCCCCAGCAGGGCGCCAGGCGTCCGGGTTAAAAGGATTGTATGGTGTGTTTGTTCAGGCACAGACAGTATCAGTCAGTTTTATTGTTACAGAGCCAATTACACAAATAATCTGGAGGATTTGTCTCCTACTGTTTATTAAACACGTCATTTGTAATTGGTCCTGCGCGCTGACTCAGCAAAGCAGCGAGTCCACAGAGACGGGGGACGGGTCGAGATGAGGAGAACAAAGCTGCAAATCAGCTTCACCACAGTTGAAACTCAAAAGACACAAAAAGAAACCTTCACACTACTCTCAAACTTTTGTACAAACTTTCATCCTCTCTGCCTATTTCGAGTTTTGCCCCGACATCTGTGTGTGGCGCCGGTCCCACCTGGACCCTCAGCCCGACGGCCCCGCAGCGTTCTAATACAGACTGCCAGCCGAACAGAGAAGAGAGACTGCTGTTATTGGATGGAGGCTGTTCACCGCCGCCCGAGTATTAATACTTAAAAATATCCAGTGGAAAAAAACGAGCCTAAGAAAATACAGGCAGAGGGCAGCCTCCACTTCTGCCGGGCCTCCAGTCATACCTCAGAGGCTTATATTTCATATATATATATATATATATATATATATATATATATATTGTACATGCAATCCCCCTCATTCAACGGCTCAATTGCTCCCCCTAGTGAGTGAAATGTGAACTATAAGGAGATAAAGCTACCTCCTAATATCGTTTAAGCTTCTTCCAAAATCAGTCTGGTTCTTCCGCGCTCGTGATCCATGACATAGTTTTTGAGATGTTGCGTTAACACAAATGATCTGCGGCGGCGGCGGTGGACGTGACACATCTGTAATATCCCAGAGCTGTGGAGATTTGATGATTATACCATTATATAGTGGTTATGTGCCTTATGGTTCATTGAACGCACCAACGGAAACAAACAACCCACCATGCCCTCAGACAGAACACGACATTATATAGTGCAGTGTCAACCCGCCCCTACTGGCTGGCGGTTTGTGTTCGTCCCCAGGGGGCGTGGCCAGCGCATCAAATATTGGTGTTCCCGCTTTGAAAACACGCCTCACCTGATCCATATGAGAGGATAGGAACAAACTCCCTTACGCTGAACTTTTGATTTCCTCTAATGGCTTTGAACCAGTCGTGACATCAACAACTATACTGATCGGCCATAACATTAAAACCCCTCGACCTAATGTTCTGTAGGTCTTACCTTTTCTGAGTGTTCTGACCACCTTTCTATCAGAGCCAGTTTCCGCTTTTTCAGCAATTCTTTCAACAGTAGCTCTTACTCCAACATGGGCTGGCTTTCCCCCCCCTTTTGTGTCCCAAAGAAACTCGGACCACTTTGGTAGGTACTAGCCAGTACAGACTGGGATCATCGCCCAAGAGATGACGCAGATGTTTAAGCATCACAATCGGACCCTTATCAACGTCACTCAGATCCTGACACTGCTTCCAACACATCAACTTCAGGACAAAGTCTTCACTTCCTGTCTAATATACTGTATCCCCCCCTCTGTCAGGTGCATTTATAACAAGATAATCGATTTTGATCATTTCCCCTGTCAGAGTTCATAATGTTATGGCTGTTGGGGCTTTGAAACCTCCTGTTTGTGGTGCAGTTTCACGACTGTAAAGGATCTTACGTGCGTACGCTTGGCGTGTCGAGCGCGATGAAAAGCAGCGAGCTCTGAATAAGCTTCAGGGGCCGCGGAAAAGCCTCAGGCAAACATGTTAGACCCTCTGGCGGAATGATTTAAAACCTCCGCGTCACACAACCAAAACACTGGCGGTGCTACGCTCGATTAAAGCTTAACCTTAGAACAATCTACCAGAGCACTAACGCTTTATTGTTACAACACTGCGCCGGGAAACCTCGGATATATTCCACAGGAGGCTGTTCGTGACAGAAAACGTAGTGAGGGTAACCAGCCGCCGTGCTTTTTCAAACATTACACGTGTGACACGCGATGAAAATGAGACATCACGCATCAAAGTGAACGAAAGGATTTGTTTTAATTTCTAGTGAAAATATCTTATTGCACTTGATTTAAGACACAATCACTGAACATGATACTTTTCACCGAGATAAAGGGACTTGGGAAGATAAAGGGAAGAATCTTGAAAATAACTCAAATGCTCGAAAATCCTCATTTCCAGCTAACTTAGAGAGAAATTCAATCTCAAAATACTCAAGTATCAATCTTTTTTCAGAGGCGTAATGGTCTTAAATGTAGAAACTATATAAATCCCCACAGAGGAAATTTATGAGGTGGTTAAGGAGATAGGGTTAAAAAAATATCCAAGAAATAAAATATGCAAAAATTACAAAAACAACCAAGATAAAAAAAAAGTTATATCGTACAATCCTGCAAAAAAACCTGCATTTTAAGTATAACTGAATGATTCTGTGACACAGAACATCCTAATATTTGTAAATTATAGTTAAAAACTACATTTAACCATCTCATTTCAAAATGTCCTTATTCTAAATATCTAATTTGTCTAATTTGAGGAAATCTTACAGAGCAACTTTTCACTTGTTCTATTGGCAGATTTATTGACTTATTACATGCTAAAAACCCTTGTATTCATTCTTTCTTTACTTTCTGTTGAGTCCTGATTCATCCTTCTGCAGAGGATGAATCAGATTTGTGCATGTATGTGTGTGTGAGTGTGTCTGTGTGTGTGTTGTTGGTCAAATAATTGCAATTAATATTAATTTTTCCCCGTCTCCTGTCTGGGCTGCTGACCCGCAGCAACAGTCTGGGTTCTGCTGTCTGTTGAATGATGGAGAATTGCTTCCTGGCACATGATCACACATAAACGGCAAAGACAAAATACAATTAAATACGTTTGTTTACTTAGACGAGATGGAAACAGGCAGTAATCTGATTGGGGCGGTGTGATTTGATGGAGCTGAACGTAGTGACTGCAGCATCAAACTGGTGCTATCATCTTGCTTTCAGGTTCTGAATGATTTTCAGTGGAAACTGAACTGGGAGAATTATTGAGCTGAAAAAGACGTGGAATTCACCTGAAATGTTCGCCCTGACAAAATCTAATTATCTGGTCATGGTTATAGTTATATAAAAATCATCCATGGTGTAAAGTTCTTTCAGAATGAATGTGAATTCAACTTTACAATAGGACTAAATCCTTAGGAAGGATTTATAAATGACTTATTCAATTCACCAATTAAGGTGTAAACACGTTACAAATCATTATTAAGCTGCTTTAACTCATTAGATATAAGGACAATCTGAGACCGGATGCTTGCCAAATAGTGAGCCCACTTATCTCTAATGCTAACTTGATATTGCCAAATAGTGACCCACATTGATAAATTGAGAACTATGTTATAAGCTGTTTATAAATGATAAATAAGTGTTTACAACCTGATGAATAACATCATTATAAACAGTTTATAAATCATTTATAAAGGGGGTTCTCTTGTTTTTCCTCCTAAATCCTTTCTTAAGCGCTGACTGAACGCCGGGCAGACAAGACAAACTGGAGGCTAGCCATAGCTTTTCCCCCATGGGTGGGCATCAATGGGGCGTGATGGGCGGGTACTGCAGATGCATGCTGGAGTACTTACTGTAGGTTGCATAACATATTGTTGATGAGGCATCCATGACGTACTCTGGACCTGAGGAGAAAAACATTAACAGAGGTAAGACAATGGTAGAAATATGAGTATTCCCTCAATCCTTATCAGATTTAGACCCTCATATTCTACGTAAAGCCATTCATATATGAAAATATGTTCAGATACTTGGCGGTCCGGAGGTTTTTGAATGGTTTTAAGGGACCCAAACGACTGAACGTCGCACAGATTCAGCTGTGCAAAAGAATTCCAGAAAGATTT
Source organism: Lophius piscatorius (assembly GCA_009660295.1). Lineage (NCBI taxonomy): Eukaryota > Metazoa > Chordata > Actinopteri > Lophiiformes > Lophiidae > Lophius > Lophius piscatorius. The sequence continues at coordinate 165,577 of VRLP01000527.1, read as the reverse complement.
TGGAGGCAGCAAATCTTCCTCCTCCTGCCTTCTTCTCAATGCCAACAGATAGAAGCCATAAATTAGATCCCTTGTCTGTGATAATATTAATACCAGTGCCTTAGCGGGAGAGCCAAAACTTAGAGAAACATTTGAAGGACAGAAAACGTATTATTTAAAAGTTTTTAAGGGCAAAAAGAAAAAAGAAAAAAGGAAACGAACAACAAAAGGGAAGTTGGCATCGATGGACAGAACTATTCTTTTTCATGAACAAATGTGGAGGAGAAAGTTGAAGAGACGTTGAAACAGTGACAGGAGAGGATGATGAGGAGAGTGGGCAACTGGAGGAACAAACAGAGCCCTTAGACGCGCTGCAGAGAGGAATTAGGCAGCTTAGAGCGGACAAACACGCAGGCTGGCCGCTGATCCCGCTAAAATGATTAGACTGAGCAAAGACAAACACGGAATAATCTGCTATAAGAGCAATCAATCCTCTAAGCCAAACCAAATGCGTGGTTTGGATCCTCACCTAAACAAGCGTGGTATTCTAAAACATGGAGCCAAGTCTGTTTGTTTGTGCGAGGCGGTATTTGCGCTCCCCAGCTGAGCAGGACAACAGATAAACTCAGACCAGGCTTATCCTTAATCACTCATTCTCAGCCAAGACGCTGCATGACCATCGTGTGGTTTATGGAACAAAATACACCGGTTTAGTCCTGAGACTGAAGACTTTAGCTCTCGTCCATGACAGCAAGGATAGATCCCCCCAAAAAACCCTAATCCCCTGCATTGTACAAGCAATCCCCCTGTTTATCTAAAAGAATGTGTTTTCTGTTTTAAAAAAAAAAGCTCCCTCTAGTGAAGAAAAAATTAAGTAGTAGAATAAAACATGGTAAATACAAGAGAGATGTTCCAAAATTGGACTCAATCGGAGCAAGGCTTAGGAAGTAATGTCCGACAAAAGGTGTTTTTCATTTAAAAACACCCTCAGTGAGTAAAATATGAACTGCAGTACAATACGAAATATTTAAAGATAGATCTCCTCTGATTCATCGGCACCAAATCTGGACTAAATCAGACCAATGCTTAAAAAGCCAAGTGTCGGAATAGTAAAACTCAACATGCCCAAAATCAATCCTGTTCTTCCTCACACTAAGTTCCATTTAGGTATAAAATTTGAAAATTATTCACAAAAATAGTTTTTGGGTTATTGTGTTAAAAGGAAGACTATTTTAGAGAGCTATTTCGACCGTTTGCAGCATCATAGCTTTTTATTCCGGGTCAAAACTGGCTTCAAAACATAAAATGTTTCCAAGCTGGTTTGACTTCTGTTTGGTCAGACTTGAGAGGTCCAGAAAGAGGAAGAGAAGGAAATTACAGAAATCTGGCAAGTTAGATTTTCTGCCATCATCTCTACTGTAAAATACTCTTTCACCTCCCTTTAAAGCCAGAATCTACGTGTTGCATTCTGAATCAAACTTTTTATTGAAAAATACAGTCTAACTTTTTCTGCACAACCGGACCGATTAGGTGTGCGGCTGCTGCCCGGGCCCACGCTGCCTGAGACAGAACCGCCTCTCTGCACTCCACATGATTCCTGAACTCTGTTGATGGTTCTTGAAGGTTGAATCCAAAGCAGCTGGACTTCCTGTTTAAAGCTGAAGATGTTTCACCTCTCATCCAGGAGGCTTCCACAGCTCTAACGGACTGCTGGAGAATCAGGAATTTACCCTCTAGTGATGGTTAATAAACGACCCCTACCGACCTTTAACTAGGTAAAACGTCTTTAAACAAAAAGTCACGTTTCTCCTGATTCCACCTTTAAGGATCACCGTGATCTGGATGATTGAGAACCTTCACACACATACTAACACGATGTCCTGGCGGGTGTTTGTCCAATGAATCCCCCGGGCTGCCGGACGATTCTACATCTAAACGTTTCACGAGTCTTCATGTTTGCTTTGACGGGGAGGCTCGGCGTGCCGATGCTTTTTCTTGTTCTGAATAATAATTACGATCCTCCATTTGTCAAAACACAGTAACGACTTCAAACACCAAATCCCTCCCCAGACGTCTGGACCAACATGACGACCACCATATGGACCCTCTCCATGGAGATAAAAAGTGCTTTTTCAAAACAAACATTTCAAAAATGTTTTCCCTTACAGCTGAAAGTACACAGAAAACATAGTTGTGGAGATCATATTCCATTTTTTCCAGAGACATACCCCTAAATATCTCTTAAATTTTACACAGGGGACCTTTAAAGTTGGTCAATTTTCCAGAACAACACTAAAACATCAAATAAATCGGTCACAGATATTCATTCATTCATTCATTATACGTAACCGCTTATCCGGTTGAGGGTGGCGGGGGCTGGCGCCTCTCCCAGATGAAATGGAGCGAGAGATCCCTTCATAATGATCGGAGGTGCCGTGGGGACGGCTCTGAAGGGAATGGAAAATGCTCAAATTCATGAAACTAAAGATACGTGAGGACATGAATTGGACTCGTCGGGCCTGACTTCGATTTTCCCCTCAGTTTCAGAGCGTTTGCTTGAAGCTTGAAGCTGTAGCGGGTCGGGTTGGCGCTGTCTTTTCTCTGTGCAACTCCTCAGGAGCTCCTCACGTCCGGCTGAACCTCACAGTTTGTGTTACGCTTCAAAACCGCATGTTAACCAAAAAAAACCCCAAAAACCCAAAAGGTGTCAGTTCAACGGCACGGTCAGCCAGTTGGCCCCCCACCCTCCCATCCAGCCAGTCAGCCAGACAGTGAGCTGGTTAGTAAACCAGCCAGAGACACATCGGACCAGGAGGACACAGATCCAGTCAGACCGTCAGGCCGTGATGTAAAGCAGCCCAGAGGAAAGCTGGCAGCACCAGCTGAGATCTCGTGGCCTGGTTCCCATCATGTGGATCATCAAAGCCGCTTTTCCAGGAAACAAAGTCGATCATGGTTGAAACGGGGGGAAGCCAGGCTCTAAAGAAGACCAGAACCCAGCTGCTGACACGGGTCATGTGATCATTTGATAAATTAATGCCATTTAACGTGGTGGCTGAAAAAAAAGATCCACTTTGCATTAATATAAAAGAAGGAATTCCACATACAGGCATTTCTCTCCAGAACAAAGGCGAGAGTTTGTCCTATCCAAGAAAGTGATTTCCTTTAGTCGGGCATCAGTGGCTCCCCTGACTTGTCTTTGCATCTTCCTTTTTCTCTGCCTCTTTGTACTTGAGCAGAAGATGAAGGACTCACCTTCCTGCCGTGACTGGCTGAAGGGCAATATTACAGGAAGCGGTGGCAGAGCTGCCCGATATTGAAACTGTGAGGATTAATATTCCTCAAAAGCCCGGCCATTGTTTTTGATAAATCAATTTGGGAAGCCTTCCGAGAGCGGATTAAAGACGCGCCCTGGCCCGCTTTCCTCCCTCCTCCTCTTCCTCCTCCTGCCCCTCCACTGCAGGTACTGGACCGGAGTTTTAATCAAGCATGCCTCAAAGACGGGCGCAGCAACCTTCAACCACCCCCAGCCCCTGGAGCCATCGCCGCCGCGACCACCCGCACCATCCTTCCTCCTCTCTTCTGTTATCTCTCGCTCTATCTGTGACTTCCACTTTCCTATCTCTCCTTCATCTCGCCCGCCCGTCTCTGCATACCAAAGAGAGAGGATGTTAACTAATGGCATCTGAGCGAAAGGGCAAGGTGGTGGCGCCTCACCACGTTGGGATCCAGAAGTGTGCCGCGTGAAATACGCGGCGACAGAAGGAGGTTAACGTTCTCGATATCTGGCACGGCCAATTTCCACGTCACTGTTCTCCCGTTTTATTACTCTGTGCATCACTTCAGCCAGACGAGCGAATATGGTTTCAGAAAGAGGAAGGGATGGTGTCAGAGAGGAAATAAGTAAAATTAGATAAAAGATAACAAAACGCAAAAAGAAGGGGAAAGGGAAGAGAAAAAAAAGTGTTTGTTTCTCTGTGTCTTTATTCTTGATGGGTGGTTTTATTTTTTTCCACCCCGTCAGCATTTCTTTTTAATCTTTGTGTTTTTGTTGCTTATTTTCTGATGCCTGTTGTTTTTGCTGCCTGAGAAACAGATGCCACCGAACACAGCTGGAGCGGCGAAGGAACGAGGAGAACCTCATGCTGTCCAACCCCCCCCCCACCTCACAGTCAGCAAATCCTCCTATTACACATACATAGACAGCAACCTACCCACAATGCAATGCATTATGGCCCACCTGATATGTGGAAACGGGGGAGGCAGCGATGAAGGGCGTGATGGAGGTCTGTGCAATCATGCGGTTGGTGGCGATGCTGTAAGGCGAGGAGTAGAACCTGAGAGAGGAGAGAAATGAAGAAGAGGCGGGGGGGAGAGTAGGGATGGAGGGGGAAAGAAGTTGAAGAGGAGTGAAAGGAGGGAGAAAAGAGAAAGAGGAGAGGAGAAAGGAGAATTATCATATTATTCATCTAAATGCATTTATTTACCTGAATATAACAAACAGACACTTCCTACATTCCTCTGGTCAACAGTGAAACGGTCATATTGTTTTGGAGGAGACGACCGACCTTCAGAGTCACCTCAAAATCATCTTCTCATGGAAAACAGAATAGAATTATTTTGTATAAAAATGTAAATGTTAAAAGTTATCGTGGTTAATTTAGAGGTAGTCTGATGAAGATAAAGTTTCAAAGTCACCTCAAACAAAATACTTCAACCATCAGATTCCAGCTTCCCCTGATCTCTGCGTCTTCCTCTGTCACACCAACCAACTGCCTGTCCTCTCTCACCGCAACCAATACCTCCTCTTATTTCTCCCCTATTTTACTCCTGCCTGCAGCTCCATCTCCAGCATCCTTCTACCAGCAGATCTACTATCCCTCCTCTTCACGGGTCCAAACCTTCTCATCTTGTCTCCAAGACGTCTCATCTGGGTTGTCCCTATGATGTCATCCTTTCTGATCTACAGATATGCAAATTCAGCATGTTGCCTCGCAAACGCAGATCTGCTGATTTTGCACTGACGCCAAAAACATGCTTGGATCAACTTTATATCTATATATGTCATATATTTTTCATTCGTCTGTCGACTTGGAGAGTGTTTGAGGGCAGCACTTTGGACAGACGTTGAAGTACTGCTCCAAACGTCTCTGCTTTAATGCTGCAGTCAGACACGCTTTTCGAAACACGCGACGGCACGATCACTGGACTCGGATCGATCTATGAGTGAAGCTCGGTGAAGCTGGAACGTATAGTTTATGAGATATGCTCTGAACCTAAAGACTGACATTGAGTTTCAACTTAAAAACTTTTTTAAAATCTCATTTCCATGGTAACGCAAAGAAAAAGAAAAAATATAGAAAATCCAAAACGTTAGGAGGCAGCCTTTTTGTGGTTATCACTATATCCTTCAGTTATTTCTTTCAAGGGGAGTAAAAATAGTCGTTATTAACTATTTACAGGTCTACGTCTATTCAAGGGTTTGGGTTACATAAAACCACACTTGAAAACTAGAACCCTCACAGACACACTGTGTGGATCTATAGTCAGTTCTGAGTAAAAAGGTGGACTCTATATATATATATTTATGTTTATGTTTCATGGAGTGGCTTAGTTAAGCTGAATTTTGTCATACGAAGCAGAAAACCTGACCGTGGTCACACTGTTATGGATGACTTGTGTTTGTGCTGCAAAGGGAAAGTATTTTCTAACTCTTGGTTGAAATGCCGAGGGAGAGAAACAGATATATTTGAGCGATAATTGTCATGTTTACACAAACAGTCGTGGGGTCGGCGTGAATCCAAACAAGGACTTAAAATACTAAAGGGACAAAAAACAACTTTCAAATACTCTTCATGTGTCCCAGTGTTTTTCTGTTTCACCGATTTCATTTTAACATTTTTTCTTTGTTGCTCTCCGAACTTTTACAAATGCAAAGAAGGAAAATGAATAAAAATGCATTCAGTACTTTAACCAAAATAATGAAATCCTATTTACTTTTTCACAAACCAAGTACTTGGGAACCTCCAGGAATAGAATCTAGCGTTTGAAAAAAATATTTGTGTCATATATTGCACAAAAATACTGTATAAATATACTGGCTGTCGCATTTTCAAATGCCTAACCTCTAGCTCCGGCCTTTATTAACACGTTAAGATGGCAGAGACAATAAAAGGATTGTCCAGGCAGTGAGGACTGAAGTATTCAGTCGTTTGAAACCCTCTCTCCCAACCATCTGATTGGCAGCATTTCTTGGGGCTGTACTTTGTGACAGAGCTGTTATGACTGGCCATCTGTTGCCTCTCTTGGCACAAGTTGTTTACTACCGAAGGATTCCACCAAAGTCTGCGGAGTGTTGTTGTGCTGGTACCTTAGTGGGTTTAGGATGACGGTGGCCAGCTGACAGCCGAAGCTCTTCATCTCCTGCATATTTTAAGCAGTGGTTTGCTCAGTTTCTCTTTAAAGGCGACTTCTCTTTTCAGCAATATCCGCCTTTCCAAACCCAAACTTGGCTGGTGCAAGGCGCTTTATGGTTGCAGGGTTAGAAAAGGTAGTTATGGATGTTTTCTCCTGCATGTGCACTTCAAGGATTATAACTTTATTGTATGAGTATGGCATAACCAGGTGGCCCCCAAACCTTTTTTTTCTCTCCTGGGGACCCACATTTTTAAAACTAGGACTATTCTGTCATCTCTGACAGAAATGGTATATCGCTGAAAAGTCCCCAATCTCCCGTGTCGTAGAAGAGATTCCCCTAATTGAACTCCACAAATTAAATACGTTCTGTAAAATAAAGCCCCCCCTAGTGAGTAGAATAGGAACTAATAGAGGGAAATGTGATGTATATAAGATAGAATTCCCCGACTCGATTCATATGCGCCAAACTGGGACTAAATCGGTCCGTAAAACAGTGTTTTTCATAAAAAGCTCATCCTAGTTAGTAAAATATGAACTATCAGAGTAAAACTGTATGTATGCAAGATAAATCTGCTTGAGTCGACTCATATGCACCAAATTCTGACTAAATCGGACCAATGGTTGAAATTATATCCTAAAAACACTTGGAGATAAAGGTCCCCCTAATGATGGATATAAATAACGGACTTTTCTCAAAATCAATGCAGTTCTTCCTCTTACTAATGTCTATGTGGATATAAAAAATTAAAAGTAAATGATCCATGAGTTATCGCTTAAACAAGACTGATCTGCGACGGCAGATTCCCGACATTTCAGGGATATTATGTCACACCATGGCGACCCAAGTTAAATCTATAATCTCTAAATGTCAAGCATAATGAAGAGTTTATGAATTCTTGATCAATTTTGACAGCCGTCCGCGTCGTCTTTTTTTTTTTAAGAGGTAAAGCAGCTATCTAAAAGTGAGAGGCTACAGATTTAAATTACAACTACAATGTCGGCTTACTGAAAATCTAAACTGGACTGATGTCAAATACTTTATAGATATGACCGAATACCTGCTTTTAGGCGGGGTGTGGTAACTCATTGTTTTTTATCTCCTCTTATCAAATATCAAATCAAATGAAAACATTTCAAGTAGGCTACTAAAAGATGTTCACATTTTTCTCTGAGCATTTAAACGTGATGATCGGAGAAACATCGGCAAAACAATCGTCACTTTTGACTACTTGAAAACAAGAAAAATTAAGTGTATTTATAAAGAAGCAAACAGGAATGTATCAGTAAAAAAATACATATGATAGAAATGATTGGCAGAACTCCGTGTTTGGTGGAGCTAGAAACATGCTCCCTCATGTGGCTGACAGCTGTACTGCGGATACAAGAACTAAATCAATCATAAAAATTAATCAGAACTTTTTTACTTGGCGACCCATATCTCGTGGTCTCGACCAAACTATGGATCGAGACATAGTTTTCAGGAACCACTGCAACCAATAACATTAGCTACATTCTCAGCGGCACGTCAAATATGTTTTCAATGGGAAGTCCCTCGTCACCAGTTTGTGTTATGATTTGCATGGATGGATCACTTAGTACCACCAGGTGAAGGAAACTGACGGACTAGCATCTCTACTCTTTGCAGATGATGTGGTTCTGTTGCTTTCATAAGGGTTTAACTTTCATAAAGCATTTAAAGTCCATTAAAATGTCAATCAATATCACAGGGAGGCAGCTCTTCAAAGACTGGGTCTGTCTTTCATTCTGTTAACCGGAAAACTGTGGACGGTTCCCCCCAGGACGGTGAATTAGGAGTCCAAGTGAGAATGAAGCCGGGCTTTAAACCGACATAAGGAACAGTTGGGCTTAGAGGAGCTTAGAGCTTCTACCAGGATGGGTCAGAAAGAGCCGGTTGAGGTGGTCTGGGCTTCTGCTCACGCTCTGTAGGAATCTTGAACCTGCTATTTTTAGGCTCTTCAGGCATGTACAACGAGTAGGAGACCCCCGGATTGACCCAGAACATGCCAGAGAGATGACGGGGTATGTATCCCATCTAAATAAGGAATGGGTCGGGGTCCCACTGGAGAAGAAGTGAACATTGTGGAGACATTTAAAATACCATTCTTATCCTAGCAGGCAGCATCTTAACAGATTTGACGACTTTTACATTCTTTGCTACGTCTTTCAACCTTTCCTTCCAATCTTTGGATAAATTCTTTCTCAGCATGCCAAAACAAATATCTCTGGTATTAATATTTATATTCAGGGTTCTTTCTTTTGGGGGGGGGGGATTGACTGGGAGTCAGGGGGGGATAAGTGGTTAATAAGGAACTTCCTGTGGATGTCTGAGGCCAGAGGGAGACAGGAGAGCCTCAGCGCTCACCTTCCTGTCCCAGGACTGCTGGGAAAAATAAAGCATGTTGCCTGCTCAGTTACTTCCAGAACCATTAAATCATGACATTCAGACACAGGAACCCACACAAACTTTGGAGAGTGGGAGCTCACTCAGCTCGCCTTCACAGTTTGTCACCCGAAACAACCAGAGAAAGCCAATATCCGAGGTCCGTATGGATTTCTCTAATCAAACAGCAACAAAGTGCAGACGCTCCATTCATCTTTATATACGGCAGCGGGCCCACGGGCCCGGAGGTGAGCGCACGAGATCATGCCAAGAATGGATTGATTATTTGGATCTTACCCGTTCTGCATTGCAGTGGGATCATATGTTAACGCCATGCCGGTCTGAAAGACACAAAAACAGAGAGTTGGATATGAATAAATGTTAAATGATATAGACACAACTTCATCCCCTTCATCATTTTCCTGTCCTCTGTTTGTATTTGCACAGATCTAAGAGAATTATTCACTTTTCAGCTGGTAAGATTACAGTTTCTTGAAACTATGTCCACAATTGATGCCTTTGTTCCATTGGTTCCTTTGAAGGGTGGAGCTGGGGGTTCAGTGGGCTGAGCAGAGATGCGGAAGTGGAAGGCCCAACAGACAACCGGCTCCAGAGTATATGAGAGAGTTTTTTGGAGTTATACGTTAATGGAGAAATCTGCATGAGTTTTTCCTAAACCTTGGGAACTGTTGTGCCGTGTTCCTTTGATGTTTTATCCTGGAGAGGAGAATGGAATGACGCATCCATATCCGTTCAAGATAAAGTCCCACTCAAAGTCTGGGAGTGTGGAGCAGAGAATAAAAGTGGGTGCTGAACACATGAACAGAATGAGAGAGAAAGAAACAAAGTAGGTTCAGAGGAAGATTTTGGCCCCTGGTGGAAGTTTGCGCTCTTTGAGTTTGTCCGTATTTTTGTTGGTATTTGCACAGCCTTAAAAGAAAACTTCCCCATTTTGGGGAAATTTGGAAATGTAATTATTCAGTTTTCAGCACGCAAGATTACAGTTTTCAAACAATATATTTAAAATACATAACCACAGCTAGACACTAAGTTATACATGTACTGTATGTATATATATATATACTTTATATACAGGACATGAAACAGAATGTACTGTTAGCGTCAGGCTCCTCTGTGTGATACATTGTCCAGGTATCATGACTCTGGAAATCTGTCTTCCAGCCGGTGTCATCAGGGTAATTCACTCTACCTGTTTTGTACTCTGGGGATGAGGTGCAGTTTATACACTGATTTCTTTTCAAAAATAAATCCAATCAAAATGAACTCATTTCAACGTTGGAAAGAAATCCTGTCGAACGACAGAACCAATGTGGGGAAAAGGTTAGACTGTAGGACGGAGTGAGCCGGCGTTCTCTAGTTGAATCACGTAGAAACGTCGTTTTTATGAACGAGATGAAATGAAGAAATACTGAAGAAAGATCAGGTCCGTGTCTGCCGATGGTGTGTGTGTGTTTATGTGTGTGTGTTTGTGTGTGTGTGTGTGTGTGTGTGTGTGCGCGTGTGTGGGACAAGGAGAGAAACCTGTGCACTACAATCCGTCATCTGCATTCCTGAAGGTTTTCTCCCGGAGGACAGCTAATCCGATTTCTTTTAACGGGAGGCTGCTGAGGACGGCAGATTTCATCAGCATACACACACACACACACACACACACACACAAACACACACTCTATTTTCTTGCCCTTCCTCTCCCTTACACTTTGCTCACCCCTCCCTCTCCTGTCTTCCCCATCATCTTGCCTTCGCTCCTTTACTCTCCTTACCTTTTCCCTTCATCCCTCACCCCATCATCTCTTAATCTACCCTCCTCCCGTCTTTCTGGGTCGCTCTCCGTGCCCTTGTCCCTCCAGAGGGCTGCTGGCGCCGAGCTACGCCGGCGGGGGAATAGAGGCTCAGATGAGCAGTGGGGATCAGTGAGCCAAGACCAAACCCATGAGAGTGAGCAAAAACAGAGAATCTCCACTGAATGAATGAGTCCTTGTGGGCATAAAGGATGTGTGAAGGTGTGTGACTGTGTGAGTGTGTGTGTGTGTGTGTGAGTGAGTGAGTGAGCGGCGGTAGTGTTTGTGTTTAACTTTGGTTGAATGAATTTTCACAGGTGGATAAAAAAAGGCTTTCAGAGACCTTTAAACACAAAGCTGTAGAGACTGCATGAACGCATTTGAATGAGAATCTTTATTTAGACTTTATTTGTGTATTTTCGGCGAGGTGCAAAGGTCTCCACGCATGTTTTCACTCATCCTCTGCACACTGAATGTGAAGATGAGGCCCGTCTGCATGCTTAAGTGTGTTCATGTGGGCACTAATGGCGGTGGCAGACATGACCAGCTGTCTGATGAGGCTGAGGACTCCCATCAGCGCTGCCCTTGGTTCTACGGCTGATGAAATTCTAAGCAGAGGAGAGCCGCCGTGGTCAGTGTCTGATTACTGACGCAGCCAGATTGTGACTCTGCCACCGCAAAGACACAGACAAGAGGCTAATTGTGTATATTTTTGTCTGAAATTGAAGACCTTGACGATACACTGGTCGACCATATCATTGTAACCACCTGCTATCTACTCAGAAATTCTAGAATACTTTTCCCGAAAGTAAAAGAAATCAACATTTTAAAAAACAAAATTACAAAATATATTGTGAAATATTGAAACCCCCCCCAGCAAAGCTGGGAATCTCATGGAATCGTCATCGCCACTCTTCTGAGAATGTACTTTACTCTGGTAGTTCATATTTTACCCACTAGGGGGTGTTTCTTCTTTTTTTTCTCTTATCTTTTAATTAAACATGTTTTTCCAGACATAACTCAAAAACTATTTCATGGATCTTTTTCAGATTTTATATCCCCATACACCTTAGTCACACTTTGTCAATTGCACAATTTTGACACTAGGGGGAGTTCTATCTCCAAAATGTATCGGGTCATAACTTCTTCTCCAATGGCCCGATTTTACTCCAAATTCAGTGCATTTGATTGGACATAATGAGATCAATCTCGTTTATATTATATTTTAACCTAAAACTTCATATTTTAGCCCCTAGGGGGAGATTTTCTACAAAGAACTATGTGTAAAATCCTAACCGTTGATCCAATTTAGTCCAAATTTGATGCTTATGAATCGATTCGAGGTAATCTATCTTGTATAAATCATATTCCACTCTATCACATCATATTTTACCCACTAGGGGGGGATTTTTTTAAGTAAACAATGAAGACAAAAACTTAATATTTAATTGATTGGATTAAATTGGGATTGCTTGTACAACGCAGGGGATTAGAGACCATTCTAGGATATACCCATGCTGTCAGGGTCTTCAGCATAGGACTAGTTTTTATGACTAGTTCACATTTTGTGTTTGGACATTCCTATTTCTTAGCTGAAGGCCGAGCTCCATGTTTTCAACCGGGCTAACTTTACCACCCCCCCCCCCATTTGAGTTGGAGGAAGGGATCGAGTTCCTGGAAAATTCACCGTTCCCCATGGCAAACACATGTTCCAACATATTAAAAGTACCACACTTAGATTCATAAAAGGTATAAAATCAAATATGTATTTTGGCGGTCAGAATTCACCTGGGTTTGGCCGTTTTTAAGACCAAGTAAATGTTCTTAACTATAGATAGAAGGTTTTGAAAAAAGCTAATATTTGGTTAGAGTAGTTGACTAAACATTATGAACATGTGAGTTTATTTTGGTTTGGTTAAATTTGGACAATGTCATTAAATGAAACCACTGAGGTTTAGTACAGTGTTTATTTCTCATACCTCTGTTCAACAAACATCTCACACTATGTATATCTTGACCCAATTAATGTCACAACCCATTTTCTCTGGGAACTCTGAACAATTAACATTTGAATAATTCCTTTCAGACATATGTAGAGTTCAGTTACACAGTTCTGCTCCAGGACAAAGTCCAGGTACTCGAGTATGTTCGGGTCACCACAAGGAGTCACTGACAGACCTGCCTCAGGAAGCTTCAGCTTCATACCTTTGATTTTATATTCACCGTCTCTGGAGCTGAATCTACACGGCAGAACTTTATAATAACAATCACTTATATTTAAGATGCTTAAGAAACAACCAATTACAAAGGCTTAGACCGACCCATTACTAGTGTGGTATGTGGTACAGTTCATTGCACACCCATACTGGACATAATGCTGTCTCAGAAGTCTGAATCCTGTGAGTGTCTATGCAAAACCATAGACACCATTGACGTTCATGGCTTTCAAAGAAGCAAACTTTATCGCTCAGGTCTGCAAATAACTACGTCCAGAACTGAGATCTGAGAACTGAGACCTACAGAGAGGATTATAACTGACATGAATTCTGATGGTTTACAATGAGTTTAATCGTCCTTGGTCTACGGTGTCTCCAAGAACAGGGGTATATCCCTGAAAAAAGTCCCCAATCCGCTGTGTCGCACAAGTAATACCCCTGATTCAACTCCTCAAAACAAATGTAATATAAAGTTATGTGTAAAAAAACTGTTTTTGTTTAAAGAAAAGACTCACCTTGTGAGGGAAATACGAACTATTATAGTAATAAATCATATATACAAGATAGATTTCCTTGAGTCGATACATATCACCCAAATTTGGGCTACATCGGACCAATGGTTGAGGAAAAAAGATAACTTTTCGGGTTTTATAATTTACTTATTTTAATTACTGAACTATAATTGTAATTTTGGGATATCAAACAGGTCGGCTCTAAAAAAAATAAAAATAGGCCAAGTTGCTGAAATGGGTTCCACAGAATGGAAAGAAAAACATGACCCACACCTCTTGTACCAGAACGAATACAAACTCCGGTTTGAAGGCCCTCCCCTTTCTGTCAAACCATCTGTTTGCAAACTCGTTTCAAGACTTGTGAAAGTTTTTGACATAAAGTTGTTTTTGCTTTTTGTAATTTTTGTTTTCTCAAACTGCTAAAATTTCTTTTGCTTCTGGTAAAAGTGTTTCACACGTTGTAACGTTGTTTTGCACATCTGGGCCACCGTATGATTCTTCTCAACGTTAGATCCACATGATTGGCATAACCCAAGGTTTACCAGTAGAACACTGCAGGCTTGCCGTATTCCCATAATGCATCCTGGTGTCATATGTATATGTCATCTATTGCTCGGTTCAGTTCTGGTGCTGACGTGTTCATTGCAGGTGCTTTCGGAGGAATCAGAATGTAAACTTTGACCATCTGCTGCTGTGTAGTCCATTACAAAACCAGCTGTGATCTGCTGTGTGCTCTGACACCGTTCTATCAGAACCAGCAGGAACTTTTTCAGCCGTCTTTGCTGCAGTAGATCACAGGTTAGCCTTTGACCCTTTTCCCGGTTCACCAGTTGTCCTTCGATAGACCACTTTTGTGTGTTCTAACCAATCTAGACCAGGAACACCAAACCGGAGATTCAGTTTTTGAGACCCGTTTATCTAACCATCACAATTGGACCTTGCTGCTCAGATCCTTATAGGTGCCCATTTTTCCTGCGTCCGCCTCATCAACTTCTGGTGTCTCATCGCTAACAGTTGCCATAGTAACTAGATAATGAATGTTAATCACTTCACCGGTCAGTGGTTCCAACGTTGGAGAAGAGCCTGGAAAAAGCCGCTGAAAACTTAGCTGGTTTTAAGAGTGGCTGTAGGGAATGTCCATTTTGCTTGCTAAGCGTAGTCAACATACATTTCCTCACCTCCAGCAGTAAAAATAAAAGTTTGATTGAAAAGTTATAATGAATTGAAATATATTGCTCCCACTGAAAAACTGTCGACGTTTTAGGTTTTATGGGGAAAGAGAGAAGCTGGAAAGATGTCAGCTGGATCCAGCTGACGCTCCTTCTTTAGTCCGAGGCAAGTTGTGGATAATTATTTTTTATTTATATCGTAATTTCTTCATCTTAATGCTTTTTGAATATATCAAATACAGAAGTAAATGCCATTCAGTCAGGAAGAAAGTGTCTATGCGTAAACTTAATCCAGCTATTAGGGTTGAGTTGCATCCAGCGGAGCGACTGCTAACTGCATCTACCTGAGCGCCGCTCGTCTACCTCCCCCCTCCAGTGGCAACTAAATCTGTGGAAAATGTGAAAGGCCAAAGTTTGGTGGAGTGTGAAGGAGGACCTGCTTTATATCTAAAAGGTTCATTCAAAGTTAACAGAAACGGCAGTTCTGAGATTAAGATGCACTAAAGACTTACAGAAACCAGGCTTAGGCTTTTGACCCTGACAGCAAGGTTGTAGCCCCCCAAAGGTACCCAATCACCTGCGTTGTACCCGTTGAACTCCTCAAATAACATGTGAAGTTATGTCCACGGTATTTTTTTGTTAACAAGCTTCATGAAGTGAGTAAAATATGAACTATTAGAGTAAAAGACAAACTATTAGAGTAAAATATGAAATATTAGAGTAAAATACAAACTATTAGAGTAAAATACAAACTATAAGAGTAAAATATGAACTATAAGAGTAAAATACAAACTATTAGAGTAAAATACAAACAATTTGAGTAAAATACGAACTATAAGAGTAAAATACAAACTATTAGAGTAAAATACGAACTATAAGAGTAAAATACAAACTATTAGAGTAAAATACGAACTATTAGATTAAAATACGAACTATTAGAGTAAAATATGAACTATAAGATTTAAAATATGGACTATTAGAGCAGTCCTCGAGTTGATTAGTATGGCCCCAAATTTGGACAATATCGGACCAATGGTTGAGAAATTATGGCCCGAAAAACTCAGGGCCATAACAGTTTTTGAGTTCAGTCAGGGAAACAGTGTTTTCAATTTTTTTTTAAAAAGCTCCCCCTAGTGAGTAAAATATGAACTTCTAGAGTTAGATCTGACATTTTAAAGATAGATCCCATGGAGTCGATTCATTTGCATCAAATTTGGTCAAAATCGGACCAAAAGTTGAGAAGAAGGGGCCCGAGAAATGTTGTCGATAAAGTTCCCCCTACTGTTGGAAGTAGCTAACCCATTGATCCCAAAATCAATCCAGTTCTTCCTCGCATTAAGGTCTATATGGGTATAAAATGTGCATGTGATCCATGAAATAGTTTTTGAGTTAATGCCTTAACACAAAGGATGTGAGGTGGACCCAACGATGATTCCATTACATCCCAGACTTTTCGCAGACAAAATTATATCTATTTATATTATATTATTATCTTTTACCCTTATGTTTTTAACAAACTCTACCTTTTATATTTAGATCTTAAAATGGTCAGGTGAGGATAAAGACTATATTAAGTAGCTGTAAGGACACTGGTGGTCTACTGTTCTTACAGGGGCAAAATGAGAAGAGGCATTTACTCTGTCCTCTCTCTCTCTCTCTCTCTCTCTCTCTTTCACACACACATACACACACACACACACTGACCCATTCCCTCTCTGTATTTTTACCTTCCATACAAAGATTTATTTTTCTTCTCCCCGCCTTGTGGCAACACACAGGCCCGGACATCTGTCAGGCTTTCACACCGAGTGGAAAGCCGCATGTTTTTTTCATCTACACTCATTCCCCCAGAGTCGTTGCTTGGGAAGTGTGACTTTGAAAGTTTTTGTGTGAAAGAGTGTGTGTGTGTGGGTGAGAGGAGGGTGAGGGAGTGGGACGAGAGGGGAAAGGAAGAGTAACGAATGAGCATCCGTGGCGCTTGTGTCTGTGTGTGAGGCAGAAAAATAGGCTAATATGTTTGTCAGCAGGAGACAGCAGGAGACAGCAGTTTCCTGACTTGTGTCATATATTTCTTAATCCTTGCCAGAAGCCACCCTGCAGCACTCAACCGCTTGTAATTCCTGACTGATCATGCAATGTCTTCCCTCTGTCTCTCTGTCTCTCTCTTTCTCTCTCTCTCTCTCTCCATGTGTAGCTGAGAGAGCTACGAAGACTCCAATAATGAGAGAGACAAAGAGGCCGGGGAAGAAATGGAGACGAGAAAGTGCTTGAAGAGCGAGAGAGAGAGAGAGAGAGAGAGAGAGGGAGGGTAAGGGAGTGAGATATGCTGTAGGGATGTGGGGCCTTTCTCAAATACATCCTCTCCCTATTTGCTTCCGCTCTGATGGGGGATCCTCACGCAGGGTCTGCCACATTAAGTGTCATCCCAAAACCAATTACCCTGGAATGGAAGTGGGTTATAAAGCTCTCCCACAGCGAGTCTGCGCCGATGCTGACTCCCTGACCTCGTGCGATGCTGCGTCGTGTTGCTCCTGGAAAATGCACTACCTGCACAAAAATATTTGCTCGAACTAGGATTGCCATTTCATATTGTTTAACAGATGTAAACAACTTTAAGTTGGGGTTGCTTTTGTTTAAAAGAGAACAAATGTCCTTTTTTTACTAGGAACATTTCGTGTTAATGTGATCGTAAAGTGATAGCAGAGAACAATTAGCTTATGCAACGGTTGCCCCTCCGACAGCAAGGGTATATATGTATCCCTGAAAGCCTCCAATCCCCTGCGTTGTTTAAGCATTTCCCCTGATTGAACCCCTCTAAATAAAAGTCTAAAAGCTCCCCGAAGTGAGTAAAATACGAATTATTAGAGTAAAAAATGATATTTATTAAAGATAGCTCTCTTCAAGTCGATTCATAGCCACCCAATTTGGACTAAATCGGACTAACGTGTGAGAAATTAAGACCCCATAAGTTTTGGAGATAAATTCCCCTTAGTGTTGGAATTGCAGGACGGACCTTTCCAAAATTCGATCCTGTTCTTCCTCTCACTAAGGTTTAATTAGGGTATAAAATTTGGGGATATAAATATCGACCATAATTTTACAATCGGCGACTGGTGATAATGTTGTGGCATTAACAGCACCATAAATTATTAAAGATTCAGTATTCTCTGCTCAGCCATAACATTAGAACCAGGAACATATTAATATTATGGTTGATTTTATGTAACTATCACTATACTTGAAAATTTAGGCCAAGGATATAAACACCCCTAATGATGGAAAAAAAACTCAATTTGTGCCGATGTGGATAGAAATCAGAGGTGAAAGTGTTCAACTGTGACTAAAACTGTAAAAGTAAGCAAAATTAAGAAACTGATTGGAGACGCATATCTGTCGTTCTGAGTTCTGTCTGGCGTTTTTTGAGGCGATATGGATAGACCACATCCCCTGAATGTGAGCAAATTACATGAATATCTAATGTTCGAATGTGCCCAAGAATGTAAAAATAATCAAACTATGAGATGCGCTCCTGGAAAGCACAGGAAAAATGAGTTCTGGCGGTTTTTGTGGCGATGTGGATAGACGATTCCCCATAACTTAAGTACGGACGGACAAACGGCCGAGGGTATCCCTTTATGCTCACTTTATTGGCAGCATAAAAATGAGAAGATATTTGAGAAGACCTTCACAAAAGCTCTCTTGTCCTGGATGTGAAGCCATGTCATAAACAGTTTAAAACAGTTCCTGTGTGGGGCAAACCCTCAGAGAAGTTCCTCCACAGGCCTGATGCTGCTCTGTACATGAGTGAAGGCTGCTTCATTCCACCGTCAGTGTGACTAAAAAGTTCAAGATGGAATGAAGTGGGAGCGGAGATGGTGTGGTTTTTGGATAAAGAGAGGGGGAAGTCGAAGAGACATGAAGAAAGAGAGAGTCAGGAGTGGCGGTGGTGGTGGCGGCGGCCTACTATAGGTAGTCAAAAGAGGAATGGGCCAGGCGCTGATAAAACAGCTGTTTCCCATCAGCCCCTGCATGCTCAGATGACCAGTGGCCAGAAAGATGAACACACACATGCACGCCATACTGCAGTTTAGCACGTGTGTACTAAAGAGTAAGGTGCCAAGGATGGAGCCCTGGGGAATACCACAGGTCAAAGGGGCCACAGAGGAGGAGGCTCCTTTCACTTGGAAAAGTAAGATTCTTTTGGCGGAGAATGGAACTGGAAAACCAAGAGTTTTCAAATGAATTAATGATAATTTTTCACATCAATAACAGTTATAAATAAAAGTTTAATTAAATTTTTTTTAAAATGACCCAAAGGAGTGAAATAAGTAAAGCAATATTTTTTTCTACCTTCATTTTTCTTGGCGAGGACATTAATAGAATGATGCAATCTCCCAGCTCTCTTATTTTATTATGTTTATTTTGCTGGACGTTTGAGCTACTCAAGTTCCACACATGTAGATCAAACAAAATGAACGGTTTGTAAATGTCGTCAGTGTGAGTCCCGGGGCTCATAATTAAATCTAATTTTTCAGTCCATAAAAGAAGCATTTCTTCACAAAAAAAATAAAATAAAATACAGAATCAGTAGAGAAAATGTGCTTAAATGGACAGACACACTTCTTCCTTGTGTATTTGTTTACTCAGACCTTTTGTATGTTTATATTGTTCAACTAAAATCCTAAAAGTAAACGTTTTAAATTTCCAATTGCGGTATTTGTAAAAATAGAGCTTTATAATTCACATTTCATCATTCATCTATTTCTAATCCTTCACCTCCAGTTTTTTTAAATACTTGATTGTACTTTAAATACTATATTTGAAATTAGAGAGCTTAACTTATTTCACTTTTTATTCACACACACACACACATGAACACATGCACAGACACACACGAACACACACACACACATACATCTCACTTTACCTTAAGTCATCTGAACTGACCCCGTCAGTGGGTGGGCAATGTGATTAAGGTTAAACACGCTTCACTGGATAATAAACGTTGGGCCTGCTGAACACATGATGGACAGACGCAAACACACCAGCAGATACACATGGCTAGTTTTATACTACACACACACACACACACACACACACTCACACACACACACACACACACATAGAGAGAGCTTGTGTTTCCTGAAGGACAAACATTTCATCTCTCCCACTCTCACTCTCACCTTCGTTGCCGTTTTAGCTGTCAGTCTCAATGAATGTGTGTGTGTATGTGTGTGTGCGTGTTGGTGTGTGAGTGTGTGTGTGTCAACTCTTTTCTATACAGTCCAGTCCGACGGCCTCCTTCAACTTCTCCGTGTGTCCTTCCCGGTATAGTTTGTATAGCTAGTCCATGAGCAGACCATAACCTTGTCCCCACATGTTGCTGATAAATACGTTTCCATGGCGCCGCATCCAATTTCAGGTTTCAAAACGTTCTGATGTATGGCGAGGAAATTTGTGTTCATTGAGGCGTTTCGCTTCCAGATGCAGTTAACGTGACAGCGCCCATACATCCAGGCGTAGCGTGATCTATATCTGGGACATGTCCCGTTTCTTTTCTCACAGCGCCATACCTGCGAGTAAACACAAGTGACAGGCGGCGGCGGCCCACAGGAACCCAGAAGCTGCAGCTGACTTCACAGGGAGCCCCAGGAAAAGGGCGGGGCCTGCTATTAGAAACACCATTACATCATAGGTAAACGCCTCGTTTAGCCCTTCATCATGTCTGAATGGAAAGAGATGGACCGATTCCTTTTTACTAAATGTAAGTCTCCAAGTAAGGAAACTATTTAAATATGTGAAGATTTATAGTTTATAGTTGTTTCATACTAATACAAGTATATGTCTAGTAGGCTCTAGTACATAATAATAATATTTACTTTCTTTAAAACATGTTACAGAGTACATGCATACAGTAAAATATAATAAAACACAATAAATGAAGAAGCTGTTTCCAGTAGTGATGTCACAATGTGGGTATTGCTGCCTTTTGATCCTTTGATTCCGTCGATGATCCTTTGGGAGTGGAGCTGGAGGCTCAGTGGGCTGAACAGAGACGCCGAAGCGGAAGGCGCAGAGGACGAGCGGCCACAGAGTATTTTAAAGATACTCAAGAGTTTGTTGGAGTTGTTGGTAGATCTTAGAGACCTTAATGGAGAAATCTGCACGATTTCTTCCTAAACCTTGGCCACTGTTATGTCTTGGAGGAGGTTTGCTTCACCAAGACCAAAAAAACACTCCCTTAAGTGTTATATAGGATTTATTTTGGTCGATATTGCTTATATGTAGCTTCACTGAAGAAGATCTAAAAACTAGGTATCATGGTGGCGATGAGATCTGAGCAAAAAAACCTGAATAATCGTACATGTTTCCTGCGTGTTCGGCTCTTTGTAACAATCCTGCATTGGTGGAACATCTTACCTCGCCTTCTCTGTGCCACGGCCTCCCGTTCTGAGGATACTTGCTCTGGCTCTGGCGTTTCTTCTGGCCTCCGTCGGCAAATTTGCACAGCAAAGGCTCCGTGGGAGCTGTGGAGAGAGAGCAAGGACAGAATTACATTCAGAGGCCCGCATCCTCCAGGCTCTCAGAAAACCCTTTTGAACTTCTTCTACCGTTGCATCTCTGTCACTTTCTCCACTCCTAAGGAGCTCCTCGAAAAAAAAAAAACCTGCCAGACTGGAGATGTTGGCAGCGTCTCCCGATCCTGGCCCAGGCTGGCAGCCCATGAAAGAGCATGGCAGGGTATTGTTGAAATAATAATCACAGTAATCACTCTTGTAAATACCGCTGAGATTGTATTCCAGGGCCACTCTGCTCGCCAAACCCTTCTTTCAAGAGAGTGTTCCTGTTCCTGATGTCTTTTCCCCTCCGTGTTTTCTCGTTTATTTGAAATTTTATGCCTTTTTCCACTCCGCAAACATCAGTGCAAGCGTCTGGCTGTGCCGCGCGGTTTGATTAAAGCCGCCGTAGATGTTAATGCTGCCGTTGTAAGACTGATCACCCGGCGTGACAATTCAATCATCCAGCAGCGGGAAAATGTGTCATGAAATAGCTGTTATTAATCCAATTTAACAATTTAACAACAAAGAAAGAAACCCTCTGTAGCGTGACCTCGGTGCGGGCCGACCTTTTGTGTACGTAATTGCTCATCCCCGGTTGATGGAAGAGCTGAGATGACCTAAGCTAATATGACGATAACTTCACAAAGGATAGATTCTCACACTTGTGCTGCAGGTTGAGCAAACAAGGAGGCGAGAATCGATCCAGGAAGAGGAATTCCTGCAAGATACTGAAGAAGGAGAGGGAGAGAAAATGGAAGGAAATAAATGAAAAAAGAAGAAAAATGGTGAAAAATAAATGATGAAGCTTTTCTTGCGAGAAAACAGGTGGATCTCTTGAGTCAGACAAGAATATTGTGTTCAGTGGAGACCAGAATCTGTCTGGGAGCAGCGGACGGACTCTGGGAAGAACTTGGAGAACACAGTACAGTAGGGAACAAGTGAGGGGAAAAGTAGACAGAAAGTGGGAGAGATAAGAGGTGGGTGGCGGAGCCAGAAACATCTGCATCAGGATCAAAGGTTCATCTCGTGGGAAGGTTGTACCGGGAAGCAGGAGAACAGTTCGCTCTGAGCTTGTCCAAACACTCAACCTCCGCCGCTCTGCACCTGCTGGCTTAGAAGCGACCCGACAGCCGCTCTGTCATCACGTCCACATTACAGAACTGGCAACTCATGACACGGCCGTTCTGTGACGACGCCGGCCATCGATGGGCCTGTCTGCAGGAGGTGAGCGCCGGGAGCACTCATCACGCCGCGCCAGAAGATGACACCCACTGAGAGCATCGTGGGTGCTTTCATCTCCACTCCCAGACGTTAAGAGGTGCGTTAGCTCTGCTAAAAATGCAGCATTGCACGACAGAAGAGGGAGAGATGCTGTCAGAGTAGAAGCAGCAAACACGTAGATTTGTCCTTTCTACTTCCTGATACGCTGCTAACGCTAACATTTACAGAATGACATTTTGCAGATACAATACCTGCCTGCTTATGTAATTGATGGCAGTGGAACTATACTGGAAAACATTCGCCTTCAAAAATAAGTTAAAAAATGAATATAAGTTGTATTTTAATTGTCATAAGTCCAAAAGAAATCTGCCAATAGATCAATTGAAGATTTGCTTGGTAAGATTTCGGAAAATAATACAAAATATTTAGATGAAGGACGTCTTGAAATGAGCTGGTAAATCTAGTTTTTAACTATCATTTACTAATAGTAAGAAGTTTTGTGTTTCAGAATCAGACAGTAATACTTAAAATGAAGTTTTTACGCTCCTTTGGAAGTTGTTAGTATGGTTGTTACTGTAATATGAGCATTTTTGCATTATTTTCTTGTATTTTCTTTTTGTCCTATCTCCTTAACCACTTCATAAATTTCCCCTGTGGCGATTTACAAAGTCTGTATTTATTTACTATTAACACTGTTCTAGATTTAAGACCATTACGACTTTGAATTAAGATTACAGAGTAATATTGAAGTATTTTAAGATGAAGTTTCCCTCTAAGTTTTGAGGATTTTGGATGTTTTTAAGATTCTTCGACCAAACAAGATCTTCAACTGTCTTAAAACAAGTCCCTGTATCTCAGTGAAATGTTACTTGTGCAGTGATTGTGACTTAAATCAAGGGCGATCAGAAGTTTTGACCAAAAATTTGACAAATACTCTTCGTCTTATTCGAGTTTTTGCAGTGTAGAGGGCCGTAATGGGGGCCAAACACAAGAGTAGGTGTGTTTATGTGGCTTTCGGGTCAACTTTTGGACCAAACTTTTTAACATCTGCCCAGGAGAACGTTGCTTAGAAGCGAGAGCGAGAGAGACGCTGCAGAAACCCAACAATAAAATCTCCTCCAAACCTCTCCTGTGGCGCTCTGGGAGATGATTAGCTATTTGAGAGATTTGGTGAATCGGACACAGAGCGAAAATATCCCCGGTTCCCACAGTGGACTCGCCAATTTTTTTAAGAGTCCAGTCCAAGATCAACAGCCTCACGCCACCCCACCCAATCTGTGATCACACTCACCCTTCTGTAGCCTCGACACCCACACCCAAATATAAATCCACACCCTCCCTCTGCCCCCAAAGTCCCTCTGCAATAATACTGAATATGCAGAAATATGCACACACACACACGCACACACACACACACACACACGAGACAAACTGCTGCCACCCTGAAAACCTTTCTCTGACCTCATACCGCACAGCGTCATTGCAGTCACAGCCCAGGAGAATCCAGGCCACTGGCTGCAAACACTAGCTTTGATGATGCCGAGTCTTTATGTCATAGACTTCCAGTGCGAGTGTGCGAGTGTACGGTGTATCAGGAGGAAGGAGGCCACTTTCATAAAAACAAAGAGGAGGACGCTTTGCAGGATTCAGCCAATTATGGCTGGAAGTACATCCTGATTACAATTCTGCTGTGCCCCGAAACTGTTCTTTACTGAATAGACATTGAATGCATCATGCAGTGTATCTCGATGTTACGTACTGCTGATATAATGTAATCGTCATCTTCATCGTCGCATCCGCTGGGTCCGGCGCCTTCATGTTAACGCGATAACTCAATAACCATTTCATGTCTCATTTTCGAAATTTATAACGACAACGACTTTAGTGTGAGGAAGAACTGGAGTGGTTTTGGGAAAGTTAAGATGTATATTTCAGACAGTAGGGGGAGCTTTTTCTCCAAAACTGTAAGGCCATAATTTCTCATTGGTTCAATTTACTCCAAATTCCAGCAGATCTGTCACATGATTCACACTAACAATCATATTTTTACCCAGAAGGGGGAGCTTTTTACAAAAAATACATTTTTTGGGACATTTGGTTCGATTTAGTCCATATGTGGCGCATGAGAATCGACTTGAAGATATCTGTGTTGTACATACATTGTATTTCACTGTAATAGTTTATATTTTGCTCACTAGGGGGAACTTTCTTATGAATAACGCAGTTTTTCAGTAATAACTTCATATTTGTTGGTCCAATTTAGTCCAAATGAATCGACTCAAGGAGATCTTGTCTATCCCTTCTATCTTTATTGACTAAGGGGAGCGTTCGTTAGGAAACACACTGTTATTCAAACATAATTTCCCATACTGCTAGTATTGTACTTGTGTACTGGGGGCTTTTCCGGGACTGCACAGGTCTAGTTCTTTATGTAAACACTAGTAAACGAGACCTGATTGCAGACATGCACACATAAATGCATGCCTTTATTTAGCACAACCACACTAATGCACGCTCTCGACTAAAAAAGCTGGGCTCATTTGATCGCAGCCTCAGCTCAATCATACTTGAAACTGAGCACTTGGCTGTGAAGAGATAGTCGTGGCTTTCTGCTCATCAATGGGACATTAGCAGCCGGTAAATGAACCAATAAGTGCGTGCAGATGTACTTCTGTGTTGGACAGTGCAATTACAATAACAATTTGAATTGAAGCTCGTAGCAAGTTTCACTTATCAGTGCTGCGTTCGTAAGTAATTAAAGCCGCTACTGATGAAAGCATCCGAGGGAACGAGGCCGTTTGTGGCGGTAAGAACATCAGATCTCACAAGTCCTCTTTATTCGGGTTTCCGTGTACCGAGAGAGTTTAGCATGATCCGGATGGTTTCACAAGGCTAGATGAAAACCGTCTTGATCCGCGAATGCAATTCAAGACATGCATTACAGTACGTTAATGTCAGCGCAGCATATGTTCCGTCACTGCTCACTACTGGACCGCACACCTGTTTGGCATTAATGGTTTGATGTAAGCAGGAATGTAAAAGCAGCAAAGGAGCCGGGGTGAAAGTTTTTGCTCGGTTAGGCGGACATTTCTTCCCCATGATGATCATTACAAACGAGGAATCTCACCGGGGCTCGGAGTCAAACTGGGTCGGCATCGCTTTTCTGTTGGGGTGTAAAAGCTTTAAATGGGGTTAACAGAGGGAACCGTTCGACCGCTCTCGAACGGCGCTGTGAAAAGAAGCTTTCCACTTCTCAAAAATGTTTCGGAACTGTTCTTACAGACCCTTGTCTCGCCGCACTAAGAGCTAAGCATCTCTGAAAAGTCATTCAGGCATCTCGCTGTGTCTTCCGGCGAGGGAGTGTTTGTAGAGAGTAAGGAAAAGAGGAAGTGAGTGGACAGTATTTTATTGGAATTCTGCTGTGCCCTGACGCTGCCCAAGGGGATCTCTAATTGGATCAACAACTGTCTGATTCCCATCACCGCGCCCGACCCGTCTACCCAGACAGAGGAAGTCTTATGGGAAAGGGAGGGGAGGGAGGGACGTGGAAAGGAAAAGGGAATGCCGCTGTTTAAAATAAATAATGATGAAGAAACAGTGGTGGAGGGTGAACAGGAAGGGCACGGAGACGCTGCTACGGCGGAGTTGCACGTATGTCACTGTTTTCAAAGTGAAACGGACAGGCTCAGAGCGGCCGCCAAGGAGGAAGACGAGCGGCCCCCCTACAGGGAGGACTTTGACGGATCCCAGTCGATAGCTCTCGCAACTGCCACGCTGGCCTCGCATCCCTCAGTGTGGAAATGAAGACGGTCTGCCAGCCGTTTTGCTGACAGCGACGGCACGCATGGCTCAATGACACCGGCTGATAAATGGAGCGTGTGCCGAGAGAGAGGAGCTCAGCAGAGAGCGAGACGAAGAGGGAAAGGGGGACGAAAAATAGATGGAGGGCCAGACGCGGCGTCATCCAGATAGCAAAAAAAGAGACAAAGACTCCGCCATGATTTCGATCCATACCTGCACAGATGAGTGGGTGAGATTAGTACGAGGGAGGATGTCAACAACGCCTCGATTCTCCTCCTGCATCCTCCACACATGCTCCGTAGCTATTGATCAGGCCCGGTTCAGACTCCCCCACAGACGGCCCGTTGAGCACGCGGGCTGGTGCAGGGCCGAGATCATATTATGGATTACAGGAAGAGACGTGGAGGGAAGAGCCCTGGATGCGGGCGGTAGGAGGCTGATCGATGAGCGATTGCACACTTAACAAGAGTAATGTTATGTAGGGAGTCTCTGACGTGCTAATCCATCTCTTACTCTCCCCGATTGTCTCCCTTGATCGCATCTCCCTCTGTCATGGTTATCTCCTGTCTGCGCGCCATCTCTGCTCATTTCTTTCCGTCCGTCCACCAGATCATCATTTAGGAATGTATTTTTTATTTTTTTTACAACAGTTGAAGGTATAAATGAAAACGTTTAACTTTACTTTACTCTCGAGGTGAACGTGAGAGCGAGGAAGTGTCGTGCCAAACAGGCAGTTGGCTTCCAGCTGCTGGCGGAGTCCTGCGAGACGAGCGCTGATGGACCGCCTAACCAGAACTTCATTTTAGCTCAATCAGCTTATTCCGCTCGCTGTTACCGACACCGAGGTTGCCATGAGCGGCAAACAAATAGCGGCAAAACAACGACGCAGTCAAGAGGTGTGTGAGCGAGTGTACGTCGGCGCCGGTGAGCGCCAGCGTATTAAAATAACATTTATACAAGCAGACAGTCCTCACCGCACTCGCTCCAAATAACATAGTCCTGTGTCTCTGGCTCCTGTAGTCAGCTGCATTCTGAAAGTGGCAGTGGCAGATGTTTCTAATGCTAAACACACATGCTGCTGCATATTGCCAACTTTTTTCTTCACCGCGGCGGTACTCAGTATCGTCGGCTGCTCTGCACAGCTGGGCAGAGCGGCAATTACAAGCGGTCAAGTTGTGGTCACTTAAAAACATTAGAAGATGGTCGTGTAAGATTGGAGACGCTATTCTCGGTAATAAAATCCCGGCTTGCAAAATACTGAAATATGCAACAGGTGACGTGAGTCAGAACGTCACAGACAAGCAGTCTTCATCACTTCCTCACCACTGGACCACTTGAAATGTCTTTATGGTGACTAATTTTCGAGATCAAATGAAACCACTTGTTTTTAACTTACACAAATGCAGCTTAACAATCTTCTAATGCTCAGCATCAAAACGAAAAACGACAGAGCGACTTCATTTGTCATGTTTTATAGTTTGTGACAAATTAAAGATAAACTGCTTATAATTAGAGTGGCGAAAGTAGAGCGTACGTTTTTCAAAGCAGGGTAATTCAGCAGCTGCTTAAATTTAAGGTTTGTCTCGTGACTCAGTTTCCAATTCCGGTTCACATTCCAGTACCAGCACTTTAGATGGTTTCATCAGGGACGGGCTGATCATGTGACACACTCAGTCTATGGTGACTCTAACTAACAGACTAACAGAAAAAATATAATCTTTTATTGTAATATGAAGTGTTTCCGAACCTTTACTGGTAAAGTTTGGTGTGGCAAGTAAAAATGCACCTGTGTGGGTATAGTATTTGAATATTATCCCCAAAATGTTTTTTGACTTATCGTGTTTACACAAAGGATCTCGGCAGTGGCGAACGCGGGAAAAGCCATACTATGACATTAAATGCTTGTGATGTTATGCAGCACATCTACAGAGGACTAATGATGCAATACACATTATATGTACAAATATTAAAAGAGAAAAGACCCCCATCAGTCAATATCACGAAATATTATTATTGATTACATCCATCATTGGCCATTTTTGTTCTTGTTGCGTCAAACTACTCCTGGCTGTGGCTGAGCTCCTCTTCCATGACAAACAGTTTAGACAGACGGACTTAAGAGCAGCTGTCGGTGGGTTTCGCCTGCGGGGGATTGACCTCTGCTGCAGCTTTCTGTGTCGCCGCCTGTGTGGGCAGACAATGCCGCTGGTTCCGTCCCTGTTAGCAAGAGTATTATAACACTGCCACCGCCTCCGGTGACCCGTGAAACCTTCCATCTATAGAGATGAATCATACGGATGGGTGCAGCATTTCACCAGAACCTCCGGCAAACGTTTCTGCAGATGTATGATGAGACGGTATCGGAATGAGAATAAATCAAATATGAGCTCTGCAGGTATGACTTAGATGATGAGATGTAGTGGTTCTATAAGGCGCTTCCAACATACTCACAAGGATTCACTGATGGCGTTAACCCTTAAGACTTGAATTATAGACTGAATTTTAGCCACTTGATCATTGATCAAGGAGACATTTTGCTGATCATACCACACTACTTTTATTTTGAAAATCAGTGTTGGCGAGCGTGAGACTCTGCAGAAAGACAGACGGTAAAGAAGATCGTACAACGTATGGCTTTAAGAGAGGTTACCAAATCTTCGGGCTCCCACTGACAGCAAATTGATAATAACATTAAAAAAAACATCGGCGAAAAATACGCCACGAGCCGCAAATACAAGTAGGCGACCGCAGTCGGAGCGGCATGGCGGCGCAGAAAAGGTTGTTTGTTAACTGAGTTTCTACCACAGGGGTTTCCAGAAACAACAGTATGGACAGGAAAGAAAATGAAATTACGGCAGCATAAATGAATTATCAATAAAGAGCCTTCGATACTATGAGAGGGATCAATGTGCCACAGCCAGGCTGCATTGTGGGCCGAGGGGCCGGGGACAGGCTGTAGCTGAGGGACCAGCCGGATCAATGATGTCACTGGGGGTGATTGACGATCAATGCCGCCAGTGACGTTGATTTATGATCAATGAAAGCGGGGCAGCTGACTAATAAGGGGAGGAGGGGCGGAGGGGTTGGACAAGGGGAAGGGGGTGGGGGGTTTCAATATCGCCCACCTCTACTGTAACTGATTGGGGATCGATGGAGAGTGGCACCGGGGCTGATTGGGGATCAGGCGACTCCCGTGGCAGCGGACGGCTGTGTGAGAGGATTCGGTGGGCTGCGTGGAGAGAGGTCTGTCTGAGCCGGGCAAAGCTGCAGACGCTGTAATTAAAGCTGTGCTGAAAGGAGCTTTCCACCGGTTGATAGAAGCTGCAGGTGCAGCTCTGCTTGCTCTTTCACTTTCAAAAGAGCAGCCATGAACACACACGCACACACACACACAGACACACACACACACACACACACACGACTAAATGCAGCACAGGAAGCATTATTTTCTCATAAAAAATCTTACTGCTCTCACCAACCTCGTTTTTTTTCTGCTGCCTGTATCTACAGTCTTTTTTTTGTTTTTAAACCTCCTCATATGATTTCTCACAGGATTGAAACAAAGGTTTTCATTCAATGCTTCATGAAACTAAGTAACATTAGTGAATGGATATAATATATTTGGTTCTGTAACAAATGTCCTAATTAAACACTATGTTTATTTTGCCTTCAGAAAAGACAGGAAGTAGCAGCAGGCAACTTTATGAAACATTTTGGTTAGCTTCACGTTACTATGAAAGTAAAGTTCCTCCTCTGCCAACGCCAAACGAGGAAGTAAAAAATTTGCATGAAATTTAACCCAGAAGAGAGTTTTTGCATTTCCTTTAAATAATTCAATTTTAGTGAAGCTAGGCGTTTCACAGGATTTAATATAAAATAAAAAAAACATGCTATTCGGTTTCGTGACGTCTCAATGTGGCGAGGCGCTCTCTTGAAACTGTGTCGATTATTGCTGCCTTTGTTCCCCATGAGTCCTTTGATGTTTCTCTGTGGGTGGAGCTGTGGGCTCATTGGGCTGAACAGAGACGATGAAGTGGAATGCGCAGGAGACGAGCTGCTACAGATTTTGATTTTAGAGATACTCAGAGAGTTTGTTGGAGTTTTTGGTAGATACAGAGGCCGGCGATAACTCAGACAACTTTATAAAACATTTTGGCTAGCTTCCCACTACCATGAAATGACTGAAATCAGATTTTGTCAGGACACAGAAACACATGTGAACACAAATATCTGAGTTTCTCTTCTTTGTCCTTAAATTACATTCATATCCAATTTGTGATTTTAAGACATGAATTAGCAAGATTAGATCAGAAAATTTGTGTCTTTTTCACGCCCACAAACAATCACTGCTTTCATCATCTACCAACGCATGTAGCACAGTACAACTAATATATTATATGTATTTACTACTAGTGCATCCATTTGGGTTTGAATAAACATATGATGGCGTACATGTGTGAGGTTTCAGGTGACAGATGTCAAACATTACAGTTCGATTCCCGGTCGTGGAATTATGAATGTTATCCGTTGAAGTACCATATCTGATCTGAGAAAAAAAAAAAATCAGAACTGAAGAAAGTGGTTTGTAATGTGAACTCCTGCTGGATCAACAGTTCTTATACACTGCCTTTTGTTGAGATGACCTTCATCAGATATCTGTATCCCACTAACATGTGACCAGAGTGTCTGATGACACAGTTTTCCTTTAATATTCTGTCCAAAACTGCAGAAAATCTCTACATATATTGTAATTAGCTGGCTGGCTGGTTTGAATTAACTGCGCATCCACTTTCATAAGACTAAAATCCCAGAGCTGATGAAGTTGGATGGCTAACCCAGTCGACTGTGCTCCGTCTGACAGACCCCTGCCTGTTCTTTTGAACTTCAAACAGCGCCTCAGACATTCCCAATGCTCATAATTCATTCATTTCTAAGGTATTCTCTTTGTTCTCCGGCAGCATTGACGCTAATTTTCTTTTGTCTTTACAGAAAAAGTTGCTGACAACAAAGTGCCATCTTTTTCTTTTTGTGCACACTAAGTGTTTCAACTGTTATCACAGGAAATTGCAACATTCCCAGACTTACCTCCTGAAATATACGAGAGCTGTTTTATTTCAGAGTTCAGGCCAGGGTAAAGAATTACGTGAAAAAAAACAATTAACTTGTATATTCTTTAGTTTATTTAATTAGTTCCCAATGATTTGTGAAGGTTCCCTGACACTAATCGGAGGAATCATTTGTTTTAGACCTTGTGGTTTTAGCCTTAACTGATTTCTAGCGGATCAATATTCATTTACAGTTATTTCCTGGTGGGATAAGACGCATCAGGATAAACCGCTAATCAATGTGGGAGATACTTGTCCCATAGTTTGAGTCCAAATGCCAGATGTGTTTTTTTTCAGTATGAATTTGTACAGCCGTGGTTGAAAATGTTCACAGACAGATTGATATATTTTTACGCAGGATGAGTTCTTGCTGTTTATATTTGCGTTTTAAAGCCTTTTGCTACAACACCCCAGTTTCTGGTCTGTCGCTGTGAAATAAATGTAAAAAACAACAACATAGACAACTCTCAGAGACAGCAAACCTCCGTCAGGGAACAGCAGTACCTGAGGCAGACATTACAGTGATCCAAATCAATTGGATTGCTTCATTCAGGAAGAGTTCATGCAGACTTCTTGCTTAATCTGTGAGTTATTGCTAGCCTCTAAATCTACCAAAACCCCCAAGCAAAATCTCTGAGAATCTCTCAAATACTCAGGAATTGTAGTCTCCCCTCATTCTCTCCTGCCTTCTCCTTCCATAGATAGATCTCCTTGTGTCGATTCATTTGGCACCAGATTTGGACAAAATCTGACCAATGCTTGAGAATTAATGTGCTAAAAACGCTTGGAAATAAATCTCCCCTCGTGTCAGAAATATACAATCGATGTCTCCCAAAATCATTCCAGTTCTTCCTCACACTGAGGTCTATGTGGCTATAAAATTTGAAAATGATCCATGTAACAGTTTTTGACGCCAACACCTATGTACGGGTAAAATTTCATGTGTCTGGATTTAAATAATGTAGATAATTAGTTAGAATCGTGTAGAAAAATCTGACCCACTTCTTACATGATTGCTTCCATTTCAGTTTCAAAGAAAACAAAAATGACAAAACTCAGGATAAAGGCAGCTTTGATCACACGTTCTTCTCTTTTAAACAAACACACACTTCACAAACTCTTCAGCATTGTTTACACAAACTTCAGCGGCTCCTTGTATCCTCTTGGACTTGAACAGTTGACCTGTGCAGAACAACTTTCAGAAAAGTCCTTGCTTAAACATCTCAGAAGTGATAAAGACACTTTTTCTGTTTTTCACAGTGAGCTTAAGGGGCCCCAATCGATGTGGGTGAGCCGTGTTTTTCTCCACGTCTTGACCCGGGGGGAAACGCAGAGCGGTATTGTGGGAGGGGGGAGGGCGGGGAGGGATGTTGACAAACAACGTCGATATCAGTTGGTTTCACAAGCACCGGCGTGGTAAAAGTAAATCCTTTATCCTCAAAGTTGAGGCCCCCAGGGGGCCGCAGCACGCCAGCAACGGAGAGCGTCCATCATGATCCACTGAAACTGATCCACTGATGGCGGCGGGCGTCGGAATGGAAAACCCGATGTTGTACAGAACCAAAAATGAGTAAAACCTGTTCTAAAAGGTCATTAAAGTGATAAAATGAATAACTCAATGTACTAGTAGCAACTTGACAGCAAAACGATGATAGTGATGCTTTAAAGTATACATTCTAATAAATCCATCAAATCCATGTGTGTCATTGATGCCGTATAACAATACATTTAATAAATTCAGCAACACTTAACCCTTTAATATCCTGTGCAAATGTTTGGTTGAGCACATTTTACGTCTACTTCTCTATATATATGTATGCTTAAAAGAAAGGGGCCAAGGACAGAGCCCTGATGGACACCAAAGCTCAAAAAGGGCCACCAAGGAGGAAACATTTACCAAAGCTTTGGAGAAAGTCCTTTTCCACCAGTAACGATTCTTTTGGTATACTAAAGCATCTGAGGACTAATGGAAATATAATTATGTAACTTCATACGACCAAAAAAGGACAATAAGGGTCAAAAAGTTGGGCTAATATAATTCAAATAGACTTTTATTCGTGTAATTTGTTACATTAAGTAGCTTTAGTGTGTCTAAGATTCTATAAATTAATAAATATCCCATAGAAAGAAAATGTGTAAAAAGATAATTTTTCTGCGTGAGGAAATGAAAGGGTTAATTCAGCCAATGCTTGCATTCACTGTACAACCAGGGTTTACGTAACTCTGGTTATACAAACCAGGGTTTGCAGAAGCATCATCGCTCTGCAACATGCACAGAGAGACGCCACAAAGGTGAGCTCTGTGTTAAAAACCTCGTTCCGCCCAGTTGGCATTTATTTCAGCTGTGGAAGAGGAAGAATTTTCAGCAGCCCTGGTGATTTTCCTCTAAACAAAGCAACCGGTCCGAGACTCGTTCTCTCGCACTCCTTCAGGAATGGCGGGTATGCGAGGCGCCGCAGCACCGACGCTGAAGCGAGCGCGACGCCGCCAAGCTGGCTCTCATCTATCACCAACGGCAACCGGCCCGGCAGCCGCCATGATGAGAAACCTAATTGGGGAAGCTGATGAGGGCTGATGAGGCGGGTACTTACTGGATTCCCACCAGCCTCTTAGATAATTCTGCAGAGGAGCAGCCTTTGTCATCGTTCCCGTTCACTCTCATACGCCGTCTCAGCAGGTGGCTGTGGGCTAATCCACTCTTTTCTGTAATGGTTGTGTGAACTGAGGGGATTTGGGCACCTTCTTCTTCCCTCCTGTACGCAAATATTACAATCCCCACTCTCATAATGGGCGTATTTGAGAAGTTAAACCGGATCCCAACCCCCATCCGAGCCGCCCTAATATTTGTGATGAAGGCATTGCTGCATAATGTGAGGCAATCATTTTTCCTTTTCTCACGAAAGAGATCATCAAATATGTTGATGCGCTGTGAAAAAGAACAGAGGGATGGTTTCAAAGAGAGCGGGGGTGGTGGTGTAGGTGGTGGTGGGGGTTTAAGGTGATGGAGGGAAGCAGGAGTTGCGGAGCTAATGGCTAAATGGAAGGACGACAAACTTTTAATTCTGTGCCTCAAACTGCCGAAGGAGACGGAGAATGTGAAGTCGCACAGGGGCGCCAAGAGCGCGGCTCAGTGTGAGATAGCACATCAAAACCCATTAGAACCGATGAGAACCCGCGTCATTAATGCCGCCGCTGCACGGAACTGAAAAAGGGGTCGGAATATCAGACATAAAGTTTCTATGGAAATTTGCAACAACTGGGTGGTCGCTCATTTATTGGTACCAGCTGTAGAGTTGGGAAGCTCCAACAGAACAGCGCCACCAAAACAGGAGCGAGACAGTAAATATCCGACGGTTGTACTTTGGAGTTGATCTAAAAACAGCATTCTTTAATCACTCTGTAAAAAATGATTGTTTTCAAACCGTGGTCCTTTAAATGTCGTCTTGATGAACTGTTGGTGGACTAGAGATGGGAAACAGAACCAGACGCCAGAAAGGAAGCCGGAAGAGCGGATCTGGCCCGGTTGAAGCAGAGAAGAACCAGCGAGTCCACATTTCCTCCTATGGTTGGCCTGACAGCCAAAACCCTTGTCACTATCTGCACGGACCCTGGAGGTTCTGGACAAGAAGTCCCTGGGGTGGTACCGCCGCTACACATGAATGGCTGCATTTAAGTTGGTATTATTTCTGTCTATTTGTTGCAGAGAATATTTGGACTCTATTACTGATAAAACCTTAGTGTTACACCACACACACACACACTCACATACACACACACTCAGACAAACACACACGCACACACACACACATACACACACTCAGACACACGCACACACACACACACACACACACACACTCACAGACATACACACACACACAGACACACACTCAGACAAACACACACACAGACAATCACACGCACAGACAATCTCAAACACACACACACACACTCACAGACACACACAGACACACACACACTCAGACAAACACACACACAGACAATCACGCGCATACACACACACGCACCATAAACACACTCAGACACACATTAAGACAAACACACACACAAACACAATCCCACACACACTCACACGTGTACACAATCCCACACACACACTCCCACAGACACACAAACTCACCCACTCACGCTCCCCCACCCACACACACACACGCACACAAACACACGCTAACTCAAACACACACACACACACATAACGACTCACATAAACACTCACACACATACACACTCACACACACAGACACTCAGACACACATACAATCAAACACACACACACACACGCACATAAACACACACATACACACTCACACACATACAAACTCACACACATACACACTAACACACATAAACACTCAGACACACACACGCACATAAACACACACACACAGTCACACACACAGTGCTGTCAGTGGAATGTCTGAAGCGAGATCCATGAACTCACATTGTTTCCACCTCATGCATCATAATGGGCGGCGTTGATTATACATCCGTTTCTCCACACAGGTGAAGTAGCTAACTGAATGCTAACTGAATCATAGACTGCGGGTCGTCAGCCGTCGGTGTGTGGGAGGGGCTTAAGGTCCTGAGCTTGACCTCTGGTCCGATGGTGTCAAAGAGAATGACCCGACTGAACTAAGGCAGACTGGCGGTCAGGGTCACGGTAACTTACCCTCACTAGGATGAATGAGTGTTCATTCTCGCTCAATTCAACAGTCTGCTGGTGAAAAACCCAAAGCCATGAGTTTGTGGCTCTGTTGAATAGTTTGATTATAATTATAAGAATAATAATAATAACTTTACAGCTAAATATGTGCTCTGTAACTGCTGTGTGTTCAGAGTGAAACCAATCATATGAAACGGTACTTATTAGGTATGATGTCACATATACACCCACACACAGTATATAAATATATACATATATATATATATATATATATATATATATATGTATATATATATTTATATATATGTACAGGGTGTTCATGAGGCTGTATGAGTCTTAGGAGCAGATTGAAAAGAAACAACTATTAGGATTTCAAGGGTAAAGTCATAATTTTACGAGAATAAAGCCATAATTTAACGAGACTAAAGTCATAATTTAACGAGAATTACGAGAAGTTGTAAATTTACGAGAAAAAAAAGTCAGGACTTTAAGACTGGTGAGGACATGGTATGGCAGCCTGAGCCTCAGGCGTTGTGCTGTGTGTCACACACAAACACACACACACACAAACACACAAACACACACACACACAAACACACACACATCCTATGATGTGTGTTTGTGTTTGTACCCGTAACCCCCCGGAGACCACTACCTTCAGAACCTCCTGCTTCACAGAAGGGAGGAGCTCCCCCAGGTCGGTCGGGTTCGTTCATTGGAACCGACCCGGTATCAAACTTAACCTCTTCAAAGTCCTGATACTGAACATTTCTTCTTCTGTCAAACAATATTAAAGCCTAAAATTACTTTTTAGGCTTATCATATCATAGAATTTCAACTTTCTTTTTGTTAAAACACAACTTAATTCTCACAAAATCGTTATTTTTTTATTCTTGTAAAATTTGAATGTATGTATTGTATTGTAATGTAATGTTTTTAGCTTTTTTTGGTAAAATTCCAACTTTTTTTCTTCTATTATATATCATTTTATATTTAAATTTTCCGTGGACGGGAACCTGACGCTCGCTCGTACCTGAGGGTAGGACTTACTCTCCCTTTGCATTGAAAAAGAAACTAAACCAACAAAAAGAAAAGCCTTTAAAGTGTTAGTGTAAATATGAGATTATGACATATTCCATAAATCCAAACGAAAATCACTAAAACCTCACCCTGACCAGGATAACCCATAGACACTGGCAGAAAAACAGAAGTCCAGAGCCAGAGGGGTCAGCTGTCGGGCCCTTAAAGATCAGGGGGCCATTAAGCCGCTAACATTTAAAAGCCTACATGGAGAAGGTACAAAGGGAAGTTCAGTGGGGGCACAGCCAATCGATATCAGCTCGACTTAGAAATCTGCTGTATTATCCTTGATCTCCAAGGCCATTTGCTTTGCAGCCTGAAATTGGATACACCCTGACTCCATCCAACCCCCCACCCCCACCACAACCCCACCCCCCCAGCACTCTACCCCTCCGGCTGCTCGCCACCGCAAATAAGACAGCCTGAAAAATTGATCTGGATGTATCTGCAAGCGAGATAACGTCCGGGGTCCAAAGGGAAGATATGACTAGCTGGAGGTAATTCATGAATCTGCGTTGTCTGCCTGTAAGCGGATCAGGACCTTACAGCACCGGTATTATCATAACCACGCTC
The DNA here is from genome assembly GCA_009660295.1 of Lophius piscatorius. Taxonomy (NCBI): domain Eukaryota; kingdom Metazoa; phylum Chordata; class Actinopteri; order Lophiiformes; family Lophiidae; genus Lophius; species Lophius piscatorius. Next base: position 128,060 of record VRLP01000527.1, on the reverse strand, counting down.
CTGTGTGGAAGTTCTGCTCACCTTCAGGTCCACACCTGGAAAAACGCTGAAGGCCACACACGGAGGGATACTACTAGAATACTTCTGTTCGGCAAAACAGGGCAGCGAGGATTAACCGGGACGCGAGGAAAATAAGTCATCTGTGTTTATTATGCCTGTAAGCAACAACACCTTCGGCAGCGGGTCGGCCTTTATGTGACGAATGACTCGGGGAGAACAGAATATACATACGGGTCGTTATTGTTTCATCTGGTTCTCATAAAAAACTGCAGTTTTAAAAGATTTTATTCATTTTTTTCTTCAGTTTGGTTTTATGGGCAGAAAGACATTTGTTATATTTAATTCAATACAAATGTTGTTTTTTTTAAAAAATCCATTAATTCTGCCGTTCGTTAAGGGTTTATTTACGCAGGGCGGTTGACTGAGAGCGGCTTTTATAAGGGAACCGTATAAGTGGGTGGAAAAAGTGCAAGATTTTCTTTTCAAGACGAAAACCTAAAAAAACAGCAAATAAAAGATAATGTTAATTATAACAGTATAAAACAGGGCACCACATAAAATCCCAACGGCGATAAAGGAACAGGGATAGTTGTTGTTGTAAACAATATACAGAATAAATGTCAGGCTTTTCCAGAGCGTTTACACAAAAAAAAAAATCAGCAACCCTTAAACGAAGCAATAAAACTTGGAGTAAAGGGGCTTTGGTTCCTGAGGAAGCAGAACTGGACTTTTTCTGTGGCCCAATTTACCACATACTTATATTAAGAGTCAACAATAATATAACAAATGATAATTTATATAGCAAATTTAATTTATTTTAAATCTTCAAACAATAATTAATCCTAATGAATCATTTTATGGATAATTGGCTCTGCAGCGATAATAGTTTCTCTCTATTCCGCGTAACTACAGTCAGAAAACTCACGTTTTTAATTTCTTTTTATCATTGTTGTAGCAAAGCATGTCGTTTGGCGTCAGGGCTCCGACCCCATCACCCGCCACAGATTATTCATGGCAAGATTTTGGGGATGTGATGAGCAAATATCTTAACACCCCAGTCGGAGCCTCTAGATACCGGGTTGGTGGTGGCGGCTGATGGTTTTTTTCCGTTTACACATACTGCCAAATTTGGGAAGGAGTGATTGGTAGTGGATTGTGGAGGGGGTTGCTTCAATACATTTATGTAGGAAAACATTTTAGAGTATTTCAAGTAGTATAGAGAGATTATAAAATAACTGAGTAATATTCAAGTTGAGGTAATCGATCGTACTTGAATACGGTTGAATCTTTTTAGTGACTGCATGTAATTGTGTATTGCTGAAGTTTTTATATGATCTGTGGAAACGAAAAATTCGCCATCTGCTTTTTTTTAAATGTTATTATTAAGAAAGCGGCAGGAAATATAAGATTTGTTTTCTTTCGGCTACTTTTTAGATCGTGGAATGTGTTTGATTTTTTTGTGTACTAAAGTACGATAACCTATATAGTCGTACTGGTGTGGCATCAAACCGCTACATCGTTGAATTTCACTGGAAAAGTAGAGCTTGCTTCGTAATCAGAACGAAATTGTTACCAGCAAGTGGACCTTCACAGCGGCGCCACTGTTCCCGGCCCTCGCTTTCATTATTCGTATGGCTATTGTTGCTACCAATGTTTCGAGCCGAACCCTTAAACCCGTCACACTCCTCGGCCCGAGTTTCAAGGCGAGTGGTTTACTGACATCGCCGCAGTTCCCTGACGCCCTTGAAGTGGGCCGTTCCCCACCTTGACGATGCAACACAGTCGGGGGGCACTGAGTCCAGTCCGCTCCGGTAATGATCTGGTAATGATCCATTAATGACTTGTAGCTATCTGCCTGTTATCTGTCCGAGGTCCGCTCGCCTCTTCACAGCAATAAGTGAATTTTCCTATTTTGGGATCAATAAAGTATGTCTAAGTCTCAGTTTAAACCCCCCCCTCCTCCTCCTCCCCTCCACCGTCACAACAAACAACATTTGGCACCAAACAACGGTTACTTTTATGAAATTTTAATTTATAAAATGATTTTTCCTTCTTTCCCAACAGAGTAATGTGATTATTTTGGGTTTTTGGTGGATTGTCAGGAACCAATGAATGAATTTACATAAGTTCTTCACTCGCTTCAAGGTTGGTTTGCTATAACGTCATAAACCATGGAACGAAATAACAACGTATCTGTTATAATAAATACTCAGAAATCAGGGAAATGAACAAAATGGAATGAAATGAAAGTGTTCTGACCCAACGGTCCTTCCCCCTGACTTTAGGTAGGTGAAACAAACTTTGCCGTAGGATCAGCACTTAACTACTGTGCAGCAAACAAGACATGAAGAGTGAGATTTGTAGGCAGCCTCTATCTTTAGGTTCCCTTCTGGTGGAAGAGTGGGCCGCCTGGCTCTTTTTCATTCCCACAGCAGAGTGTATTATGAGAGTGGCAGTCGGACTCTCCGAGGCCTTTAAGCTCTCTGTTTTCTCCTATTACTGGTGCCTGGTGGGGGGCCGACAGTTGTAGCGAGATGTGGCGCGGCGCAGCGGGGTAGTCCCCAGATACCACCGATTCATACTTTCCACCTGACGCACCGGATAGAGAGAACAGAGAGCTGGCAATTACCAGAATTCTCTGTGTGTGTACGGCAATCCTGGCCGGTTCTGCTGCGCCGTACTCCACTCCGAAGGCTGTCTCAGGGCCAAGCTGCAGGTAATGAAAGCAACACACTCCTAATGGACTATTGATGTGTGTGCGTGGGTGTGTGCATGTGTGTGTTTGTGTGTGCATGAGGGGGAAAACAGAGAAAGATAGTGTGAGGGTCTCAAAGAACAAAGGAAGGAAAAGAGACTGTGAAAAATGATTCTGCTGGTGTGCCGGAGTTCTTTTGTGTTTCCTTTCCGTTTGTGTATCTGCTGTTTATTCCATAGCAACAAAAAAAAGTGCAGCCGGTCTGTGAGCTTCAATAAATCGTCTGAATAAGGGGAGCAGAAGCAGCGACTGGTGAGATCCAGTAGCCTTGATGTGAGCTGCTGCCAGTCAGGACAAACTGCAACCGTTTCGAGCTCGATCTGAACCAGAACCGATGGGAAACCATGCAACTTTGGTGTCAAATGGCTGCGCCGGCGGGAAACGCTTTTCACACGAAAACATCACTATAAACAATTTTACTACAAACGAAAGCGTTCAGACTACATCCCATTTGGCGTCAGTATTCACGGCGTGCTGCATGTGAGACCTTTCTTATTGTTCTATAGCGCATCCGGGTCAGTTCAACCGCTCATCCAGGAGTCCGATATAGGACACATTTTCAGAATAATGCGCACAGCTACATAAAAAAATATGGTTTGGTTTTGACAGGCGGCGTGAACGTAGCCTCAGACACGAGATCCATCAGACCCATTAGGTGTGTCTCCTTCGTCCTTCAGCTCAAACAACAGCAGGAAACCCATTGAGAAATATAATAAACTATAAAAAAGACACAAATATGGGCAGCTGTTTAGCTCAGTCGGTGGAAAAGGTGAGAAAAGCTTTATTTCTTCAGCAGCCTTCACAACAGATGTGACAAAGAGCTTTACGAGCTTTCCGAAGACTCAAGTCTTGGTTTACCATCGTTCCGTCTTTTCAGAGGCCAGTCCTCATAACGCAGCGGTCACGGGTTAGAATCCACCTGTGGCCCTTTGCTGCATGTCCCCTCCTCGTCTCTTTACCCCCATTTCCTGACCTCAGCTGTCCTATGAATAAAAGACTATGGGCCCAGAAAAGAAAAAGAGAAAAAATAGACACAAAAAGCTCCAGGCGGCAAATAAACCCAAAAAACGCTGTTAACTTGAGCGCCATCAGCAGACGGAACACATCCCACTCTAATCCGGTCGCTCACTGGCAGAGCTGGGAGGTGTTTACACATTTTTTCGTGTACCCTTCCCTGCTGGCAGGCGGTCAGATGAATGAATGGGCGACAACTCTTGTTGGTCCGCTGCTGCGACAAAAATAACTCTGCTGACCACGGTGACCTCTGCCTGTTCCCAAACACCCCGCGTCCTGTTCTGACGGAGGATAGCGCTCTATTTTCGAGGCAGAAGCTCGATTTATCTCGCTGACCTCTGTGTCCTGGGAGGGTGACACCGCCGCGGCCGGGTGTTAACCGATGTGGGTCTGTTTTTTATTTTTCTCACTCAGCTTCCCTGACGCCAGCAGACAGTGAGGGCAATCAGTCTTAAGGTCGTTCCGATGACCCTCCCTCTGACTCTGAAGCAAGCTAAAATCATGCTCCGACGGGTAAAAAAAAACCAAAAACAGAAAGCTCTAATTCATCAGGCTCATGTGTTGTGATGCTGGAACCGCATGAAAGGTGAGGAAGATGGAGAGCAGATGACCGGAGAACTACAGAGAGCAGGTCTGATATGTTTCGCTTGCATACCTCAGAGACCTGTGAGCATGATTATCCTCCTCAGCAAACTTAATCTTCATTCCGGAAGACGGGCAGGCCGGCCCAAAAGCCACAAGCTCAGTGACCTACTGTATCTGCTGAGGGGCTGACTATTATTCTTTGTGAAAGAAATGCAGCGCCTCGGGTCCCACATTAGATTAAGCTGACTGATGTCTAAAACGGAGAATCTAGTGATCCGTGAGGAGGATCTGTGCGTCTCCAGGCTTCGTTCCCAGGAGCGCTGAAGAACCCCGGTTGGATCCAGGAAAGAATTATACTTATTAAAGCGATAATTATTACAAAAACCTAGAGGTTTGTGCTCATGCTTGCCAAGGCGGCAGATTCCTTCCTGAGCTTGCCAAAATAAAAGTGGAAAGAATAAATATTCCCAAAGATCAACAACAACAACAACAACAAAATAAAGATAAACATAAGATACATTTTTGCTCAATGTGACTTCTGTACATTTCCATTGTGTTTTTGCTATATTTCAAAACCAAAGGACTGACAGCCCGACTGGAAATCCTGTAACTTCCTGTCTCAGACCCCTCTGATAATCTGGCGAGGCAACGGAAGTGACCAAATAAATAATATGTTCTTTGTAAAACAAACAATGCGTCCCTACAGCTGACTGAAAAAGAGACCCTCCCTCACTGACTCACTCACTGACTGACTCACTGACTCTCTCACTCACTCACTCACTGACTCACTGGTCAGAGAAAGTAAACACTCTGATAATGTTTTAAAATGTTTACCTGTGTCACAATCTTAGTTGAGCATGTCAACATGCTAAAGTTAGCAAAAGAGCTCCCGTTGACCTGAAGCTAAGTCATCTTAATTATTTATGTATATGGTGGTTATATAGTCGTCAGCTGCATCTAATTCTTTGTGTCATCAACTAGCACTAGTCCTCAGGGGTCATTCACCATCAGAACATCTATTGTTGTAGTTCGGGTCAATCTCGGACTTCCAGAACGTCTTTCCTCAACTAGTTCTGGTCGTCAGTGGACGACCTTTGTCAGAATGTCTGTTAACAACTAGTTCTGGTCTTCAATGGACGACCCATGTCAGAAAGTCTATTATTCTAGTTCTATTCATCAGTGGACTCTCAGAACATCTATTCACTACTAGTTCTGGTCATCAATGGACGTTAGTCTGGCCCAACTAAGATGATATCAACCCGTTTTGTACATCCAAATGTGTTACCTGCTCGGTGGGATAAAGTTCTGACACAGAAGGTCCTGAGTTCTTCCCACAAACACACAGTCAGTGTCATGGAGTCCAAAGAGAAAGAAGCTCAGAGATGAGTAAAACATTCATGAGGATCCATCAGTGAGGAGAGAATCCTTTAAAAGAACACATCACAGGTATCTGCACACTTTTGCAGACAGCGACATCTTCACGACTACATCCATCTTTCCTTCTCCATGGAAAAAGAACAGATAATTGAAAAACAACAATCATAAAAGTTTGCCGTCCACAGCACACATCAGTGAACACGTGTCAACAAAGAAGAGAGGCAAAAATGTTCTTCATAACAACAGCCGCCTCAGGTGCCTGTTTAGTTTCACTAATAATGTGTGCACTCAGCTATATCCAGAAACATAGACGAGCATGAGGGAGGGATGAGCAGGAATGTGTGCGCTGCATGGAAGAGAGAGGGAGGGAGGGAGGGAGAGGGGAGAGGGTGGGAGAGAGATAGAGGGAGTGAGAGAGAGAAAGGGATAGGCATGTAGAGACAGAGGGAGACGGAGATAGAGGGAGAGGGAGAGAGGGAAGACAGAGAGGGAGGTAGAGAGAGAGAGAGGGGGAGAAGGAGAGAGAGAGAAGGAGAGAAAGATATCGAGAGAGCGATGGGGAGAAGGAGAAAGAGTGATAGGGAGAAGGAGAGAGAGAGAGAGGGAGAGAGAGATGTCGAGAGAGCGATGGGGAGAAGGAGAGAGAGTGATAGGGAGAAGGAGAGAGAGAGAAGGAGAGAGAGATATCGAGAGAGCGATAGGGAGAAGGAGAGAGAGAGAGGAGAGAGAGAGAAGGAGTGAGAGATATCGATAGAGCGATGTGGAGAAGGAGAGAGAGTGATAGGGAGAAGGAGAGAGAGAGAAGGAGAGAGTGATGGGGAGAAGGGGAGAGAGAGAGGAGAGAGAGAGAGGAGAGAGAGAGAGGAGAGAGAGAGAGGAGAGACAGATATCGAGAGAGCGATAGGGAGAAGGAGAGAGAGATGTCGAGAGAGTGATGGGGAGAAGGAGAGAGAGAGATCAGGTGGGTGGAGGCAGATGAAGGGGAAGGATGAAAGGAGCAGGCAGGTGAGTGAGCAGAGGGAGGGACAGATGAGAGACGGTATGAAAGCAGGGACGACAAACACTACAAGGGGAGACGTGAGATAGACAGAAAGATATAAGGGGGCAGACATGGCGGACAGCTGGGCTGAGGTCAGCGGGGTCACGCCCAGGAAGCGGTTGCTCAGTCAATGTCATCCTTTCTGGCACAGATGCATCGACATAAAGCTCAACTCCAATGTAACCTTCATGAGTCGATCCAACTTTTACTCCTCTGTATTCCGCTTTCCTGCGCCGCTCGTCACTTTCTGCCCTTTTCCATCTGCTTTCTTTTTTCTCGCTCTCTTATTCCCCTCACATTTCCTCTCCTCCTAATCCTTTTCTTTCCATCCCACTCCAGCTGCACTCCTCTCTATTGGGCCGCCTATTTATGTATTTTTTTCCCTCATCCTAACTCTCCTCTGTTCCGCCTCTTTGTACCTTAGATCCGGTTGAACGGCGAGCAGAGTCGGGCGGGGGGGAGCCGGGGGCCGCCCTCCTCGGCCTTCAGCAGATGTACACTTTATACATTTCCCCTTCCGTGTCCTCTCCCCTCTACGTTCTCCTCTTCCTCTGTGCCAACGGATGGCGTCGCTCGTGATTGATACAGTTCAGCGGCAAAACAAACAAAGCGTGACAAATCCAGATTATTGTCTCAGGGCGAGATAAGGTTATAATGAGAAAGTGCATCAGGGGAAATTGATCCCTTTTCAGGAAGCCGTCTGATTTAGTGGGGATGCCAATAATAACTTCCTGTGTGTCCTGCCTCTAATGGGAGGCGGGTAAAGTCGAGGACGGGGGGGTTGGAAGGTTCATGCTGGTAGGACAGATTTCATTAGGATGTAATATCCTGAGAGGCGCATTTGAAAGGGAGTTTTTTTGTGGCTAATTATCATCCGTTGCGGCGTGCGCTGATTGGCTGTCTGATTGTCAGAGGGTCTCGGATATATGGCTGCTTTACACCGGGGTGACAGCAGCAGTAAATGAATTTTCAAAGCATAAAAGACGCGACCTTTTATCAAAAAAAAGAGAAATGGAAACATCACATATGAACAATTTCGCAGCTTAGTACCCCACTCACACGCAGATGCATCGTGGGAAAAACATGCCTTGGCACGCTTGGCGAGGCGACCGCGTTTGAGACACAATGGCAGCCACCGCCCTCCTTGTCTGCGTGTTACGTCTACTCGCCATGGAGGGAGGAGAGAAATGGGCCTTCTGACAGGCCAGTTATTAGCCGGGGGAATGTGGGAGGGGCTGCAGAAATTAACATGGATTACTCAAGTATGACTGACAGCTTCAGACGGGTTTTTTGTGACTTACCGAGGGATTTGGGACTCGGCTTGATTCAGCAAGGGACAATTTAATACCGGGGGCTGTCTCTGCTATCTTGGCGCCGTTGCCTTGGAGAAGATGCCAACAGGGAGAGAATATTTTTCTGCAACAGCACCCCCCGGCAACAGCTCCCCTACCCTCGATGGCACAGGCTTTGTGTTCTCGCAAATAATGACGGGAAATGTCGGCGAGCTGGCGCTCGGGGTTTAGAGATGTTTTTTTTGGTCTAAGCTGTGTTTTGTTTTAAGGGGATTCTTGCCAAAAAGTGGTCCCCAAGAACACAGCTGTGGCGGTTCTACAAAGTCTGGGTGTCATTCGATTCTCTGAGAGATCAGGGACGTAGATAAGAAAATAAATGGCTTATACTCTGGGCCTGAATAAACATTTCAAATGTATACACTGAAACAGGCGGCTTTTGAAGTCAAAGACCGAGACCGTCAGCGTGGGCCGAGACCAAATTGTGGAAACGGATAAGGTTGTAGGAAGAAATGCGTGCAGTGAAGGAAAAAAATAATCGAGGTAGGAATCCTTGTGCATGTTGCATGTTTCCGTTTGGTACCATCTCCCAGGGCCGCTGTGGCTGCTTCCTGATGTAGCTTCCATTATTCATCCGGCATCTATCGGACAATATTGGAGCCAACTCTCAGCTCGGCTGGCAGCGGGACAATGAAACAAGTAGCAGCAACGGAGACGAAAAGGAAGAGGCTGCACACTTTATGAGAAATTCAGATTCGTCAGAGTCTGCTGCGGTCATTTGGCAACAATACCGTCTCCGGCGCCGGACCGAAAACATCTTCTCCTTCATTCAGCAGGATTTAGACTACAACCCCCGAAAACTCTGGGATATTATGGAATCGTCATCACAACTCAAAAACTATTTCATGGATCTTTTTCTAATTGTATACCACCATAGACTTTAGTGTGAGGAAGAACTGGATTGATCTTGGGAAAGATCGGTTGTATGTTTCCAACACTAGGGGGAGCTTTATCTCCTGAATTTATGGCCATGATTTCTCAATTCTTGGTCCGACTGAGTAAAAATGTGGGGCACATGAATCAGAATCGAGGAGATCTATCTTGTATACATCGTGTTTTACTTTAATAGTTGAGATTTTACTCACTAGCGGGAGCTTTTTCAGGAAAATACCGTTTTACGGACATAACTTCCTGAACGCCGGTCCAATTCAGTCAGTTTCGTATTTACGAAAAAACACCGTATTTCAGACATACCTCAAAAACTACTTCATGGATCACTTTCAAAAGTTATACCACCAAAGACTCTAGTGCGAGGAAGAACTGGACTAATTTGGACCAAACACTAGGGGTAGCTTCACCCTCAAAGGTTTTTGGACCATAATTTCTCAACCGTTTCTGACCTAGTACAAATTTGGTGCATATACTTGAGAAGATCTATCTTGTTTATGACATGTTTTATCCATATTTTAATCTAATTAAAGCTATTTATACGCCGTTTGTATTTCACTCACTTTGGGGATTCTTTTTCACTGCATAACTACCCGCTTCATTTAAGGGGTTCTGTCAGGGGGGCTGCTTGTACAACAAATACAACAAAGAGGATCGCAGACCTTATGGGGGTGTACCCTTGCTGTCAGGGACGACAGCGTAGCTCTAGCTGAAAATGAAATGAAGCCAAATCAGACAGAGCAGCTATTGGCCAGAGCGGCGGGACACATAGAGCCGATCAAATATCATTATTTCCGTCTCAGTCAGAGAGACGCTCAGTGTGGCATGTGCGTGACATTACTCATCTGCCAAAAACAAACAATAGCTAATGTATCTCCGCTTCAAATTACATTTACCATTGGGTGTCATATCTGAGCTGTTTAATGCATTGTGGGGCGAAGCGCTTTACTCAGCAAGCATCAGTGGAGCCGGCGGATTAAATCACTTATTATCTGCTTTTCCTTTGACTTCCCCAGAGCTCGGGGTTGCAGGGTAAATCTTAATGCATCCCTGCTGAACTCACTTCTCCGTGCTTTGTTGCTGCAGTGATATATTATATATTACATTATTTTGCGTACTGAGTAAATCCACATCGACCCAAAACAAAACAACTCTTTATCTAGACTCCATCTAAAATGTTGATCATCTCTCAGACAGCAGGTTATTCCGGAACGTACTGATAAATTGAAACATCCATATGTGAAGTGCATTTTTCTGGCCTGGACGTACGTATCCGTATCCGTATCCGTTTCCGTGTGCGTGTGCGTGTGTTGGGCATACGAATGGCTTTAAATCTGTGTGCAGGTTTATGCACACTCACGGTCCACAACAGCGTCAGGGAGAGCGGCTGCCGCATTGCACAGAATAGCTAAACAGCTGTAGTGCACCATCAGCCCAATCGATCATGTCCCTCTCCCTGAATCACAATCAGAGCACGGCGGCTGCTCCAGGCCCAAAGACATGCACCTCTCATATCATCCAGGCTTCACCCAACAATCTGACCTGGACGTCTGACGTCATCATAGCATCTTTGTACTTGTTTCTGAGGAGCCTTTAATCTCAAGTTCCTGGTAAGAACTACAGCAGGAACACTGATTAAAAACCATACATTGCATCTAAGGCAAGTATAACCGCATCGCGTTTCAATGAAATAACAGATTAATTAACATTAGCTGCCGTCTGGTATTGTCTCCCCACACAGTGTATCAACCCAACATCTCATGAAATCACCAGGAAGTTGGAGGTTATTACATTTGAATTTAAACAGGAAGTGTATGGAAGCTGTCTATGGCACCATTAACCGCCATCTGTTACCAGCACTCCCATCTTCTTGCCTCTATGTCCCCCCTCTCCCAGTGGTGGCTTTATCTGCAGCTAAACTTTAGCTTCCTGCTAATATGGTGACTTCCTGTTGATTTTCCCATGCCCAGTTGGATTTTAACAGATGGCCAGGCACCACATATTTACTTCCTGTTGTGAGACAGCGAGGTTACGACTCAATATCCTTTTATGTAGCCACTGGACACACCCGAGTAGAGGAGGGCATCTATAAAAAGAAAAGGCCCTTGAACACACACACACACACACACACACACACACACACACACACACACAAACCTCTTGACTCCGTCTGATTGAGTGGCTACACTGGAAATGCAGAATGAATGCTGACTACAGTATGGTGTGTGCGTGTGTGTGTGTGTGTGTGTGTGTGTGTGTGTGTTTGTGCGTTTGCGTGTGCTTGCTAACAACGCTACTGTCTTTGAGGCTGTTTCTCAAACGCTAAATGGTGAAGAAAACATAAAAGGAAAAAGGATTTCATTAGCATCATATGGATGTTGACATTCCGCTCAGGTCAAAGTTAGCGGTGCGTGACTATATTTGTGCTTATGTGGTGTGCGCTAGTCGGTGGTTATGTGTCAAGTCTCACGCGGCGTAGCAGTCAGAGCTGTCACGCAGGCGGATCCGCGCACGAGCACACGCGCGTGCTGATGTGTGCGGCGAAGGGCCCCCTGGGGGGGGGGGGTCGCCGAGCTGTCAAAGCAGGATGGATGAAGACGCTGCCCTGCATAGCATGGGACTCGGGGGAAATACCACCAACCACACACACACACACACACACACACACACACACACACTGACACTCACGCGTAACACGATAAAGGAACACAGCAAATGCGTTTGTTTTGGACATGTGTGATTACACATAGCCTTGTTTACGTATCACACGCTAGGTGGTTGTTTTCACGGGAGCGCCATCCTCCATGTGACTCTGGACGGCCAGATGTTTTAAAACGATACTAACGATCACATGAGGAAACTCATGATTCATCAAACCAACTGCTTCGTCTGTCAACCCTCTACCGAGAAAATAACTATTTTAATAAAACTAAAAAACAAAACAACGAGTTTTATTATTACGATTATTAACACATGCATACCACATACAAACACCTGGACATTTACGTTTTATCTGTCGTTTACTTATCTGCTCATATATTACATTTATTATGCATGGAGAATGAATATGCCAGCTCCAGAATGAGACTTTCATCCCTGTAGAAGGAGGATGGAGACGCCAAGTTGCCCCTCTGTGTGTGAACATGAAAACAGGAAAGACAACAAACTCTGACTCTACGTAGAGCGTTTCATGTTTTTGACCCGCCACCCCTGAGAGGATGAGATGAGTCAGTTCCAGTCTCCGACCACGCCACCACACGCCAGTAAATCCAACACCGTGCACATCTCAGAAGTCTGAACCGGCCTGGCCATAATTATTATCATTGCTGGAATGATGGTAGTATTTTGGATTCCTGGTAGTAAATGTCCACCGTGTATTTTCAAGTTTAACTTCAAAATCTAGAAAAAAAGGGAAGCTTACCGTGGAGTTTTGTTTGTATAACCTATTTATAAACCTTATTCAAAGATACCAAAGTCAAACTAGTCCAACGCCGTCCTTCCCGAACAATACCCTGCGTTTTACAAGCAACCCCCCCTGATTGAATTCCTCAAATTAAATTTGAGGTTATGTCTAATAAAAGTGTTTTTCACTTTTAGAAAAAACTCCCACTAGTGAGTAAAATATGAACTATTAGAGTAAAATACAATAGATAAAAGATAGATGTCTTCCAGCCGATTCATACTTTCCTAATTGAGAGAAGTGAAAAATATTTTTTAAGCGCCACCTAGTGTTTGAAATTAAACTACTGACTTTTCCCAAAATCAACTCTAACTAAAGTCACTAAAGTCTACGCCAGCATACAATCTGAAAATTATCCACCGCGGCGGCGGTGTTGGATACGATGTCGACTCCATAATATCACCGGCTTTTCAGGGAATAAATAAAAACACAAAAGATAAATAAAGATCATGAAAAGAATCAGCTAATGAAATCGATAAAACAAACTTTATGAGTGACGGCAATGATCAATGAATGAAATGAAATTCTTGTTAGAGCTGCTTTCTGGAATAAACCCCATCAGTGCATTTCACACAGTGAAGAAGCAGCGCAGCAAAATATGTATGCAAATAAATCACATGACCTACACCCTTATTATGCAACACACATGTACACACTCACTCACTCACGCACATACGCTCGCATTCATGCTAGCACACACGCAAGAACTAAATCACTCACTCACTTACTCACGCACATACGCTCGCATTCATGCTAGCACACACGAAATAACTAAATCACTCACTCACGCAGGCACTCACTTACGCAACAACTCACTCAATCACTCACTCAGGCACATACGCACGCATTCATGCTAGCCCTCATGCGAGCACTCACTAACGCATGTACTCACTAACTCACAAAACCACTCACTCACGCACACGCTCAAGCACATACAAACGCATTCATGCTAGCACTCACGCTAGTAGACACTCACTCACGCAAGCACTCACTCATGCTAGCACTCACGCTAGCACTCATTCACTCACTCACTCACGCACATACGCACGTAGTCACAAAATTACTGACTCCTGCTAGCACTCACTCACTCACTCACTCACTCACTCACGCACTCATGAAACCACTCACTCACGCACATGCTCAAGCACATACACACGCATTCACGCATGCTAGCCCTCAATCACTCACGCACTCATGCTAGCCCTCACCCACTCACTCATGCTAGCACTCACTCACTCACTCACTCACTCACTCACTCACTCACTCACACACACACACACACACAAACACAGGGATATTTGTTGTTTGTTGTTGTTGACATCTGATGCCTGTGTGAGAAACAGACATCCGTGGGCCTCTGCTCCGTAGGGGAACATCTGGAAGACGGCGAATCACCGTGTTCAATGTCAGCAGACGGAAAAATGATGCTTCCTAAACCCCGAACATTTAATAAATCCAAAGCAGTTGGAAAAGTATCAAAGGGATGACAGAGTGAACCTTCATCCGTCATCGCTCATGAACGTGAACATGGTGGGAAACCACCAACACACGTAGACTTCAACAATAACTCCTTTATGTCTGGAAAAGAGGTCAGACGGGGCAAGAAACCAAACGAACGAGGGTTTCTTAACAATCCGCTCACACTTTCATGCAAACAGTTTGCATGTGCAAATCCCATTTCCATGTCTGTCCTGCTCTTTGTGGTTTATTCAGCACAGGGTTTGGACTTGTTAACAAGCCGTCTGCTCCTCAGACCGCCCTATAATGTACCACTGTCTGCTAGACCGTTACTCAGGTGACTACAATGACCTCATAACCCATAAAAACAGCGCTCCAAAGAGAATTACAATAGGATAGGTTTACATAAATGTAGTCATTTATTAGTTAATGTAATGTCACATTTTTACAATGTCATTATAAAAACTACACAACAAACTGGAAAAAGTACTCAGAGTGTGTGAAGCCTCCGCTCAGACACGATTTCTCCGTTAATGTCTGACTTACTGCCAGCCTCTAAATCTACCCACAACTCCAACAAACTCTCTGAGCGTTTGAAGTCAATATAAATACAAAATTAATCTGTGTTTCGATGGAAAATATCCAACATGTCGATACGTCTGCTTAGGAATCAGTTTCAAAATGGTTTCAATTAGATTGATAAGTGATGACGGTTTGATGTGGGGGGACACGTTTAGCTGACTGATGATCATTCACTCCTTCATTCATCGTCACCGTCTTCAAGCCTCTTCCACTTCAGCGTCTATGTTCAACCCCCAGCTCATCCCCCCAAAGAAACAAACCTCTAGGATATGCCCAAACCGGCCTCTGAGTAAAATATCATGCAAATCTGTCCTGTAGTGTTTCCGTAATCCTGCTTACAAAAACAAACAAACAAACAAACGCACAGAAGTGAGTTAAAGGATAAAAGGCGTAGACAAATGCAAAGGCGTGATTTCATGACCCCTTAAGGAGGACCTGCAGTAGCTTCACAGGAGAGCAAGCCTTTTAAACGTATCCATTCTGAATTCCACGGACGGACTTCTACGATCGGGCCGGTGAATCTCTCTGCCTGGTACTGGTCTGAACAACCCGTTAACAATAATGAAGGCTGAGCAGCTGGGAGATGGACTCTTAAAGGGGAAGGTCAGTATGACATTACAGCTTTAGAGCTTTCCTCTTAAGGCTCAGCTTGAAAATAGCGGCTCGCCTCGCCTTCAATGGCCGCTGGCGATGCAGCGGCTGAGCATTCTTGGAGATTTGAGATCCACTCTCTCTCCAGGTATCGGATAGTTGAGAGCAAATGTATTGGTACATTCCTGTGCAGCTGGTATTAAGTATGAGTGTTGTTAATAAAATTTCCACCGGGGTGAAGGTGTTCTCCTTGGCTTGGCCCCGTCTGGCCCCACATCCTGCTGGGACGCACTTGAGGCTTTGAGCGCTGCAGTACCTGGCCTCAAAAGCGCTTACGCAGCATGTTTTTTTTTTTCGCCAACCTGGCCTTTTCCATCCGACTCTGTCTTTTTCAAACCTTTACTCTCCTTCCTTCACTTTTTCTTATTTGCAGTCACCTCCTCTCGCCAACACCGCCTCAGAGACTTGCTCTTTTTTTCCCCCCGGCCTTTCCGATACTTTTCCTCTTTCGGCCTTAAACTTTAGAGACGCCGATGTCGCTTTTCACACTGAACAAAATGCAAACTTTTCCCTGCCTGTTTTCTCCTTGGCCTGCTTGTTCCACCGTCTGCGATGACTGCAGAAAGGAGATACAGGACGGAGAGAGGATATGGCAACGGAGAGCAGGAGCAAGAGAGAAAAGAGGGGAGAGTGCAAGCTCTTAAGTAGATTGCAAAGAAAAGCACAGAGGCATGAGTTTGAATATTAAGAGGGTTTTCTCTCGCTCCAGAAGTTCCTGCCTGCAGCAGCTGCAGCTCCACCAGGGAGGAAGAAAGATGGCGACGAGAAAAAGAGAGGGACCTATAGGACCGTCACAGCCACCACAGGTAGCGTCAGCTGTCAGAAGCAGCGGCGAACACAATCTATCAAACTGTCCGGCGAATCTGAGATGAGAAATGACCATGATTGAATTAGAAAGAAACTTTCTCTTTTCAAAGGTGATGGTTTTTTCCACGGAACAGAGGAGGAGGGGTGATGTGAGAGTTAAGTCAGGCGGAGGAGGGGGCGACTCACCTGGAATGCCTGGCGGGGTTTTCAGGTATTTCCCGTTGAAATGTTGAATCACTACTTCACATTTCTCTGTCGACTCCATCCTGCAACAGAAAGTCACACAATCGTTGTATTTTAGTTCAGCAGGCTTTTACAGTTCAGGTTAATACGAGTTATTTTGTAGCCAGCATCAACCTAAAAATCCGAACAATATCAGAAATATACCATTATGTCATCAGCAAATAATTACTGTTAAAGTATCATTCTGTTTATCATTCATACTTTGCTGCTATGTAAAATAATTTACAGTAAACATCCATTAATTTCTACAGAAGTGTGGTGTATATTTGTGAAATACTGTATATATCCACATCATTTATTTGTAATTTACTGTTGTTTCGTTTCAGCCTTTTAAAAAGTTTTACAGTATCTCTGTTTTGTTGTTGTTGTTTTGTTTTTTTACAGTGTAGCTCGTCTGTGAGACCTGACCACATTTTACCATCTGTTTGTATTATATGTAAGTTGTCATCTTCATGTTGTCATTTTGTAATTATTAGTACTAGAATTCTTATTTTTTATCATCTGAGATTCACATTTTACTTACCAAAGAAAACTTACCAAAGTTTTGTTTTTGTTTTTAAATTACGTTTCTGCAACCTCTTGTTGCTTTTTTCGTTTCTGTTTGTCAATCACCTTTATAAATAAAAAATAAATTTGATTGACTGATTGATAAACTTTCACTCATGTTCTGTCGGGTTACCGTGGTAGCCAGGTAATCAATGTCATTTTGACGTCACCTGACGGTGGTTATAATGTTACGGCTGATCAGCGTATCCGGAATGTCTCCATGTTAATATGAAAGACTGAGACAGAGTTTCCTGCTCATCTATCTGACAGCAGAGCAGCAGCAACCAAGTGGTCCGCTGCAGGAAGTCGTTAAGATGGAAAGAACGAGCGACTTGGATGTATTTTTACAGAGGAAGAAGAGGAAGGGAGCTGGAGAAGGTGAAATCTCGTGGAGGGGTAATGAGTCCATGTGGTTTCCAGAGCGGGAAAAGTTGCCTGACTCATCGTTTCTTCAGCAGCCGCTGGATCAAACATCTGCAGGCCGTGCCGCTGACCAGCAGGAGGGCCGTGATCCATCCCATCATACACACACATCCAACCACCTACATATCCACCTATAAGAAGCTTTTAGAAAACTGCACTCGTGCCCAGATGTGTATATATTTCATCATTTGTCTGTGTTCTGAGGAAAAATACAACCCTGGGAGGAAAATCTGAAGAGCTCTGCAAATTTCCCCATAATCTCCAGAACGGGCCAGCTGGTCTGAAGTCAGCTGTGAGATTTGATGATCTATTGTTGACGACCCAGGCCCGGTTTTATCTAGACTTATAATGACGTTGTTTTAAAAGGGCTCCATGTTGCTGGAGGTCACTTGGTGCCAAATGATTACCGCTGCGGTGTGAGGAGGATATGTTTTCACTAGAGGTGCAACGATGGAGCGGCGCCAAGAGGCCTAGTTTGATGGAATCGGCATCGGCTGAGCCGCCTCACGCATGTGGCGTACACGCACACCGAGCATGAGCGACAACGATTCCAAGCATCTCGCAGGTAAACCAGAAAACACCAGAAAACACAAAGCTTGTCATTCATAACACCAGACAGGACATAAAAAGTTTGGCACAACAAACTCAATCACGCACTTTTCAGCTTTAATCACCCAGAGGAACACAGCAAGATTCAAGAAGTTAACGTTAGCAGAGCGGCTAAAGCTAGTGGGAGCTCAGAGGAAGCCAGGAGTCTAGCTTGTATGTATGTATGTATCTAGTCTGTAATTTATGCTTTTTAAAAGTAGAGTAGGAGGAACAGCCCCAAAAGCGTAAAGCACAACAAATTCATCACCCTGAGGAACGTGGCAAGTTTCAAGACGTTAACGTTGCATTGAGCGATTAAAGCTAGCGACGGCTCAGAGCCAGCCAGGAGCCCTAAAGTATTTGATCGAAGCCAACGTATGACATATAATGGACCGAAACTACGCTTACAAAGTCTAATTTTCATTTTGAAATGTCATACAATTGGTTTAAGAAACGCACAGCGGGGAAGACGGGGCTTACTTTCATTTCAACAGGTCAGAATACATACACAAGGCCAATCAGCCTCACTTCCACTGTATTCCTTCAAAATAAGAGCCCTTAAAATATAATACTCATTATGATTTCAAAACTAAAGAAATAAAAACCGGATTGGCCAAGACAATTGCCGTCGGTGTACGGGGTTTTCAGAGTACAACTGTGTATTGTTGTTGTGTAAATAGTAATTAGCGCTGCCTTTAAAACACTGTTTTTTCTAATGGAATAGAAAACAGGTGACACATGGCGACTTTTAATTATTGGACAATCAATTGACCAGACCGAGAGTCAATATCCGTGTTATAAGAGCCGAGTTCTGCCACAGCGGCGCTGAAGGCCTGGTTCTAAGGTGGGTGTGTCGACCTGTTAAACATGACAAGGCAGTTTTTTTAGCAGTCGACACCGCTGGAACAGTCTAGGGATCAAAAAGTCATTACAGATCATCCTGTGGGGGACATAATTTCATTACCATAGATCCAAAGGTCTTCCAACAAACAGCAAGAATGAGAATTCCATAGCTGAGGGGGCGGACAAGTCATCAAAGATATTAGATGTCATCCTCTTCCTCGTTCTACATCGACATTAATGCCGGTGTAACATCGTCTGCAAAGCCCATGGAGTAGACGAGACGTTTTTAATGGATAGGTGAAGACTTTGAATCACTGCTGGTGAATTAAAACACTCACTTTCAAGACATTTTCACAAAAGACCCAAAACCTCAACCCGAGGCTCGCAGTCAAAACGGCCTAATCATCCGGTTATTATTTTCTGGGTGGTAAAAGTTGTTTCTCGCTGGAGGAGGCGAGTGAACTGAAAACCACTCAGTGATGCTTCCATCCCGGGAGTCGTGCCTCTAGCATGGCTACAACATAAATTACTGAGCAACCTGTCAGACAAGACGATCGTTTCATTACCATCTCATCCCGGCATGAACGTTCTCGCCTCCTGTTTGGATGCCCGGGCGCCACACATGCATTACAATCCAGCTGTTTTAATATTTAATGCTCCCGCCGATTGAAAAGGGTTCAAATGAGCAGATTTTTAAACGCAGGCTTGAGTGATTGCCAGCCTGATGGTAATATCTTCTCGTGATGTGCAGAATCCATTCCTCTCAGATTCTCATGCTTTATTCACTCTCACCTTCACAAATACTCGCATCTCCCTGTCAGCCGCTCACTTCTCTGTCTCTCGTCCTCTTCGTCCCATCTCCATCTTCATCCTTACTTATTTCTTTCTTTCTCGCCGTAGCTTCTTTATCGCTTTCCTCGTCCCATCTGTCTTACTCCGGCCCTTCGGAACCTCTTCTTTCTGACGTCTCTCTCGTTCCTGCCCATCTTTCAACCTTGCTTATTTCCTCCATCTTTCACTGTTACCTTCACTCTATCCCATCCCCTCCCTCACACTTCCTGTACCCTTCTTTTTTCCATCCTTTTGTCTCTCCTTTCAGCCCTATCCACATCAACATCTGCCTTCCTTTTCCTCTCTCCTTTTTAGACTATCACATGTTTTACACTCCTCTCCCGCCGACCCACCCTTCTCCTCATCCCTCGTTCTTTCCTCTCCTTCCTGTGTTTGAAGAGACTGATATAGACCAGCCAGTGTCAGTCTGCAGATCACTAATGACTGACCTTGAACGCATCACTAAAAGTCAAAAACATGAAATAATAAAACTTAAAGTATGTATATATATATATATATATATAGTTTATCATGTCATGTATGTTTTCATGTAACAAAATGCTCCTACGCTGTCATTGTCAAAAGCCCCCAATCCCCTGCGTTCTACAAGCAGTACCCCTTGATGGAGCTCCTCAAATTAAATGTGAAGTTTTGTCCAAAAAAAGGTGTTTTTGGTACAAGAGAGCGCCACCTAATGATTCCAATATGAATTATTACTGTAAAATATGATATATACATAATAGATCTCTTCGAGTGGATTCATAGGCATCAAAATTAAACAAATTAAAGAAATGCAGTTCCGCCCACAGTGTAGGAAATATACAATCGATCGTTCCCAAAACCCATCCAGTCCTCTTAGCGCTATAACTGCAAAAACTCACAATCTTCTAATCTAACAGTATTTCCAGCCAACTTAAAGATACTTCTCATCATAAGAAGGATTAAACACTTTTCTCTAATGTTATTTCAAAGTCAAAATGGTCGTAAATCTGGAACAGCGTCACCCTTGAACAGATGAAAAACTTTATTAATCCCTACAAGGGGATATTTCTGAGGTGCTTAAGTAGATAAGAATAAACAAAAAAGAATATAATAACAACCAAGTAAAACTTAATGGCGTG
>VRLP01000527.1:0-102500 GCA_009660295.1 Lophius piscatorius | reverse complement strand
TCTCCAGCTCCTGCTCATCCATAGACACAGGCAGGTTGGAGATGTACAGGTTGGTGGGGTCCTGCTCCTGTTGCTGCAGGGCCAGGAAGTAGAGGGGGTGGGGGTAAGGTGGAGGGGTTAGAGGGGAAGGGAAAAATGAGAAACAATATCGCCATTAGTTGTATGGAATTGTGAAATATGCATCAACCATCACACCACCGACTATCTGAACTAAACTAAACTCTGGCTGAACTCAAATGACTTTTGGCGTTTCCTGACCTCAACGTTCAAATGTTCGCAATCAAAACTTCAGTGCTTCATTCTTGCCTCTGGCTGTATGTGTGGAGGCTACCTTATGGATTTGTGAGAGTGTAAAGTATTATGATGGTGCAGGTTTGCGTTAACATCCTTCATGCCAGATATGTGTGCTATTGATCTTGTTTGACAGCAACCTAAACTCTGGCAACTCCGTTACAAAGCTGTTGCCATCTTGTTTTTATCATCTCCGCAATATCGCCAGAATCCGACCCAGTTTAAACCAGAGAGATGCAGAAACTGCTGGACATGCTTTTGTCTCCTCACGCCAGAAAACACAAATCCTACAATTTGCAACACCAAAAAGGAAACATTCGGCAGAACAAAAACTAGCACAAACTTCAAATTTAATCAAGCCGAGCAACAAAGCAAGTTCCAAGAAGCTAACATTAGCAGAGCGGCTAAAGCTAGCGATAGCACAGAACCAGCCAAAAGCCCCATTTGCTTGAACAAATGGAATTGGCAAAAAATCGGTATCAGCCTGTGAGACTTTATAAAAATCGGTGATCGGCCAACAAAATCCAATTGGTGCATCTATAAAAGAGCAGAACAGTACAGAACTCCACTGCCAGGCTTTTAACCAGTACAAAGAACCATGAACGCATCATTTCTGTTTTAGTTTGGCTATACTGGCTCCCTGTTTGTTTTATTGATTGATTTTAAAGTTTTTATTGATTCATTTCGAGGTTCTTAGCGACCGTAACGGATCTTTTAATCCCTTAAGAACCCTCGCGCAGTTTGATATCCTCAGGCAGAGGTCTTTTAATCGTTCCCCAATCTAGGCTGAAAACTAGAGGGGGACAGATCCTTTGCCATCAGGGCGGAAAAGGGAAATCTGAGTCAGTGTCGTTGTTCAAATCTAGCCTTAAACCTACTTACCAGAATGCTTTTCCTGATTTTAGCGGAACCATGTAGCCTTTCATTTTCTTCATTGTTATTTTATTGTTTATCTCAAATTTTGTGTGTTTTTTTTTTTTTATCCATGCTGTTATGTTTTATATTGATTTAAATGTCTTAATCCTTTGTTTTTATGTTCTGTATTTTTAGCGTGGTTTTATGGCCTTTCTCTGTATTTTTTCTCATCAAGCTCCTCGTAACGCCGTTTTGAAAGGTGCTTTATAAATACATTTATTATCATTATAATTATTATTACTGTTATTATAATTATTACGGGGCCTAATGTTTTTCTCTACTCAACTCAATTATAAGCGTTTCATTGAGCAACAGAAGAGGAGCGACGGAACGGAGAGTCGGCATCTGTTTGGTGTTTCTTCTACCCACGGCGTTTTCTGTTTGGCGCCCGGAGGCGGCTTGCTTGCTGGGTGAATCTGCACAGCTGGTGGTAGGCCGGGCCTGAGGAAGAGGAGGGTTCTGTGAGCTCCGCAGCAGAACATCTGGAAGCAGCAGCTCAGCCCCACCAGTCAGTCACTGAGGCAGGCAGCCACCCTGAGAGTCAACCAGCTGTCCTTTCATCCGTCTCGGCTTCAAGCCAGTCGGCCCCGAAATCACGCTCGATACTACGGTTTATTATATCATCCTTAACTCTAATTATTGTCACCCAGGTTATTTTTTTATGTGTTTATCGAATACAGACATTGCCCTTAATAGCTCCATGAGAATCATGGGTAGCAGGGATTGGCTCGCATTTCCAAGCATTCCTGAACGCGTCACCGATGTAATCAGGGCATTTTTTTTTTTTTGGAGACCATGTGACTTCTATTTTGGGAATAAGAAAAGTTTTGGATTGCTCTTATTTTTGTTTGACTGGTCTTCATTCTATGAACTCTAAAGATTTTTTTTTAGTTTGATTTGATTGAAGATACAATGCATGTATTTTGAATAATTAATTTGTGATGTGTGATATTTTTGGTTTCCTCGGTTTAACATATCAAATCGTGTAAATTACACGTACACACGTGTAACTGTGGGAAGAAAATATGGTTCTGGATAGCAGGAGCTATGCTAATGATATCACAGCTATCGTCCTTGTTTAATTGGTGTGGAGCCGCACCTCCTATACACTAATCCTCGCCTCCGACGTATCAAATAATGAGCTAAATTTAGTCCTAAATGTCCTAAAACTTAGCTAGGTTGTGAAATGAAGATTTTGATAATGATAGCGGAGATCAGTGGGCGTTGCACGGACCCCCAGGCTTCCACGTGCTCCCCTTTGAGAACCCCTCCCTCAGAGGACAGTATTACGGTGCTGGTTAAGAGATTCCCCCGGCGCTCTCAGTAACTACACCTGAGTGGGTGACCTCTGATTCAGAAACAGTCACGCCAGTTAATAGCAGCTCTCCTCTAAAGTGTCTCTGGGTTTCTGGTGGGATTGTGAGGGCAGCGGTCCTTAAACTCTTTTTCAACAATATGCCCCTTTAGAAGGATTTTCGCAGCCAAGCACTCTCTGATCAACGGTCAGCGGAATAACCCTGACATCTGTGAACGTCCAGAACCTTAACCATACCAAATTAGTTTCTTATAAACTTTAAGTCCACTCCTCCTCCCAAATACCATAAAACCGATGTGAGCAGGCAGCCACCCAGACTCAGATCTGATAGCGGCATTATATTTTATTCTATATCCCCTTAGTCCCAGGTTTTATTCTCCCCCGCAAAAGACTTAACCTTCTGACCGTTGGTTTGATTTGGTCCAAAGCTGAATTATTTAAATCGACTCGAGGAGATCTTTCTTGATTAATCATATTTTACTCTGTTAGTTCATAGTTGACTCACTAGAGGGAGCTGTTTTAGGAAAAACCCTATTTCTCGGACATAAATACAATAGTATAATCAGGGGAATTGCTTGTATAACACAGGGGATCAGGGGCTTCTTGAGGGTGAGCCCCTGCTGTCGGGGACGACAGTCTTGGCCTCGTTTAATAGATGGAAATCTACTGGCAAACTTTGAATAGATACTTTGGTAGTGCTTTTATGAACCCCACAATAAATCTATGTACGCCATGAAATGAATGCCTTTATAGAAGCGTCCATTATCAGAGAGCTACGTTATTATCCAGTTCATATCAATACTCTGAGCGGCGGCGGGGCTGAAAGCAGCGCCGCCGTGTAAAAATGTCATAATAAATGAGGCTTCTGCAGCCGCTCTGAATAACAATTGTGAGTGCTGACAATTTGGTCGGACAAAAATCTATGAAAGATTTATGGGAGGACATAAATTAAAGGGAGATGTTTGCCACGCCATGTCACATAAACTTTATAACTTATGACAAACAAGACAAGAGGAGCAAGGACGAAGACGAGAAGTGGCCGGCGTTTGGACAAAGGGGAATCAGAGAATATGATCAAAACAACAAAAATGAGTCAGGAGGTTTGAACTCTGTTGATAATATCTGCTTTGAATTCCGCCTCAAAAAGATGCAGAACCTGAATTTGCGGTGGAATCATTCATCGGTGCTAGACTGTAAACAGCGGTTTGAGTACGGACGTCTGTCTTCCTCGCAGTCGGGGTTTCGTCGAAGCTTCTCTTGCAAAGTGTAGTGTAGACGCCATTTCTGAGAATCTTTACAGACACGTTGTACTTCCCCGCAGGAAACGCTGTCTCGTTCTGTCTTGTTTTGTTTTCTGTTGATGTCGGAGGAAGAGGTTAAGGCGGAGGAGAGGAAGTGCCTCCACCAGCGTCCTGCCTCCATAGCTCCATCTGTCAGAGGAGAAGCCTGGTCCCTCCTCTGACTAATTAGCCGTCTTATCTGACAGGACATGTTTGATCTGATTAAAGCCTCGGAGAGAAAGCTGCTGCCTGACGTGAGAGCAGGAAAAAAAAAGCCGCAGCTCTTTTCTCCTTCAACCAGGAACTCAATTACCTAACTTTGTGAGAAAAACTAAACTTCTCCGTCTTTGGTCATATTTCTGAGCTTCAGAGCGACAGGAGGTTGACTCGGGAGCGTTTACCATAACACGGGATTTGGGAGTGACTATAGCTTAATTAATTCTGCCCATAAATATTAATCGTACCTGCCTCGCTTTCCAGTAGGGACTTTTGTTGCGCATTGGCGAGCGGTTGAGTTTGAGCGTCTGAGTGGAAGAATGTTTACAGGGATTATTCCCATGCAGACAGGAGGACGGGATCAAAGAGTTAACGGACTTACTCACTCGGCGAGCTCAGCCAACGATAGGAGCGTGTGTGTGAGCGTGTGTGTTCGTGTGTGTGCGTGTGTGTGAGCCCTCCTTTGAATCAGAACGCTGTCTCTTGCGGGCATGTGACGGTGAAAGTGTGTGACGGGATGTGAAGCGGTAATTTGTGTGCGTGGGCTAATAGTGGAGGGCTACGTTTGCCGAGGATTATCGTGGGGAGGCCTCGTCCACGCACCGCTGCCTCGCTAAGTTTCCTCTTTGATGATGTTCCGCGCCACAAAGCCCTAAATACCCAGATGAGAAGGTTACAGGGAAGAGTGGAAATGGGAGCGTTTTGACGGGAGGTGAGATGGGTTGGCCCATTCCGCGAGGAGATTTAATTTCCTTTAATGTCAGCCTTTGCACAGGCTCTGCTGTCGGGCTATGAATGAAACGGTAATTGAGGTGTGTGTATATGTGCGTACCTGCGCATATATCCCATCTCAGAGTAATTATGCGTGTGCGTCTGTGCTGTCAAGTTTATATATTGCGATGCTGCGCTTGTGAGGCTTTTTTTTTCTTCTTCTGCAGAAGTTCAATGTCCGACCCGTCGCCGTTGAGCTGGGTTGTAGGAGGCTAATGGAAGGGCTTCAGGCAGAGACCGGCCTTTGAGGAGCAGAATTACTTCACCTTGCCACGAGGAGGAGAGGAGGAACCCAACTGTGAGCTTGCAGGATGAGGAGGGGTATAGGGGGGGACGTGTCATTTCCTGCTGACGGATGGCCCCCTCGCTAGAGCTGACAGCCCAGTAGCTGTTATTTCATTTCGACACCCTGCTCTGTTTACCTCACTGTAATTTGTGAGAACATTACCATGCCACGCGGAGGGGAGGGTGGGCCGGCGGCAGCGGCGGATGATGGGGGGGTGGAGTGTTAACGTAGGGGAAAAGAAAAAAGGAAAGAAGGTGAGGATTTGGGTTAAGCAAAAAAAAAAAAAAAATGACGAGTTATATATCATGGTGCAAAAGGTGAGAGAGTGAGACGGTAAGAAGGGAGAAGCTGGAGAGGAAGACGGATGGAGACGGCTGACATGACAGATAGAAGACATTAAAGGAAAGCCTTGTTGCCTTTTGACAACGCTTGAGGGGAAGGAGACGTCAGCTGTTAGAAGTCTCAGGTTCGGCCCGTGGCGCTCTCAGGGCTGTATCTATTTAACTGATAAAAGTTAGACGGATAGATAAGTTGTCTGGGCTGGGGGGGCGGAGCATCACACGCCACATATCTCAAAGGTTCCTTAGCTACTCTCTTTACTTCCTCCGTCTTCAATCCACTGATCTCTTCACAGCCTCTCTGTCTACAGCTTCTGGTCAACTGTAGCTCATTTTCCACTCGCTATCATTTCAATCTCCTACCACTTGCACAACGTCTTCCATCAATCCACTCCTGGACGCTCTTCCTCCCTCCCACTCTCATCGATCATATCCTCCAACCTTCATCCTCCTCTCTATCCATTGGGCCCGCTTAAGAGAGCTGCTCCACTTGGAATAGGTACACATTCCACCAGGGTGACTATGCCTGCGTATGAGCGTGTAAGAAAATCCTTTATTCCTCACACTGCACCTCCCTCAGGTGTGCCGCTGTGGCGTGTTGTGTGACGAACCAGCCGCCTGAAGGAGCGGCAATTAAAGTGGAAGACAATGGGGTTCCATGTTGCGGGTTGGGCCGGTGAAAGCGCTGGCTGTGTTGCGGCTGCCGTGAGGAAGGCTTGCTGACCGGTTTGCAGGAGCCAGAGGGAATGTTTTTGTGCTCTCCTACAGTATGTGGATTGGCAATGTGGAGCTCGACCGCGCTGTGGGATCCTGAGTCTGCAGAAGGCATTTAAAAGACAAGCAGTCCAACCAAGTGGAAGGAGGGGGTGGGGGGGCTTTCTTTGGGAGTTTGAGCGTCTCAACTCACTTCAAAAGCTTTGGTTTCATTTCTGAGGAGCCAGCGAAAAGGTAGCGCTTTAAAGGAGCTGCTTTTCTGTCAGCTGGTCAGACAACAGCCAGCAGAGACAGGTGGGCATCCTTCTGGCCTCTGATGAGCCCCTCCCAGCACTTCTCTTTCTACCTGATGAGCTGATAGCACAGTCACTCTACTCTGTCTGATGTTCAACTTCAAGTTCAGATCTCAAGACGGTCCCCATCGCTGCGTCCACTTCCACTGCAGCAAATTACGTCAGATTCAGTCCACAAAGCTGCCAGGAGCTGCAGGAGGCTTGATGGGTTTTTTTTTAATTTGCAGAGGGAAAGTGTCAAGTTGAAAGGTTGTTTTCTGCAGTGGCTTCACGAAATCATCTGATTCTGCAGGCAGACAGTGAAACTCAGAAGGCTTTAGTTGTTTCCCCGAGAAGTCGGGGATGTTAATGAGTTACTCAAAAACTATTCCATGGATGGTTTTCAAATTTTATACCCAAGCAGACTTTGGTGCCAGGAAGAGCTGGACTGATTTTGGGTAAGGTCAGTTGTATGTTTCCAACACTAGGAGGAGCTTTAACTCCAAAAGTTTTCAAGCCATGAATTCTCAAACATATAATGGAGCATATAAATCAACTCCAGAAGATCTATCTTGTATATATCGTATTTTATTGAGTATAAATCAAACAACCCTGTTATTTGGACATAAGTACACTTAATTTGAGGAGTATTTGGTAATACTTGTACAATGCAGGGGGATTGGGGGTGTTTCGTAGATATACCCTTGCTGTCGGGGATTGAAAGCATTGGCGGAGAAATTCTCTCTCGGATATAAAAAGCCAACGTACGCACAAATGTCTCCCAACTGGACGGGCTGGTTTACAGAACGGCGTATTAGAGGGGAGGGAAAACTGTCAGAATGCGAGCTTGTAATAGGGAGTGTGAGGACCTTCGGCCTCTCAAGGGGCGGACGACAAAATCCACATTCCTGATTCAAACCTTCTGGTGGAAACAAAAGGCTGGGAGCCAGAGGATTTATGTCGTCACCCAGGGCAGATCGTTTCAATACATTTAGCATTTTATTTCTGCACAAACACGTCACTTAAACACGGTTCCTGCTCTGGGGACAAAGAACGCAAACATACCATTCATAATTCCGTAGTGGTAGAAAGATGTGACTTCCTGATCTTTATAGTTTATCCCTCAACAGTTTTTATTGTAAGTGACATCGCTGGGAGGAGGTCACATGATTCACATGAGAACTTTTATTAATCAAATTATTATGTGGTTTAGTTACAGAAATAACAGAGTTGACCAGAACATGGGGACAGACACAAAATAGATTTTTCAATTACTGAAATCACATAATACACAGAAAATGGATAATTCTATTGAATTAATTTCATTACTGTTAAAAGACTAAGAAAGAAAAAACTGAAAATTAGACTTTATCTTCATTCAAGTTGTATGAATGTATGAATCCGTAACCAAAAGTAGCTTTTTTAACTAACATTTTTGTTAAATAATGTTAGTATTTTATTCAGATGTGATTGTTGCTGTCTGAAGGTTGTTGTTCTTTTTTTAATAATAAATAAAGACCAGTAGGTAGGTAAAAAAAAAACACTGCAGCCATCCGTCACCAAACAAAACCTGCGGTCAGATGCTCTGACCCAGTGATCTGGCTCTCACAATTTTGATCCTTGTCAAAGTGCACAAGTTCTTATTCTTATATAAGAACTTCTTATAACAATATACTGGGAGGACGCGTCCACTGCTTACTCTTACTGACAGCTTCTCTTATAACCAGATGATCGATGTTAATCTGACTTCCCTTGTCCGTGGTTATAATCTTATGGCTGACACACACTACACTGCACATCCATGTAACTTGATGGTCCTGGTCAAAAGTGATCATCTCCATGAGTGGGGTGGTGATCAGGTCCAGTCTCCTGTGCCGGGACAGCAACAAACTGAAACAGAACCGATTTCCTGACGACTGAACGGCGAGAAAAGGCAACATAACGATCAGTCGGTTCATGAAGATTCCACGACACCATCCACCGCTCACTAACAGATGGTTGTTTCTGCTCTTTACTTAACCCCCTCGTCTCAGCAGGAGAAAATAATCCAAAGCAAACTTTGCCAAGTATGTTCATTTCAGAGGAAGGTTTGAAGCTGGGGAGCGAGGAGATACGAGGCACCGCTCGCCTGTGCGGCGTTTCGATTGGCTGGAAGACAATGTTACCTGATTAAATAAAAGTCTTACAAATTACCGTCCTTCGCCGCGCGTTCTTCAGTTACAGAATTTATCCCCTGGGTGCGATCCAAGCAATGACATCTAAGTGTGTCCTGGCGGCCCGGAGGCACCGAGGTGTTTAGAATGGTCTGACGACCTACGGTCGTTAGCTCACATAATTACACATGCAAGACTCCCATATGTGCGCTCACACACACACACACACACACACACACACACACACACACACACACTGACACACACACACACACGATGCATGCACTCATTGTCAATCTTTGTCCCATTACGGCTCATAGAGAACGGCTTCCTAACTGCTCCGTATTATACTCAGATGATAGATGCGGCGTGAGGAACAAAAGCGCCTGATGCATTATTGAGATTTTGCTGAAACAGTGGCGGGACTTTGTTTTGCTAACTCTCTCGCTCAAGCCCAGCCAACTCTCTGCCGGGGTAGCTGGTAAAATATTCATCCAGGAAAAAGGCAGAGCGGCCGGCTTTTGATATGAAGGCCAGGAGTCATTTAGTATGCAAATTCAAGAAAAAGGCACAGGAAGAGTCCTCTAATATGGAAAAGAGCATTGAGGGTCAAAGTCTTGTTAAGAATTTTAATTTGTGCAGTATGTGCGATATTAAATATAGTTATGTTGGTCACTTGCATGACAAAAGATCGAGTTTGACCTCACCCTGAAATTTCTTTTTAATTCTTTGCATATTTACTTTACATATTTAAATATTATATCATTATAAAAAAATGTATTTCATGGAAATCCGTTGATTTTAATGAGATTAGCTGAGAATGATATTTGAAAACAGTTTTGACCCTTATACGACTTTTTCATGGTTCCATCAAGTTACATCGTTCTGTTTAGTAAGCCCTAATATGCCCAAAAATATCCTCATTAAATAGTAATTTCTCCATAGTCATAGTATCAAGTCCTTGGTGGCCCCTTTCATCTGTGGTGTCCCCCAGAGCTCCATCCTTGGTCCCTTACTAAAGAGTAAGGGACCACTTTGTAAATAAGAAATCGTGACACATAAATCCTTTTTAGATTTGCTTTTAAAAAGCGTTTGGGGTGATCGGATCATTAGTGGGCAGCGAGACACGTCCATAAATACAAGTATAAACGACCACCGAGACTCATTGGACACATTTGGAGACGCATGAAAGACACGGGTGTAAAGAACGATGTGCCTCACTGTCCGTTTGTGATCCGATCGCCCAGAACGCAGTTAAAACGAAGTCTAAACAGGGTCAAAATGTGCTCAACCAAACAGAGCAGCAGGACGTTAAGGGTTAAATGCCGTGTCACACTTTTGGGGGGACTCGGCACCAAGCCTGTAAATCTATGGCATTCATATCTGAAAACAGTGTCACACATATATAGTCTAATTCTTCAAAAATGGCCAAGCTATTTCTTAAACGTGCAAAACAGGAGAAGAAGCAAACAGGAGATTTGTTGGGGACTTATTTTTGCCGCTCATTAATACACATTTGGTGCTCCACTGAGTTCCTGGAGCTCCAGAACGGTGGATGAGGAATTGACTCCAAATTAACTGCAGAGCCCGTGTTTATCATAATGAGGGGAAATGTCACCAAGTGCAACGCAGTAGCTCATTGATGTGATTTTAATGTATTTTTTTAACTGAAAAGTTGTTCACCAGAGTAAAAAGCTACGCCGGAATTATGCTACGGTGTTCCCGGAAAAATATAGAATAACATCCAGGAAGTATCCTCCACCATATTAAGTGTCAATTCCCCTGTTTTTACAGATGTGTGCTGAGAGAATCACACCTTTGCTTTGCAAAACAGATGTACCACCACTGGATTATGTCTGCTATCGATGTCACGGCTCATACATTTTGATGCCGGGTTAATGTGAATTTAAATGGGTCGATGTGCGCCTCGCCCGCTTAATCACGACCCCCTGATTTGATTTTGTATCTACCTCGGTGAGCTAATATTCCACAGATTAAAATTTCATGTGGAGCTCATATCAAAAATTCATTATTAACATGGAGGACGGGCACGCCCGCCTTAGCCTGTGCTCCGGCAAAAGGAGACAAAACTCATGCATACATAGTGTAAGTGAGCGGGCGCACATGCATGCAAAGATAGTTTTTTTGCGACACTCCCTGAGGACCTCCAGACAAATCCATCCAGAGCGTGAAAAAAATATTGAGGAATTTCCTCATAAGCTGGGGTTACGTCCTCGGTCCTGCTCCCTCAGCTCAGAGGTAGACAACATTCTCAAACGCCTTCCGAGTTTCATAACACATTCTCATCGGCGTAACCTTCGTTTCCCACCACCCCCCCCGCCCATTATGGTGTTTGCAACAACAGCTCATTGTGCTGTTTCCAGGGTAAATGCATTTCTCCATCTTATGCATCATTCATGATATCATTTCTGAGATTCAATTGCTCCTGGCTGACATCATGTGAAGGTGACGAGTGCGGATGATGGTTTGGGTTTTGAGGCGAGCGTTAAAAGGAAATGGTGACTCGTTTCGTTTCCACTACCGACAGACAGGAGATCCTTTCAGAGGAGCGACGCAGGAGAGCTTTTTACGTTACGTTTCATTCTGTATTGTTTTCTGTTTTGGTTTTTAAATTACTTTATAGGACATTTTGTAATTAAACTTTTTTTTTTCAGAGATGACATTTTGTAATAATACAGCCGAGTGTGAAGAGGTGCCTCTAATCTGGGGCCGGGATGCTCTGCATGAACTCGGCGGGCTGATGCCTCCTGGTTGGGGGGGTCCGTTACTGTCTCAAGTGAAGGAGTTTAAGTTTGTTGGGGTCTTATGGAAGAGCGATAGCAGAATGGAGCATCAGATGGACAGAAGGTTTGGTGTGGAGACAAAGCTGGGCCATGGGACAAACTATCTTATCCACCTACAAGACTGAAAGAATGAGATTTCAGCTACATGCAGCCAAAATGGTCTTCCTCTTAAAGGGTGGCTGGAGTCATCATCAGGGTGAGGGGTTAGAACATCCTTAGGGAGCTCAGAATAGAGACACTGCTCATTCAGGTCCATAGGAGCCAGTCGAGATGGTTTGGGCATCGTATTCATGATGTCTCCAGGGCAACTCCATTAGGAGGTCTTCTGGGCATGTCCATGGAGAAACCAGCCTTGGCCCTGAAACCTCTGGGGGGACTACATATCTGACATGTCCTGGGGAAGCCCTTGGTATACCCGAGGATTTTGGTTGAGTGCATTTTGTGTTTATAATATGACTCAGTGGCAACATGTATGTGCTTAAGGGTAGGGGGCCGAGGATACAGCCCTGGGGGACACCACATGTCAAAAGGGCCAGAGGTGGTATTGACTATGACTATAGAGAAAGTCCTATTCGATGAGGATTATTTTGGTATATTATAATCATGTGACGGCTTACTAAACAGAATGATGTCACTTGATGGAACCAAAAACAGTAAAAGTCTTTTTTACCGAATATACACATTTATACAACCTTATAAAATGGCACAAACACAAAACAAACATGGTTCAATCATTTGATCTGCTCTCTTAGTCTGTGGGAGCTGTAAAATTCTAATTATCGGCCCACTAGTTAACGTGTCTGTGTTATTATTACGGTAACAGAGGTGGGCTTGAAAAGTCTCCTCTTACAGCTCGTGTGGGAGGAGCTACACTTGTTAGGGAGTCTGAGCAGAACTTTGAGCTGCAGGTTGGGCTAATTTAAAAAATATATATCAATATTTATACATATTTGTCTTTGGTTGGAAAATAAAAACTGAAATTATGAAAAACTGTAACATTATAACTTCATAATTGATTGTATATATATATATATATATATATATATTTATTTATTATGTTATTTTATTCCTGATTTCATTGTTATTCATTTTCATTAACTTTTATTTCCTTGTATTTTAATCCTCATCCCTTTTTTTAAAATTAATTTGACTGCTTTAACAATTTACTCTATCTACTTACAAGCATTTTATTTTGGGTAATTCATAATATTAATTTTTTAATCATTTTGTTATTTCATTATTAGTAGTGTTAGTACTTTTTATATTCATTATCTTAATGTTTTTATTTTGTAATTAGCAGTTCTATTATTCACATTTTGTTGTCTAAATTCCACAAACTTTGGTCTCTAAATTCATCCTTGTATCTTTTTTTAAACTTAATTTCTACTTCTTTATTTTGCATTTCTTCTTCTGTTTGTCAATAAACTATAAGGAAGCACATGAAATAACATCTGAAGTGTTTTGAATTGTGCTATATTAATAAAGATTGATTGAACGCTCCTGATACCGCTCCTCTGTATCACAGTGATCTGTGCTCTTAAAAACTACCCATAATGCCATGCGTCTGCAACATGCTGTCACGTCCACGCCAGACTGGGTCCCCTCACGCTATCCCCAAATCCCAGGAGGGTTCGCCGCATCATAAAATCCTCAAGCACGATGTGGGCGTCACAGTTCAAGGGTCAAATGAGGCGTGGCAGCAGGAGTGACGGGACTTGACGAAGCTGGGATCAGAGGAGTGAAGTTTACACATGGGGGAGGAAGCAAGAGTGCCAGAATTTCTCATGTGTTTAAAATGAAAACCAAGCAATAAAAAGGCAGACATTGCATATTAAGTTGAAAAGTTACATTGAGTGTTGAGATGACAGGCGGGATGTGTGAGGCTATCAGCAGAGACGTACGGCATCATCAGAAACCCGAGGAGTGACGAACCCTTTGTTTCGCTCCTCACTCCATCACCAGCTCTCCGAATGGCGGCACAAGGCAATTTTCACTTATGAATCCACTGCAAATCAAATAGCATATGCTGTTTTCCTGCTGCACAAACACACTCTGAATAACGACCGTGGGTCATGGACTCATTTGTTATTCCTTAATGTGCCACTACTCACCGGGGAGCACTAAGGCTGCCGCGTGAAACGGCGGCGCGATTTCCAGCGTCATATGTCTAAACAGCCGGAATATCTCGCCTTAGCTTCGTCACGTCCGTGCGGAGAAACGACACCGCGGCGGAGGCGAGGGCGGCGGAAATATTGAAATATATATTAAAAAAAATTATTTCTCAATGGAGAACGGCAACAACAAAAGTAATAAAAAAGCAATAATGGAAGTGTTGTGTGGGGGAAGCCGCTCAGAACAAATCAACATTTATGTGACATTAGTCAGGTTCAGTGGTGGAACTGATGTAATGATTTTCAATTACTAAACAGTGATGTGGAGTATTAGTTCTCCGTGCCGTGAAAAAGAAGAAAAAAAAAAGGTTCGTGTGCGCCGCCGTAACACAAGTGTTAATTTCAAACAGCAAGAGAAATAACGCGCATACATACATACATTTAAATGTCATGTGAGATAATTAGTTTTCTGATATGAATATTTTTTTCTCCCAAATTCAATTATCATTTCTCTCCCTTTTCGCCCGATAGATGCTTGTACAGTCAATTTAACAAAAAGTCTTTGGGAGCAATGCAATGTGTTGTCTACACATCCATTTTATATGTAGATGGACTGACAGTGTGTGTGAAGAATGAATGCGCTCTTTATTGAAATGTGATAGAAAACCAGACAACGTTGACTGAACACTGCAGAGCTCTGTGACGCTCGGCCTGTTTGACGCCTTTGCTGCAGGAGCCGCGTTGGTGTCTGTGGGATAAGGAAGTGGGAGCTGGTCTCCAATCACTGTGGATATCAGTGGGCCTATTTGGCCAGTTGGCCTTCCTTAGACCACTATTGTTGGTCCTGGCCATTGTGGAGTTGGCAGAACCAGGAGATCCTGCGGTTCTAGGGGATGCCCGGTCATCAGCAATCAACATCAAGAACACAATGGTTGCTGTCTGGTGCATCACAACCGCTGATGGTGCAATTATTCAGACTTTACCTAGCAGTGGTTGTAATGTTGTGGCTGGTCGGTGCATGTGTACAATTAAAAATGCCTCCACCAATCCCCCTGTGTTGTACAAGCAATCCCCCTGATAGAAATCATAAAATAAATGAGCAGTTATGTCTGAAAAACAGTGGCTTTCATTGGAGAGCTCCCCCTAGTGAGTAAAATATGAACTATCATAGTAAAATACTATAACTAGAATATAAATGTACAAACGGGGACTAAATCAGACCAACGGTTGAGAAATAATGGCCCAAAAACCTTTGGATATAAAGCTCCCCCTATTATGGGAAATATGTAAACGCCCTTTCCCAAAATCAATCCAGTTCTTCCTCGCCCTAAAGACTATGTGGGTGTAAAATCTGAAAATGATCCATGAAACAGTTTTTCGATAATATCCCCGACTCTACCAGGATATAATTATGGTGGCAATGATGAGAATAACAGCACAGTTTAAAATGATTGTTATCATGTTGATTGTATACAATATTTAAATCCATCCAAATCACACATACTGGCACAGACTGACACACATCAACACCCAATCCAGCTTAAACTAGTCCTGATTGGCTTACTGGCTTGTACTCATTGCCTTAGTGTTCATGTTTATTCTTGTTAATGTTTTAAAACTAGAAATTACATCATATATACAAACATAGATCTGGCTCTGAGCGCCCGCTAGCTTTAGCCGCTCAGCTAACACGAGCTTCTTAACTGGCTATGTTCCTTGGGCCGATTAAATATGAAATGTGCGATTAAGTTCGCTGTGCAGAACGTAGAGTTCTTCCTCAACAGCTTATTTTGTCTTTACTGGTGTTATAAATTGCCAGCTTTATGGTTGTAATAAAGGAATGGCGCCACAGCAGTAAAACAGTTTTGGATCTTCATGTATTAAGCACAGTTAGAAAGTTCGAGAGGGTTCCGACTGAACAAATATTCTCACTCAGCTATCAACTACTCCAAGCGTGACGTGTCTTTTCTCTCCACTTAGAATCCATGAGGGAAAACGTGAACTCCAGGAACTCCCGTGACAACATGCAGGTGATGAAGTCTAAACTGTGGCCAAACTGCAACCATTACGTAAAACTAGCGTAAAACGTCCCCTTTTTAAATCTTGTTTTCCAATGCTTAGCGATTGTGTTGACACTTTAAGAGCAGTCCAGTAAAAGTGTGAGCAGCTTCCTCGGCGGCAGCATTATTAGCGGCGGATGACCTACATAGAGGGGACGGCTGCTTGTTACACTCTAGTTCTCACCCTAACAGGGTGGCACGACGGCCGGTTTAGAGGAGATAATGTGTTTGTTATGGACACTAATGACGCAGCGGGAG
Source organism: Lophius piscatorius (assembly GCA_009660295.1). Classification (NCBI taxonomy): domain Eukaryota; kingdom Metazoa; phylum Chordata; class Actinopteri; order Lophiiformes; family Lophiidae; genus Lophius; species Lophius piscatorius. The sequence continues at coordinate 86,716 of VRLP01000527.1, read as the reverse complement.
CAAACTAATGACCCGACCTGGTGTCTCGCACAATCTCACGGTTTCATCACTCCCATTCTGTAAAAACTTTGGAAACTCTAAGGGGCTTACTTTTTTCTACGGCCAGAGAGGAGGACGAAGGTGGACGCTCTTTAGCTTGGAATGAAGCCACGAAGGGCTTGAATGCCTAAAGAAAGGTTCAAATAAGAACTGGAAATGAAAGAATAGTTGAAAAGTTGATTTGATTTAGTGATGAGAGTCGAAACTCTGATCTTCCTCTGAGATTATACCACATCACATACAGTATGGACAAACTAAACCAGCTAATCTGGATTAAGTTTGCAGCGTTAACAAAAGTTTTTACAGTGTCATGTGTGAAAAATCTGCCAACTCTCACCTCCAGATCATCAAACACTGGGATATCTTGAACCTAAACTTAACCAGACTAACTAGGTTTACAGTGTTCTACTCGACGGCAAAAGCATATCCTGTGAAATGCGTAAGTTATGTCTGAAAAACAGTGTGTGTCGTACAAACGCGCCCCCTAGTGAGTGAAATACAAACACGATATGTTTTGTAAAACATAGTTCTCTTGGAGATAATTCATAAGCACCACATTTGGACTAACCTGGACGTTTTGTCAAACAAAATTTGTGTTTTTTCTTAAAATAAAGCTCCACCTGGGAGCAAAATCGGAACTACAGGAGAAAAGTTGATACATAAAAGAGAAAATCTCTTTGAGTGGATTCATGTGCATTTATTGTTATTTGGATTAAAATAGACCAACTGTGAAGAAGTTATGGCTCTAAAACTTTTTGATATCAGGTTCCCCCTAGTCACAGAAATCCTTTCCCACAATCAATCCAGTTCTTCCTCACGCTAAGGTGTATGCGTGTATGAAAATCTGAAAATGATCCATGAAATAGTTTTTGAGTTATGAAGCTAACATGAAGGATCTGTGGCAATGTGTTTTCCTGCATCCCAGAGAAATAAGATTCCATTCTGCCTGAGCTGCTGTCGTATGTGCAGCAAAATGATAATAAAGCTGGATTTGATCAGAGATTCTGAGGGCTGTGATTGACAGCTGTTCATATGTGATGACAGTGGATGGTACGTTTATTCACGGGTGCACATAAAGCCAATCTTCCTTGCTGAGATTTTATTTTGCACGTCCAAGGATATTAATGTGAAACGTCAGGAAGATATGATTAAACCCATCAGCAAGAGGTGGTGGTGGAGGTGGAGGCAGAGGTGGAGGGTGTGTATTAAGTAAAAGCCAGCAGCGGCAGACTCCTGATCTGAAGTCGTGTGCTCATAACTTTAAATCATCCAGGTTCGGGGGCCAGAGAAGTGGCCTGCCGCGGGGGGGTCGGCATGTTCATTACTTAAAAAGCTGCAGACGGCAAACATGTGCTGCAGGTCTGAGGCAGAGATGTTCACTCAAGAAACATCAGTGGGCCTAAGAGCAGGGCGGTAAAGCAGGCATCACAGTAACTTCACAATAAAGGAAGTGTCATTGGAGAGCGTGGGTGAAGAAAGAGGAGGCAGGACAAAAATAAATGATCAGGAGGGTGAGCTTCTGGTTTGTCTAGACAGTTGTCACAGGACAGAGAAGCAGACGTCTGAGTTCGCCTGACAGCATAAGAGGCAGCAAACTCCAGACTCTGGAGGACCAGGAAGGGGGAAATGTGGAGGAAGACGAGCGCATGGCTAGGATTGAGGAGGGGTTATCTTATCCTGAGGTCATCGCGGGTTGTGAGAGGGTGGAGAAGGAGAATCACATGCGGGGCACCTATGAATAAACATCAGTTATCTGATGTCAGCCCCTGCTTTATGTCTCCAGAGAATTAACTGTCAGATTTTGTGCCTGTAGGTTCTGGCACTTCCACAGTCACTCCATCATCGCCCCACAGGAGGACACCACCACGGCCAACGCCACTGTCATTACGACGGTTTCTCCACAGAGCTATCTGTCGGTCAATCCAAAATGATGCTTAAAATATATAACAAGGACTGAATGATGGGAATGATTTTAAGGACCGCTGCACAAGTTCGATCAATAGAACCCCAACGGGTCAGCAGTGAGATAACCAGACTGCATCTACTGAGATCTTCATCTGGGAATCCACATCATTAACAGGACCCGCAGTTTGATTCCACAGCTGTCACAGAGGACTGAGATGCGAACACAACGACAGGAAGTGTGTGGCGAGTGTCAAATGATGTACGCTGTTAAAAAAGAATTCCATAGAAATTTACGGTCAATGCCAGAAATGTTCCACGTACATAAAGTCAGATATGTCACCCTGTTTACCGTAAAAGCAAGCGACTTCTTCCAGCTCTGTTTCTGGGGGGGTCGCTACAGCGGATCCTTTCATTCTGCACTATTGAATTGGCGTAAGTTTTTACGTTGGATGTCCTTCGTCACACAACCCTCCCTTTTATCCGGGCTTGGAACCGGCACTAGATGTGACTGGGTAGGCTGGTAACAAAAAGAACCTTCCCCAGGGTCGACACTAAATTTATGCCACGCCCTCTTTTGAGTGGGATTCGAACCCCCAGTCTCCTGCACCAAAATCAGTTGTGTACCATAACATTATAAACACTTGGCTAATATTGTGTAGGTGCACCAAAAAAGCCCGGCAATGCAGTGTGTGTTCTGACACCTTTCTATCAGAACCAAGATTGACAGTAGCTCTTCAGTGCTAGCTTCCGCTTGTACATCAATGGGCCTTAGCCACCCATAACCCTGTCACCTCTTCACCGGTTCTCCTTCCTCAGACCACTTGTGGAACCTACCACCTACTGCAGACCCGAAACACCCAACAAGAGCTGCAGTTCTGGAGATTCTCTGAACATGTTTTCTTGTCATCACAACACAAATTGGCCCTTTGGTCAAAGTCGCTCAGATCATCATTTCATGATTCCAATACATCAACTTTGAGAACAGACTACCTCATATATCCCTCCCACTGACAGATACCTTTGTTTAAGGAAAACCAATGTGATGTGGACTTCAACTGTCAGTGGTCATAATATTGTGGCTGATAACTAGGCAGCGGACAGGAGGTTTTAAAAGAACGGACCAGAGGTGTAGAGACACTGGGGCGTAAAAGGAATCAGAAAGTCGTGTCTTTTCTTTAAACCAGACCAGAGCGGCGGCCTGAGCGGCGTTCGTCAAACCTGACCTTGGACACGGAGAGGGATTTATTATATGACGTCCACTTACAAGACAAAACAAGGGGTTATTGCTCGTCACCTAACCGTATGATTGACACCCTTGTCCTTCCATTAACCTGGCCTTGCTAAATGTGTGTGTTGGGGTGATCACTGTCACTGCTTTGTTTCCACCAATCGCAATCAGAGAGAGTTTTTGATACACATTTGCCACGACATCGTTCCTGTGATTTTGTTGTTTGTTTGTTGTCCTTGCCTAAGAATGACCTTAAGAATTCTCGGCTATACTGGCATTCCGCTGTCTTTAGTGTGAAGACTCTCCGTGCAATCCTCTCTCTCTCTCTCTCTCTCTCTCTCTCTCTCTCTCTTTTCCATTCTCATCCCTGGCTGCTATAATTACAGTAATTGGAATCAGATGATGCCGGCTTAATTGGAAAGGAATGCGAAACGGGGCAACGGGGCTTTTCCGCACGGGAAAGTCGGCCTGGAGATTGTACGCGAGGGAGCAAGGAGGCATGGCCAAGGACGAGCTCTGCAGTCATGCCTTTGGCTGCGGTGGATTCAGCCAGACTCACACAAACAAAGTGCACGGCCTGCTGGCGCCTGAAGAATGTGGTAAGCGGGCAATTCTAGAAAAACAAAAGTCAGGTAAGGTAATCCACAAGGACTGAGAAATCATCCATTCACATTCCAGAAGCATGATTCACAAACGGTAATGGTTTAAAAATCAGCCTTCTCATCATAGCTTTGGATAAAACGTCGGACAAACATCTCATAGTGAGGATGATGGGGCCACAGGGTGATAAAGATACATATTGCATGATGGAAGTTGAATACAACCTTAGCAACAAAGGGGGCGGAATATTAAAGGTTAGAATCCATCAGGAAGAGGGCAAGTTTCATTTAAACTGTGCCGGAAGCAAGTTCTCCTTCCAAGTTAAGAGAGACTGAAGGAGAGAGAGAGAAAGAGAGAGAAGGAGTGAAAGAGAATGAGATGAAGAACAAGAGGCTAGACTGGCTTCATTCTGCTGAAAGTCACAGTTGAAAGTCAGCCTGATTGTTCACTGTTTGTGCGGCGTGGTTACCGATATGTGGGCAGAGTGTTGGATTCCCCCCGCAGGCGCCGGCAGTTTAATGAACGAAGGAGACACTCAGCAGCACTTCATCAAATACTGCGGTTGACCTCCTGAGCACAAGGGGGCAGTGCTGCTGATGATGTGTGTGCGTTGGCTTGTTCAGGAAGAAGCTGCAGGTTGATTGAATTATTCTGTATTTTGTTTACGAGTGTGCTCCACATGTCCGCAGTGTTTCTCCGTCAACATTAAGGTGGTGTCCACGGACGTTAAGGAGGGAAAAAGTTGACCACGCCCCTTTCCCTCTGCCTTTTTAAGTGGATTTTGAAATGCGTCCACGCAGCTCCTTAGCTTGGGCTGCCACTTGCAGCCGGACGGCTCAGAGTCTTTGTCTCGCTGCGATGCTCCCCAGATCTCAGTTCGTTATGGAGCGTAATTAGTGTGGCGCGAGCAGACTCCCCAGCCGCCACGCAAAACTCATTAAACTCCACGAGGCTGCTTTTCCCTGGCACGCTCTCCTCGCCCCATATCAATCTTCCCTCCAACCCAAACTTTAATTCTCTGAGAAAATGTTTATGGGCGGAATAACTGCTTCCGCCCTCACATGCAATAACAGCCTGCTTGTTTATTGGGTTTCTCCTCTTTGATTCGACGCTGTATTATAATCCGATCCAAGGTCAGGTCTAATGAGCGCGTGGCTCGATCAGACGCAAGGTGCCACAGAACCTCCCTGATGGCTGCAGCAGGTCGAAGATGAGACCCGAGCTCCCTCTCCCTCTCTCTCTCTCATTCTCTCTCTGCCTTTGTCTCCTTCGCTCTACGCTCCCGCCTCTATCACCAGACAATGACCAAACTCATTTCCAGACTCCCTCCCGCAGCCTCCCTCAGTACTAACAGGGCCACACAAACAAGGTCATTCAGACTGCTGTAAGAGGAAGATGTATCATTTACTGGGAGATGGATGACAGGATGTCTCCGCAAAAAGCTTTTATTTTGACCATAAGTATTACTGCAGCCCTCAAGCGCTCTCTCCCCCGTACCCTTAATTGAACAAGGAGGCAAAAGACAACTGCAACTCGGACTGCAGAGGAAACTACCGGCGGAGTATGATGAAAAATACACAAACTGCTGTTGAAGAATGGCTTCATTGGTTCAGTGACCGGGCCTTAAGATGATTGACGACAGATTGAGCAAACTGGAGATGGCCATTCTTGATGACCTATCGGGCAAACGGTGCAAAGGGCAGCGAACCTCCACATATCACTTCCCACTAAATTGCCATTTGTCTACGTTCTTTAACAGAGACTGCAGTGAGTTCAACTGCAGATTTTTTTTGCATCAACTCTCTCTGTTGTTAATCCAGTATTTATTCCAGCCCAACTAAGAGTGTGGAAGTGTATGGACTAGAATGAAAATTACAGATTAAAATATAGTGCATTTTGAAATATTTAAAGATGAATTATCAAATGAATTATCCTGAAATTGCCTCAATTGTCAATTTTGACATTCAGTAGAAAACAGTAGAAATACGTCTTGGAGTTGGACCACAGCAACTTGATTGACTTTTGTAAAAAGATGCTTATTCTGAATTGTATGACGTAAGCACCTGTCAAAAAAGACAGGTAGAGTAAAAAGACAGGGAACACTGTGGAATGTTCATGAATTCCTGATTGGAACGTTCACAAGTAAAGAGGTTAAGTATGATAATGGACATCCTTGAAAAGGCTCAGTCATCTCCAAACAAAGACCAGGAGAGGTTCACCGCTGAGTCTTTGGGGTCAAACGGTCCGTCAGTAACAGCTACAAAAACTCTCCACGTAAGAGGTGATATTCACACGACCTTTGACCCCTCAGGCAAAACTGTCATGAAACACTGACAAGGTAATTTGAAGCAAGTTACCACATGGGCTCGGCAACGCTTTGGAAAAGCTTTTGTTCATAAGCACAACAAACGCTCTTCAGGGCCTCGACTCATCTGAGATGACGCAAAGTGGGAAAAGGGCTCTTCGGTCGGAATTTCAGGAACATTTTTAAGAGCCTGGACGTTGTGTCCTCAGGGCTAAAGAACAGAAGGAGCACCCAGATTGTTAACAGAATAACATTCAAAAGCCGGCGTCTGTGACGGTATGGGGGGCTGTTAGTGCCCATGGCATGAGTAACTTGCACATCTGTGAAGGCCCCATCAGTGCGGAGAGGTTCTAGAATAACATTGGCTGCCATCCAGACAAAGTCTTTCTCGGGGACATCCCTGCTTCTTCTACTTGGTTGGGGTTTAACCACAGGAAACGGGTTTTCACCTGTGTTACTGCCTCTTTCTGATTTTTAGACTCTTCTTCTTCAGAATCTTCAGTGAGGACGATGAGAAATATGGGACATCGGTTAGAAGACTATAGAAGACAATGAATTCTGTGCACCTTAACAGCAGCAGAGCTTCAGACTGCAGAGCTGAAGTGCAGTAGGTGCTTTTCTTTTTTGAAGTGGAAAATACGACACTAGGGACTCAGAGATCCTGAGACTCAACATGAAGCAGGAGTGGGACCCAGTTCAAAACTTCTCAACAATTCATGTCCTCTCTTTGGTTGCTGATAGAAAATGGGACGTTATACCGAAGGAAACATGACCCTCTCCAAAACTGAAAGGTGTAACATGCATCAAATTCAAAATGAAAATTCATTCATAGTCCGTAACTGCTTATCCTGTTCAGGTAGCCGGGGCTGGAGCCTATCCCAGATCACATGCAGCGAGCCTTTGCGCCTCTGTGCCGCCCCTAAATGAGAATATATCCACTTATATATAATTAGTAAATTATTTTGTGTTTTTACTTTGGTCACTTGTGTTCAGGTTCAAAGAAACCTGATAATCTTTCCTTCTCGACTTTTTAGTCTCGCTTATTCTGTGTGTTGACCTTGTATTTACTTTCATGCTTTTATTGCATATCCTTTTAGTAATGTTTTTTTGTTGTGTATCTGTAAGGTGACCTTGAGTGTCCTGAAATGTGCCCATAAATAAACCGTTTTATTATTATTATTATTATTATTATTCCTTCTGGTTGTGATATTTTACATATTACCGCTCCTTTTTTGGAGTCGGGTGCTAAATGTAACTTCCATTTGAGAAAAAATCACTTATGCAGTTGTTAAAAGACATTTTTGATTCCCATTTCCTGTCTCTCTGCAGCAGCTCCAAACATAAATTAAGGCGAAAGATTTGATTTCTCTGGACGACCTCCGATAAGTCCTGATAAAAATCTTCATCCTCTGATCTGGTTCTTGCAGAGCGACCCGAGCGACATAACGTCACGTGAGGTCCGACTCTCGGGTGAACCTCAGCGCTGTTAAAGCAGAGACAGCGGCGATACGACCCGGCAGACTTGACAGCTCCTGCAGAGTTCTTGGACCGCTTTTCCCGTGGGTCCAAAAGCTGCCAAATCCAGCAGGTGAAAGTAGAGTATCAAAACCCTTGTACCCTCCTCAGCCCCTCCGGCCAGAGACAGCTCACCTGGGCTGGCAGAGGGACAGGTACCGCTGGGACATTTCTGCCTGCCTAACATTAATTTAAGCGGCTTGATGGGTGACTGCCTGCATTAAGTTGACATTTGCTTCAGCGCCTCATGTCCACTGGCAGCGGATCCCGGCAAATTAGCAGCACCATCATGGTGCCACTGAGACTTGCGATGACTTTCTCTAATCTATATGTGATGTTTTTATAATATCTTCTCACGACAGAGGTGATGAGTTTTTAATTAGGCACAGAATTATCTGCATCGTGAGCGGTGACCTTGAAAAGGCCATTGATGCCGGATAGTGGTGCTGAAAAATGAAGCACAATTACGGAGAACAGAATAGAAGGTCAGAAAGTAAACAGTGCTAAACAGTGTTCTCAGGGCACCGCCTGCAATTATCCCCATCTACTTCTACACGCACCTCAGAACAAATATCTAAGAAAGAGAAAAAAGTCCAGACTCCGGGACACGAGCCTCCTCTGTTCCCGGGTCGGCTCTGTTCTGTCCCAGTAGAGCGCTACAGCTTTTCCTCATGTGTAAAGAGATGTGGGCAGGTAGCAGTCCCCAGTTATGACAATAGTTTCACTCCACTCTTTGAAATGGGTCGGGCTGAGATGGCGTTTGAGGAGAGCGGTCGCGAGGAACGAACCTCCTGGGACTCGTTATTGAGGAGGAGAGCTGTGTGAGGAAGGCCGCATACGGGAGGGGAGAGGGAGAAACCTTGACTAGTGTTTTTTTGTGTCCCGAAAAAACCCAAAACAGGGGTGATGTGTTGTAAGAGGGCAGACTGGGACAAACTGCGGGCCTTTTGTTGGCGGCAGTGATGCGTCGGCAGGTTGCGAACGAGAGAGAGACAGATGGAGATGGAGAGGAAGAGGAGGGATTCAAGAGTTAGAGGAGTGGGAGCAGGATCTGGAGGGCCATCACAGACGTGCTGGTACGGCAAACGCTGACAAACGCATTAGCCTCCTGCCTGCCTGGATTACAGAGAACATCTTCAAACATCCTACAATTTCCTCACTGACTAACAATATATTTGAAAAGAAATCCAGGAGAGCTGTAAAAAAAAAACATCTCTAGTTGTAGGAACACTCCACAGTTCTAATGTGGAACAGGTGGAGCCAGAGGTTAATCCCCCTACGATCAATAAATCCATCTATCCATCCGGGCTTTATAACTGCTCGCCCGTTCCAGGGTTGATTTCTGAACTGTGGGAAGAAGCACCTGGAGGAATCCTGCCCAAAGCTCCCCCTAGTGGGTAAAATATGAACTGTTAGAGTAAATATAATACAGACAAGATTGATTCACATAGAGCAGATTTGGACTAAATCAGACAAACGGTTGAGAAATGATGTTCCGAAAACTTTTTGCATTAAAGTTGTGCTGGAAACACGCAGTCAACCTTTCCCAGGATCAATCCAGTTCTTCCTCGCACTGTGGTCTATGTTTGTAAACAATGATCTATGAAACAGTTTTGGAGTTATCACATTGACTCAACCAAAATGCGGCGGTTCCATAATATACAATATTAAATCACACGCCTATCCTCTTCCTATGAAATAGTTAATACGAAAAATTGTATATGAACGGAATAACGAGCTCAACATGGTCTTCAGACTAAATAAAAAAAATCGCACATCTCCAAATATAGATGTTTTTTGTGAGTGTCACAATATTTCATCAGTATCTATTTCCCCAAATCCACACAAACAACCCAAAAGACATGAATGAATCCGAGTCGCATTCCAATTTTGTCACATGCAAAGAAAGAAGGAGAAGAAAAAAAAAAGAAGCAGTCAGCAGAGCAGAAGTGCCGGAGCATAAGGTGTTCGTTAACTGGAAGATCTCTTCCTTTAAAAAGACCCCCAGCATTTACATTCCCCCCCTAAACCCTCGCCCTTTCATGCCGAGCCTGCTTTCAATATCAAAGCTCCTTTTGAGAGCCTCTGGTGGAATGATAACAGAGAGAAGAGGACTTTAGTGAAAATGTAAGATCTTGAAAAAAAGAGCGATGAAGAGGAGAGAGGAAGAGAGACAGTGTGTGTGTGTGTGTGTGGGGGGGGGGGGAGGGGGGGTAGGAGTCGGAGAGACAGCATATCAATCGCCCCTTTAACTGACACATGTATTCTGAAGTGAGTTCTTTTTTTTCCCCGTCTTGAAAGTTTTTTTTTTGTTTTTTTTTTTAAACTTGCAGGCGAATGTGGACGCGATGCGGCGAGCGTGATAAAACGTCATTAGGCGCCCATGAAAGCGGCTCACACTCGTTGGTGACAATAGGATCCTTCTGTCAAACATGTGGAGGATTACACACCGCGGCAGGGTGAAACGACTAGTTAAAGCCGAATGAAGTGTGTGTGTGTGTGTGTGTGCGTGTGTGTGTGTTTCCATCGCATGTGTTGGAACAAGAGTCTTCTGGTATATGATGCCTCGCAGGAATGTGCGGCAAACTGTGCGCACCTGGAAGCAGTTTGAGATAAACTGAGGTTGTGACGGATTACTTGAGACAGAGCAACACGCACGCCGCTCTATGAACACGTGAACGCGTGCGTGAGTGAGCGCGGTACTCAAAAACCTACAGTACGTGTGCATATGTTCTGCTATTAAAGTCGATGCGTTAAAAAGAAATATGTACACAAAAGGCGAGTAACGTTTCCCAGAAAGTCGCAGGCTGTAAATGGGGGCAAAGCTCTGCCAACATTCCAGTGCGGGTTTTATTATTCTGAAGGGGCCGGAGCAGCTTGACATCAGAAAAATGAGACAATCTGCGTTCCAAACAAACACGTTGATGAAAGAGATGTGAGCGTGTTCCATTTGTATGGCATTGATTGCAGAAGAGGCTGTGCGTTTGGTTTTGTTCTCGTTTTACTTAGCTCGTCCGATCGGATCTAGTTCGACTTAAACCCAGCTTTCTCTCTCGCTCCTCTCATTAGCCGCGCTCACGTGGAATCTGCGTTATGTTTATCGGCCAAGCCTCAGAGGATTCCACAATCTATAGCATAAACTAGTTTCTGTCCTGAGATTCTTTGGTGCGATAAGGGAAAGAACTTGTTATGATTAAAGAGGAGAGAAGGGAATAACACCCAGACTGACAGGCTCTACAGGAGGAGCAGCAGCGACGCTGGGATTACAAACCCCAGAAACAACATCCCAACATTTCACCCACAGACATGGATTTGTTGTTGTGGGGGGGGGGGTAAGTCTAGGCAACAATGACGGATGGTTCTGTCAGTTGTGTTGATTTTTTAAACCTTAGAGCAGATCAACGTGTGCAGTTTCTCTCCAGCTTGTGAATGATTACTGTCTGATTACCGCTCTTCTTCATTTTGGTCTGAAGCGGCTAAATGCTCTGAGCTAGCTGCTTCTGAGCTAGCTGCTAACTCGACTCTGGCGTCTGTGCAGGGCAGTAGTCTGCAGAGGGTTGTAGGGACTGACTTTTCTGGGGGGGTAAAAAAAGATGCCTCCTACAGCAAATAATGAGACTGATGAAGATGATGAGATTAATCTTTACCGATCCAAAATGGCAAATTCACTCGTTACAGCAGCAGTTTGAGATTCACACACACACTAACACACATATACACACACACACACACACACACACATATACACACACCACAGTAACACACACATACACACACACACTAACACACACATACACGCTAACACACAATTACACCACACACATACACCACACACATACACCACACACATACAGAAACACATAGACACACACTAACACACAAATACACCACACACATACAAACACACACACACACATACACACATTAACACACGCATACACCACACTAATACAAACACACACACTAACACACACATATACCACACACATACAAACTCACACCACACACATACATACACTAACACACATATATATATATATATATATATATATATATATATATATATCATATATATTCACTGATTTATGTATTAATTAGTTTGATGTTTTACTCTATATCATGTTTTTGCTCTGATCTCTTGTTTCTCCACCTAATTTGAAAAAAGCATAAACTGTTTCCATATGAATTACAAACAGATGTATCACACATCTGGTAAAAGAAAGAAGAAATTAGGTACAAAGATTAGATTAAATAAAAAACAACAACTAGGGGAGCCTGAGGTAAGGATCAGATGGTGATAATAACAATAAAATAATAATAATAGCTTCGTCAAAACAAAAGAATCCATTTGTTACTTTCGAATGACGTCCATTTCTATTATTGTGCCGACTACAGTTGCTGTGTTACATTAAGTACAAAAACTATAACTCAGTAATAAAAGTCAACAAGGGCCTCCGTCTACCTCCATTCTCCTCATCATCACCAACACCCACTCTGTAAACATCACCCTGTAGGTGGAGTTAACATCCTGGGATTGATGGACCCGTTTGATCCTCTACTGGTGGTGCTGCTAGAGAAAGTTTAAAGTTAAAGGGTGGATTTACCCTTTAACGATAAATAAAAGTGATGAACTAAAAAGAGGTGAGCAACTCTTCATTTTATGAATTGCAAACATTTTTGCATTGCTTATTGGTAGTAATTAGTGAATCGAGATGCTTTTATTTTGAAGGGCGCTGAAGTTCTCTTCAAAGTAAAAGCATTTTTGCTGGCCTCAAATGCCACTGGCTAGCTGTAGACGTGAATGTGATACGCAGGACACAGAAGTCCTTTTGTTTGCCCCTTCCCTCTTTGTAAACGACACCATATTGACCAGTAAAATGTTCCGTTTGAAGGACACCTGCTTTGGTCATCATCCGAACAAACGTTACACTTTAATGTGGAAGTGTGATGAAAATAAAAGGGTGAAAAAGCCTCTAAAACAACAAAAGTTGATGAAATAGAGAAAATTAATGATGAGGAAATAAAACTCCTTAAGTCAGGCATTTGGCTTAGTTCTCTGAACCTGGAGTCCAGATTGGACCTCCACACGGATAATGACTTCTCCTGCCCGCCTGCTCTATCTGCTCTCTGCTCTAACGGTTCCCATGCAGCAGAGGCGCTTTGACCTGAGAACGGTCCCTGGCTTCCTGGATCCTTCCTGGAAAGCCCTGGATAACCGACCAGGTCTGGAGTTCTCCAGTGTCAGTGGGGGCAGAACCACCACGAGCGACTTATCTTACAGCCAGCCCTCGGAGATGCCATCTGTGAAACTTCCCCCAGCACTTCAAAAGGATGAATCGCTCTCTTTCTCCTACTAAACTACTTTCTTCTAATTCTAGGTCTTCCTGTCTATCTCCCTGACTTCATTGGCCCGCACAGAAAAACTCTTGTTCAAGCGTCCGTGCTTACTCTAATGCTCAGGGGCTTAACGTCTGACTTTGAGCACAGAATCTTCTTCTTCTTCTTCTACTACTAATGTTGCCGCTGCACGCACACACAGATGGCAGACGAGACCCTCTAGAAACCTGTTAATTTTCCGCAAAAACTACAAATAAAGAATCAGACAGCACCTCCTGAAGCGACGCAATGGCAATTTCCTTCCTTTGTGTGTCTGACGGGCCGGGCACCCAGGAGGGACAGGAATGGCTGTTTCCTATTGGGAGAGAGTTAACGACGTGCTGAAGGCTTTCCAGACGGAGGGGAGGCTTGGCATGTGCCACTGTAAACAAGCTGAAATGCTGGGAAGTACATTGAGTGAGTGGTGCCCCGAGTAAAGCCGCTCCAACATGACATACTGCTTTTGATGTGCCGGCCAAGTTTGTATTCCCAACCACTATGACACATACCCAGCACACACACACACACACACACACACACACATGGTATGTACCATGAACAGATGCATGCCATGTGGTCATAATTGCACAACTGGTGTGGGTTCACTCACATTCACTCAGAGCAGAGACGTAAACACACACAACTCTGTTCGGCATAATCGCTGCATGTTTGCTGCTTTCCTCCAGACCCATCAATCAACGCCAGACTGACTCTTGACTGTTTTACCACCGCTGCGCTGGCAGCCCACTGACGTCCCAACCGAGTGTTTTTCCATGGTGCCACAGGTTCATGCTACACGTCCTCCTCTTAGGAGTATATAACGAAGTGAAACATGACGAAGCTATTGGAAGATTGTCCTGATGGTTAGGTTTCAGCACATATATATCACCATAGCAGGTACCAACCACAGTCCAGGTCTGATTTCTCCTCCATCTCCACCACCTCCTTCCATCCACCTCTAATTTGCCTCCCCTCTGTCAGCGGGTTTATTGAAAACTCGCCTCGACCAGAACACGATGAGCCTACAAATCTCTTGTGGCTGACAGAAGGAGATATCTGGCATCCTGTGTGGGAGGAGACCAAGATTTGATTACACTCACTCTCACAGAGCCCTTGGATGAAAAACACAGACCCATACCAGAGCCAAAATGGCGTCTGGGAGAACAAGCCGCACACTGTGACTTGGAGTGTAATTCAAAGCATAGCAATGGATAAAGCAAAGAATATGTGCTGTTCAAAACATAAAACATAAGAACTGAAAACTACCATAAAACCGCATATCCCCAATTTGTCCACAAAGGGAGTCGTAGCCTTTTCATCAGTCAATCTCTTTGATCTGAGAATAAGCCCACATGGACGCACGTGAACTATTGTGGGAAGCAAATTCATAAGAAGGAAAAAGTACATCAATATACATGGCTGTGTAATAAATGTGACCTTTTAGCTTTATCTACTAGTGTGTGCTGCACCACCCTGTAATATAATAGCCTCACTCAAGAACACTGGGGGGGGGGCTTAGAACTGCATCTCTGCTGTTTGCAGGTGATGTGGTTCCTGATGTGGATGTTGGCTTCATCGGTCCGTGACCTCCAGCAGCACTGGATCAGTTTGAAGCTGAGTTTGGGGCTGGACTTGGCCTTAGAGATAAGGTGTGGAGCTCAGACATCCGGAGGGAGCTGCTGCACCTTCTCGTAGAAAGGTCCCAGTTGATGCAGTTTGGGCATCTGATTAGGTCGCCTCCAGGATGCCTGGATGGTTATCCAGGTAAGTGGAAACTGATGTATACCCTTCATGATCACTTATCATACGCAGATGTTACAGGACATTGTAAAAAGAGTTCCCAGGGGCCCTGTGCAGGGCTCAGGGAGTTTCTCAAAGACCCTACGACATGATGACTGCATGGTCTGTCCACCGACCCTCGGATTGGGGGATGACGACCCCAGCCGACCTCCAGCCGCCCAAATCATGCCCTCCTCAGGTTTTCCTGAGTGTTTTTTTTTGTGTGTTACACAGCTCATGGGTTGGAAAATGTAATGAAACAATTATCTACATACCACAGCCAGAGTGTCAATAACAGCTATGCTGCCACCACTTTTCTCACTGGTGTCCAAAAAGCTGAATTATTCTGTGGGTTTTTCTTTCAGCTTTTGAAAAATATAAATTCGGCACCCAGTCTGCTCTCGACTGCTAATCGGCGATATACAGTAGACGGGGATCCCAGAGACGGATTCAGTATGTGAATCGTTTATGGCTGCTTGAACAAATCATTTCCTGGCTGCCACTGGGCTGCGAGCGGTGACCATCTGCTCCCCCTGTGTTTACCTCTCTCTCTCGGCTCAGCTTAAGTAGCACAGCCAGATTTCACTGGGAGACACTGCAGATAGACCGGCATTAAATCTCCACATCCCAGTATGGCAGGGACAGATTTTTTTAAGTGTGTGCGTATCTGCCTCTGTTTCAGAGTCTGAAAAATAAATCTCATTTGTCTGTAAGAACATCCTCCGGGAAAGTTTGGCTCCGCATTGACCCGAGAGAGAAAAATTCACCCGTGTGTCTATTAAGATTTATGATTTTTTAAAAAGCGGCTGCCAGAATAAAATGCAGCATTTCTGCCCGCATAAGAGCACGTGCATTGACCCGTAAACATCCAGCGCCGCCGCGTTCCACCGCTGGATTGAGTTAGTGGGATTAAAATGCTTAATTTTTGTAATTAAGACAGCAGCTGTTTCCACAGCCAGCCACGCTAGCTGGATTACTGCAGAACGGATCGCGGGGAGTGCGGCACAAGGTCAGCCTGCCAACCTGCCATGTGATGGGATGCCTCCGTTTGAAAGTGGATGATGCACACGCAGCTGTTTGGGTGCGGCCGTCAGTGAGGAGGTGGAAGATGAAGGGATGAAAGGGAAGGAATGAAAAAAAAGGGGAGCCAGGACAATGAGATCATGAATAATAAGTCGGAGAATAGGAGGAAGAAAATAACGGAGATAGAAGTAAGGATGGAAGGGGAAGGAGGCGTTCCATTCTGTACTGAGGAATGCTTAAAGTTAGACATAGGTAATCAAAAAAGATTGTAAATCTTTGCTTGAGGCCGGAGTCACTCACAGCATCGCTGCTGCAGAGATGTGCAGATGGAGTGATTTGCTTTTAACAGACTTTGTCCAATAACAAGGAACCTTGAGTCCATTATAGACTGTAGCCGTGAAAACGCTCTGAATGAACATAGAGGAATTCACGGTCCTGGAGAAGCCAGAGGAGAGCCTGACACTCTGACTGCATTCTAAAGAGTAGATGTTAAGGCTTTCTCATTACTGGCACCTCCATTAAATGTTAAACCTGCTCGCTAACACCGTCTTCAACTGCTCTTTTTGTTATCCCAAGTACTTCTTGTGTGGAGAACAGAATGCGTACAGCATGTGTGAGTACTAGCTTACCTTCCTACAGAGTTGAGATTAGCTAAGAGGAATGACTAGACCAGCTCTTGTCCACGTCATGATGTCACTATCTGGTACAGTCATGGGTTGCCGTGGATCTTTCTTTAATTCCATATCACACTGGCCAGATATGGCTACGTGAAATTCAGACTTTATTCTCACAATTACTATTAACTTTAAATTCAGCATTTTTACTCACATCTCACAATTATGACTTTAATGTGAGAATCAAGAATTTGATCTCAGAATTCTAACTTGAATCTCAGCATTCTGACTTTGATGTCAGAATTCCGACTATAATCTCCGAATTCTGCACTAAACCTCAAAATGCTGACCTTAATCTCAGAATTCAGACTGAAATCTCAGAAACCTGAATCTAATCTCAGCATACTGAGTTTATTCTTAGAGTACTGACTTTATTCTCAGAAATCTAACTTTATTCTCAGAATAAGGCTACATGATATATTTTTTTTAAGTCAGAATTCTGGCTTCAACTCGAATATTGACTGACTTTAAATCTCAGAATTCTGACTTCATCTCAGAGTTCTGACTTTATTCTTGGAATAGATATGTAAATTTTCTGGGGGAAAATTCTTAATTTAAAGTGAATTAAAAGTCAGATTTCTGAGAAAAAAAAGTCTGAATTCTGAGAAAAAAGTCAGAATTCTGACTTTATTCTCAGAATTCTGAATTTTTCTGAGAAAAAAAACCTCAGGACTCGAAAACCAATTTCAGACAGCCATAAATGTCCTTAATCCTCTTCCTTGGAGATAGAAAGAAAAGCAAGAGAAGGATTTTGAGCCACCACACTGATGCAGGAGCGACTGCTAAGATGTCACTGGCAGTGGAGGCCTAATAATTGGTTGGGCATGATGGAAAATTAAGACCCTGCCAGCCTGCCGACGATGAGGTCATGGGACTGGGGAGCTAGTGAGCAGCCTGTTAGTCATGATCTTGGCTCATCCATTAGAGTTGTTGGGAGAATAAATCCAAACTGACAGCCGTCATGAGCGAGCTGCTCATCGTGAGCAGCGTTGGGCTGACCAGTACCAACCGGGCAATGAGGTGTCAGAGGTTTAATATGTTTAAAGCTTTCTGGGCTGAGAAGGAGAGAGAGTCTGGCCAATGACCGTGTTATTTTACACAGAGCACTAATTCCAGCTAACAGCTACCATTAAGATTCTGTTTATTTACTGAGAAAAATTAAGATAAGATTAATAGGCTGCAGCTCCTCCGTTTTATCGACCTTCGCCATCTGTCTCCGTCTATATTAGTGTCTCTGTTATTTTTCTTGTCCTCCTTATTTCCCTTTCTCCTGCTTATTTCAGTCCTATTCATGAGCCGGAGGGCTGCTATCAGCAAACCAATATGGCTGCCCAGGCAGCAAATTCAAGGGAGGAAAAGAACTCGGCGTCATTATCGTTATAAAACTTCACTATGTGCGGCCGTTTTGCGCGGGTTCATCAGCTTCCGAGCGTTTGAGTGCAGAATGTAGCGTTTATAAATGGCGCTTAGGAGGCGTTCAAGTCCCCAAAGGCTGTTAGAATCTAAACAAAGAAGATGACTGTGTTGACTTCTCAAAAGGACAGGCAGCACCGGCACCGGCACCAGCGGCGCCATCCGAGCACAAAGTGTTGTCTAAAAAGGTTGAAGGCTCTATCAGCACAGTCGGGCCCAGGGAATTGAACTCTCAACCCCCCGTGAGGGTTATTCTGTGAAGTATGAGGCACGATGACTCCAGTGCAGCGCTGACCAAAAATGTCACCTTGCCCTTTCCTCTTGTCAGAAAGAGCCTGTCAGAGTCCTGGGGGCACGCACTAATTACTGTTGCCTGTTCTGGATGGGGAGGGCGATGTATCCGCTCATGTGTGGGTTGTCTGATCGCTCCTGAATGCATCGTTAAGGTCAGACTCAATTTGTGCATCGACTTCTGAGCGATACGACAAAAAAAAACAAGTCTTCACCAACGACTTGCGGGACAACCCGATGTTGTGAAGGTTAACCTGAGACTGAATCCCTCATCTGCACAAACACAGAAAATTATTTTTCCAGCTGGGAGCTTAACGGACTTAAACCTCACTGAAAATAATTGATATTCATTCATGCAGTTGCAGCGATGAAGCTGAGATCTGAGGGGCGGCTGAAGCTCAGAAGGTCAAACAGGTCAGCTACTAATTATGTGCCTTCAAGGTTATATTGCCCCGAGGATCATCCCTTTACATACCCTCCTTTCATAATGGACTAAAACAATGCTGATCCAACTAGTCCTACACTGTCCTATCAGACAGCAAGAGTATATCCCCGTAAAAGGCCCCGATCCCCTGCATCGCACAAGCACTCGCCCTGATTGAACTCCTCAAACAGAGAGTCAAGAAATATCAGAAAAACCTGTTTTTTGTAGAAAAAGGAGGACAGAAAATCCCCCTAGTGAGTAAAATATGAATTATTAGAGTAAGAAATTCAATACAAAAATTTTGATAAATAAAGATTCATATGAACCAAATTTGGACTAAATAAATTATAGGCCCAAAAATTCTGGCAATAAAACTCCCCCTAGTGTCGGAAATACAACAGACTTTTCCCAAAATACATCCAGTTCTTCCTCTTACTAGGTCTATGAGGGTAAGAGCCATGAAATACATTTTGAAGTACATCACCGACTCCTCAGGGATATAATTAACTGATAAATTGCCTTTTTTTTTTCAAACAAGAATAATAATCATAATTATTTAAATTAATTAAATTAAGCTTATTTTATTTTCTAAAACTCAGGTTGTATTTCAAGTGAAAAACTTAAAAGTGAATAATTCTGGTAAGTTTTCCATAATATATTATAGCATAATAAATTCAAAATGTATTTTTTATAATTAGCATTATAATTTTGATACAAAAGTCAATAAAACCTAATGTAAACAGATTGAACCTCTCTTAGCTTTTACGCCACCCCGAAATTCAATATACTACCAAAAAAATAATAAGATATAAGATATTTACATTTTTAAGTCATTTAAACAAATTATTGATGAAAATACATTTGAGAATAAGAAAAAAACTTTAAAACTAGAGGGGTCTTACGCAGTGAGACACAAACCGACTACCAACAATAGAGTCCAACTAGAATATTCTTCAAGAAACTTTAATGTCTGGTACTTGTCACCACCCTCCTCTTCACGGGTCCAAACCTTCTCAATGTGTCCTCTCTGACTTTGTCTCCAGGACGTCTAACCTGGACTGTCCCTCCGATGTCTCCTTTCTAATCCTGTCCTTCCTCCTCACTCCCAGAGAACATCTGAACATCTTCAGCTCTGCCTCCTGTCTTCTGGTCAGAACCACCGGATGACAGTAAAGGTTCCATCTTTCCATCTGAAGAAATTCTCCCCCATGAAACATCTGGACCATTAACACAAATCGGATCAACATTGTCAACATTGTTTGACCCCATTCCTATAATTCAACCAAAAAAACAAACTAAATAGGATAAAGACAAAGCGTCAGCTGATGATTCATCTCAGCTCCAACTGTTCCAGGGCTGAGGAAGAAGAAGAACCCAGCCACGATCCAATTATCAGCCCGTGTGGACACAGAGCTTCATCAGCACCAACACTGCATGCCAGCTAACGCGGCATAATTTTACACCCCCGCTCAACCCTTATATGTGTGTGTGTGTGTGTGTGTGTGTGTGTGTGTGTGGGCTGGGATGAAGTGGATCCAATCTCACACTCCTTTACACACGGTGGTGCCGCCATATATTAGTCACCGGTGTGGTCAGATTGATCCACGGTCCATCATGAGGAGCCACGACCAAATCAAAAGCCATAACTGAGGTGAAGGAATACAACATGTGGAAAGCACTGTTCAGCCATTTCATTACAACCAGCTGCCTGACACTGTAGGCTTTTCTGTTTCCATCCCAACAGCTCCGTGAGTCACTGAGTTTGTCGACATCTTTAGGTCAGAATTAATTCAGCACAATCTAATCTGTACTGGTAGGGGACTGAATTCTGACCATACAACATCTCAAAGAAGGAAAAATATTAAAGATTGAGCTAAAAAATGGGTTTTTAAAAAAAATCCATTGGATCCCTGATGACGGATTTTATATCTTGAGCTGTAAGGGAGAAAAGAAAAACCCTCAATGCCGAGCCGACGATCGTAAGTCACGCAAGTTCCCGGTGGCAGGAAGGAGTGAAGAATCCACAGAGAAACGATGAAGACCGGGGATTCTGGGAGACGAGGTGAAGAAAATCTAATATCTGATCCTGCATGAATGAATTAGAGTCTCACAGGCCGCGTCACACAGACGACTCCATACATCTAATCAACACGTTACAGCACACGTATTAAACACCTATGAGCCGTTACATTATAACCACTGACAGGTGGGCTCAGAATAGCGCCGATTATGTCGTTACAATGGAACCTGTCAGCGGATGTCTTTTGTTGTTAGTTCCCTGCAATCGCTGAATTCTGACTCGTGCAAGCAATGACATCCTGCGGCAGACAGACGCTCAGACTCTGGATGAGACACTGACAGTTCATGCAGACAGAATCCTGTTTACAAATGATGCCTTCGTGTAGATGAGCAGTAAACTGGTGTTATAGGCATCTGTGACGGTTAAAAAGTGACTTTCATAAAGTTTCATGCCATAATAAAAGCTCTTACATTTAGGCACACACCGCAAACAGCCACAACATTATAACCACTGACAGCGTAAGTATATCAGGCAGCCACTGGGCATTTTCTCTTTGAAGTGCTGTAAGCAGGAGAAATTGGAAAGCGTAAGGATCTGCGTAACTTTGATATGGTACAAATTGTGATGGCTGAGTGGGTCAGAACATATCCAGAACTATAATTGTAGGTTGGTGTTCCTGGTCTGCAGTAGTTAGCACCTACCACTGTGGACCAGTGATGTAAGGAAAGACAACTGGTGAACTGCTGACAGGGTCATATGAGAGAGGGGGAGACAGAGCGATGAAGAGGAAGAGGGAGTGAGGGAGAGAGAGAGAGAGAGAGAGAGATTGAGGGAAGGCAAATTGTTCAATTTACTCAGTTAAATGAAGACTATAAAATTCACATGGCAAAGCAACCGATATATTAAGTCTGACAATGACGGACATTTTTTCATTGATGCGTCGCTGTGGTTTGGTCTCCCCCTTGCCTTGATTATGCTAAACAGAACGGCGGTTTTCTGCGTGAAGCGGATTTTATATGGGAACGCAACAGATGATTACTATCTCTGCCGGGGAGATGATGTTGGGCCGGCTATTGTTTGTCTGATTATTTGTTTTTATCTGTTATTTACGAGGATTTCCCAAACTTTTATTGCTGCTTATTTCCGATGAAAATATTTGGAGAAATCGGAAACAAGCGCGACCCTATGAATATAAGCCATTAGCTTTTGGTGTTTATCGCAATCCTGATCTGGACGCAGGATTATTTTGAAGGATTCTTTATCATTGGATGGAAGCAGGATTTTTTTTTTCTTTTTTGCATAAACAATGATGATTATGAAGTTTATATCAATAGTTTATACAACCAGCAAATCCATCATTGAAAAGGAGACATCCTACATCATATTCATGCACATTCAGTCTTTCAGACCATTTAATGTCTCTGGGCCACTTAAGGTTTGTGCTTTTTCAAAACATTGAAGTCTAATAATTCCTCTTTCCCTTCTTTTCATGCCAAATGTACACAAAGGGACCTGACATAACAAAATTACCATATATGCCTGAGTCGGCGGCCCAGGATGAATTTGTTTGTGTGTGTTACAGGAGTAAATCCCTGCTGGTCAGCAAAACAGGGCTGTATGTTAGTGTTTGCCCCGCAATGTGTTTAATGGAGCTTCCACTCACAGCAGCTCCCTGGTGAGAATGATGCTAATTAGTCTACAGCACCTTGCCACACTTTCCTGCTTCCACCCCGACACACACACAGAAGTGCATGAGGACATATAAACATGGACGTACAAAGTATTTCAGGGAAAAAGGCCGGCAAAGATCTAAGCAAGAAAACAATATGCTAATTTAACCACCAGAAATGAAGATCCTGCTCGACGGGTCTCTTCATGTTCGCACAGATTCACACAAAAAACACATAATTGGGTAAGTAGAGGTCACATGACTGCACAGCACTCTTTCATTAGCCAGGTCTTCACTAAAATAACCCACAGCTTCTCCGTCTCTCTCCATTTTCATTCTTCTTACAAAAGAACATATTTGGACACCGTCTCCTCGTTCCCACCGCGCCTCCTTCATCCAAACTCCTGCTTCTTTCCCACTGTAGGCCGACTCTTTGACCCATCGTGTGAAACCTCATCTCAACACCCTGACCGCTAACACGCCTGCCAGGATTACCCCAGTTCACCGGTCACACCCGTATATCGATCAAGGCGAAGGGGATCAACGTCTTCATCCTTATTAGCGAGCCTTCGTCACTATGACTTTGCCTTGAAGTCGAAGGAAGCCTCCGTTAAAAGCTTCTTCTTCCAATAGACGCACTGAGGCGGCTGTACAGTACGTATGTGTGTAGGTGTGAGCACTAACAAGCAACTGTGTGTGTGTGTGTGTGTGTGTGTTTGTGTGTGCATGCATATCAAATGGCCATCAGAGCGTGTTGACGTGTATGTGTTAAAGACACCCACACACACACACTAATGGGATGCAGCACAGGCCTTTAAGTAAGGGTATGGGTGAGTCTGCGCCGTCCACGGGTGCAATCAATTACAAAGCATTGGGGCCGCACGTTCTAATCAGAGGCATGAATGTCAGCTCCTTCCCGCCGCACATGCCTCCATTTGCATCCATTAATGCGGCACGAGAGGGAAGGAGCGTGAGAGCAGGAGGAAGACGGAGGAGCTGCCACGTGTTTCATATGAAGGAGGCGAAGGCAGCCACGATTGGGAAAAAAACACGCCGAAGAAAGCCGTTATGCCAGCCAGGTACATTAGAGGTGAGCCAGAGAGGCTTTTCATCCGCTAACACGGAACAGAACCCGTAAAGGAAATTGTTTGCGGACCTTCACTGTTCTGAGACGGAGCTAGAAATCATGCTCAATAAAAAGCATTTATAATTGTGAATACAGCGGTCAAAAACACTGCCAGTATCTAACAAACGCACGCCACTCACTGATTTATGGGACTACCTTTTGGCTGAACATGTGATAAATCCCCTCCTCCAAGATATTGAACTATTCTGCTTTGATTCCACTTGAAACCAAAAAGTGCCCACAGCAGTGGGATTTCTGGACATAAAAGGTCCACCATGTTCGTGCCAGGAGACTGTCATGGAAAACTCAGAACTCCTCGAGAGAACAGTTGGAGTGGATAAAAGATAATTCAATTCTCCGCTCACAGCCGAGTAAGAGCAACCAGATGACATCATTAGGGAGCGCCAGTCAAACATCAAACCGTGGAAAAATGATGTGGGACAAAGTGATGGAGATATCTCTCGCTTTTCTCCCAGCTGTTTTGTGAAGATACAGGGGATTCTAACCATCATGCAGAATAAGAGCAGCCAGACAACTAGTGGATGATTGTGACCCACCGAGGCTTTGACCACAATTATGACATCAAGATCTCAGGTTACAAATCACAAATTGAATGGATGTTAGAAATAATGTGTGGCATTATCCTGTTATTCCAGGAAACCCACAACCGTAACCCTTTGATGTGCTGCTCAACCGCTCAGGATGTTTATGCTAAAAGTAAAAGGGCCAATGATAGAGCCCTGGGGGATTCCACAGGCAAAAGGCACCACAGAGGAAGAGGCACTAACCATGACTATTGGGAAAGTCCGATTTGATAATCCGGGATATTTCTGGTATAATAAAACATTTTTGGACTCCCTAAAGAGAATTATGTTACTTGATAGAACCAAAGAGAGTTTAATAAGAGTCAAATAGTTTTCTAAAAACATGCTTTCACAAAAACAGTTGAGTTAAACTCATAAAAAATTAATGGATTTTCCATGAAATACAAAAGTTCTCCATGAAATCATTTTTTTTTCTGTTTAAAAACATTCTTGCCCAATCAATTTTCACACTTTATGGTAAATTTAGAGTTTCTAAGATATTGATAAATGTCAAAATTTGCAAATAAATAGTATTTAGGATTTTTTTTTCCCAGTAGAAGATATTAAACGGGAACACATTTCTGAAGATAAAAGTCCACAAGCTGGTAGGACAGACTTCCCGGAGCCGAGGAGGCACACATACCAGAGGTAGGTGTGAGAAAATGTGTTTCTTATATTCTTTTGGTGACTTAACTTCAAACCGGGGCGAGGCGCTGCAGAGGCTGGGTGAGATGAAGTCAGAATCAGAGCAGACACCTGAAAATGGAGGGTTGTGCCTGAGGGCAGAAGGTGCCCCTCCTCCGGCCTCCCTCAGCTCCTGAACCGCATGAGACGAGGCTCGGAGCGCCGAAACAGGAAAACGCAGACGGACCCACGATGGAGCTGCAGATGCGATAGCCATTAGACCCTTATGTTTTAAACATCGCTCTGCAGAGAGCAACGGGAGGAAGAAGAACAGGAAGAGGGACTCTACATATCTCCTCCTCTATTCCTTCCTTCCTTCCTTCCTCTCTCCTGCCTCCCCTTAAGAGCCAAACGGTGAAAGCTATTCCCCCGAGCTGCTGCGCTACAGCGACTTGAAAGGGTCCTCGCTGATTAAAAGTCTGACAGAGGACACTTGTACGCATCAGCAGCACATGTAAACAGTTAACCTTCCTGGGTTTGGCTCCTTCCCGGCTCTCCTCTCTCCCTGCATCCTCCCTGTTCTGATAGCTGGAGAAGAGGCAGTGGGTTCACACGCCTCACCGTTCTCCTGCTCTCCATCCTTTTGAAGACTAATCGACCCTTCACTTGAGCCTAATTGATGTGCCAGCGCCGAGCGCCGGCTCTGGGGTTATTCAATCAAACATGTTTAACTGGTTCCTGGGATGCAAGCTGTTAAAACGAAGGAAAGAAAAAAAAAACACCCTCATTATTATAAATTCTGTCATTATTAAAACATTAGCTTTTAGCCACTTGATACGCAGTAGTCACCTCTATAAAACAGATTATTTTCTGCCAGAGAAGGACTGGTGGAAAAGTCACTGATAAAGTTAGTGATGCACTTTAAAAAAATGACTACAACATAGTTATAGGTTAAAATGTTGGCGTTAATATGGAAAAAAAGATCCTTCATGTTAACGCAATATTTCAAAAACTATTCCATGCATCATTTCTGAATTTAATGCCCTCATAGACCTTGGGGCGAGGAAGAACTGGGCTGTTTTTGGGAGTGGTCAGTTGTATTTTTCCAACACTAGGGGGAGCTTTATTGCCAAATATTTTTGGGCCATTATTTCCCAACTGTTAGATTTAGTCGAAATTTGATGGATATGAATCGACTCAAGGAAATATATCTATGATACTTTACCCTTAATAGTTCATGTTTTACTCACTAGGGGGAACTTTTCATGAAAAATAAGGTCGAAGAGATCTTTCAGGTAAATGTTTGTTTACGAAAAGCCTGTTTCTCGCAAATAACTTCACATTTCATTCTCAATTAGGGGGGGTTGCTTGTACAACGCAGGGGACTGGGGACTTTTTTGTGATGCCCTTGCTGTCATGGACGACAGCGTAGGCCTGGTTTGAGTTAAAGTACTGGCATATATTTGATTTAATTTGCATATTCATGCTTTTAAAGTACATTTATTTCATAGAATCAGCACAAATTCCTTAATCATGAAAACAATTAAATGTTATCTTGGTTCAAGTTCAGGAGATTGATTTACATACAACTTTGAGGAAATGACATTGTTTGAAGGGGGAAATGTATTTAACATATTCAAACATTGATGACAACCTTTAAATAAATATAAATTTTACTGATTCAATTTACATTTTAATGACAAAAATGCATCACATTAAATGTATTATTTTGTTTTCATGTAATCAAAATGCATGGGAGTTTCTCATGAAATTAAAATACATACATTTTTTGAGTTTAAGCCAGAGATAAGTTCCACTTCTTTTTTTATTGGTCGAGAAATCGCAGTTTCTGCCATTAATCCGTAACCCATTAATGTCCCATTAAAATTTTTATTTATTTCTTCTTTCCGCTTAAAAAACGTGCTTCACTATGATCGGCGAGGAAAATTAAAGGGTCTATTATAGAAATGTAAATGTTGTAAATTCTTACAAAACGACCAGTAAAATAATCCACATATGAAACCTTTGATCCGCAGTCAGAAATGTTATTGTTAAAAGATCTGACTGCTCAGATCGAAGAAATCGTTATATCCAGAGCGAAATGAAAGCACCGCCGCTATTAGCTGCTTTTTGATTGACACCCTAATTCACACGTGCTGCCATGTTTGCAGCGGGCTTGATGGAGGGGCCATATGTTTTATGAGACGAGGTTATACATAGGTTGTTGTGTTAACGAGGAGCACTGTCGAACCTGTCACTTCCTCTTGGGCTGACAAGCTTTATTAGAAAAAAGGGGAGGACGCTCCTGTTTATTCATCCTGGGTGTGCGGCGCGTGGCTCCAGTCGGAGTAGATCCACCATGAATACGCTGGTTATATTTGTCTAACTGGTGGCGTATTGGTACAATGGCTTTATCCGGTCGGTTGTGATGCGATCGGATTTGTTCCTGAGAGTAAACGTGTGGGTGAAAACCTGGACCCATGCCGCGGTACCGTGAGGAGTCCGACTGCCAGAACCCTTAAAAAGATTGCTCACTCATGGATACTTGCTGTGGTATCACAACCAGCAGCCTTTTCCTTTTTTCTTTTCTGCTAATAGACGACCCGACTGTCACCCACAAATAAGCATGTGGCTGAAATGAGAGAAAATGTTTTCGCACTCCCGGAACACAGTCGCAGAAACAGACACACTTGAAAAAAGCCATTATGTTTGCGTCACTTTACAACTTCAACCCCCCATTGTTGAATTACGCGCGGAGGGAGGGGGGAGTATTGGGCCGCGGTGCCAAGGCTGCACTGGCTCAGAAAAAAGAAAAAAAAAGAAGCCACAACACAAACTAACTCCTGGCAGGGGATGGAGAGGCAGTATTTTTCCAAAAGCTGATTACCTTCCCTCCCCTCGGTGTTCCCTTTTTCCCCTGTCACACTTTCTCTCTCTCTCTCTCTCTCTCTCTCTCTCTCTCTCCCTGACACAAGCTGTTCCCTTGGCAGCTGTTCCGACAATGCGGATGCCCCGAGCACAGGGGAGGCTGGAGTGTACATGTATGTGAAAGCGTCTGTGTGACGGCATGGGGGTTCACTGATTCAGGAACCCTCCACATGCAAATCGACACGGAAACATTCCAGGCTTCTTCCCCCCCCCTCTGCGGCCCCCTGACACCGAAACTGAGCGAGATTAGGACTAACATCCGTGTCAGATGCCAGACGCCTCACACATTCTGACTGGACCGCCTTCCATTCTCTAGCCGGCGCCCTGGTCCTGTTGTTCCAGGTGTAAGCTCTCTTGGTGACCCGCTTTCAACCCAGCAGCTACACCAGGCTCTGATGACCTCATAGATTCCACAGCGAACTGTAATAGTAAAGTCTGTAGACGAGACCTAGACTTAAACAGATGTAGCACTCAATTAATATGAATATTTATGCATATGTATGTAGTGTATTGAAAAAAAAAAAGAAGATATTATTAAGCGGCAAGAGTAATGTGACTCCAACTAGGCTATCCGCCAGGACTCATTAGAGGATAGATGATACTTCTCTACCTAAAACATGAGTCAGATGTGGCCAGGGAGCCCATGGGCAGTAAACAAACACATCATAATCCTCCTCTGTAATTGGGCAAATGAGAGATGTTGCCATTGGACAGTGGCACTGAAACAGATGGCAACAGAGAGGCGAAGGAAACCTCCCTCTAGCCCCTGCCTGTCGATCTCTCCGACAGGTAAAGAAGCAGGCATCATTTCCACAATCCTGTATAAATCATCCGTCTATTTCTATCTTACACATAAACTAGCGCACGCACGACTAAAAGTGAACCCTCTTCCATCAAAGCACCTTTCTCCTCCCAGACCCCCCGGGGAGGACGCCCGCTCTGAGCGCTCCTTTGAGCCCCTAATGTACGGCCAATGAGATTAGGGCCACGGATGTAAGCCTTGAATTACTCACGTTATGACTTGATTGGCCAATAATTTGATTGGCGTCACATGTCTACTTTCCCCTGGTTCCTCCGATCCCATCTTCCCCCGTCCCTCTCTCCTCTCCCCATCTCCTTCTCACTTGAGGCAACAGAAAAAATGAGCCTGTCAGTTTTGGAGGCAGCGTGGGGCCGTTTCCATGGGGATCAGATAAGTGGCTCATCGAGGGAAAAGAAGTCATCTATTGTAAGTCAGATGCAATGTTGTAAAGCATGAAACAAAAACGTCTAATTCTCAGCACTGAATAGCCGTGTGATTGTACAATGACACTTACTCAATACTTGGTAAAAGTCTGATTAGTATTCATGAACATCCGAGGACAAGACTCAGCGCTGAATGACAGTTAACAACAGAAATTCATACTTGCTAATAACTATTGGATGAATTGCTGGCCTCCCTGGAAAAACAATACAATAGCAATCAAATAATAAACCATATGTTCTCTCTGCTCTGCGCGGGGATTGAGGCTTTTACAAACAGTCGGCGACAGCTTCATTCAGAGCTGACGGTGAGACTACTACAAGATGTGAATTCAGGTAACAACTAGAAAAATCACAACAAGGGTCAAAACCAACCTCTGAACCTACTCTGTTCCTTCCTTTCTCATTCTCTTCATGCGTTCAGCACCTTGTTCTTTTCTCTGCTCCACACTCCCAGACTTTGAACGGGGCATTATTTCTATACAGGCCCCATTTCCTGTTTCTCTCTAGTATAAAACATCAAAGGAACAAGGCACAACGGTACCCAAGGTAATTCATGCAGATTAGTCCATCAATGTACTGCGAGCCTCTAAATCTACTGACAACTCCAACAAACTCAAATACTAAACAAAGTATCTCTCAAATACTCTGGAGCTGCTTGTCTCCTGTGCCATCCACTTCAGCGTCTCTGTTCAGCCCAGTGAGCCCCCAGCCCCCCTTGAAACTGAGTCCCCCCAACTCCACCTTCAAAGAAACATCAAACTAATCAAAGGATCTAAGGCAAAGGACGTAGTTTCAAGAGAGCACCTCCCCACATTGTAAGATCACAATTCCGAACGGCTTATGATTTGACATTATTTCATTTTAAATACTGCGAAACCCAGAATATGCCAAAAACCTACCACTGGGTAGAATTTCATGCAAATCTGTCTTACATTTTCCCTAATCTTGCTGACAGCCAGACAGAAAGCCAAACAACCAGGAGTGAAAACATAACTTCCGCTTCTTCTTCCCCACAGCAGATCCTGTGTTTCCATCTTAACCTGTCCTCTGTATCTCCCTCTGTCACAAAAAACAGCCGCATGTCCTCTCTCACCACATCCAGACACCTCCTCTTTGGTCTCCTCCTTCTTCTCCTGCGTGGCAGTTCCATTCCCAGCATTCTTCTACCACTACATCCATCATCCCTCCACTTCCAAAAGTCCAAACAAACAGTCTGTCCTTTCTGACCTTGTCTCCAAGACGTCTCACCTGGGCTGTCCCTCAGGTAACTAACCGGTACAAAAAAGAATGTGCTAGCTTTGTGAAGATAGTTCAAATTCAAATGTAGAGGCAGTCAGTCCTCAGAGGGTGTGATGTGACGTAGCAAACAAAAGTAAACCTTTATGGGAACTTAATCTTTCAAAGGCAGCTCAGAGAGTCTGATCATTATTCAAGATGGCAGCGCCTCCCCAAACAGCTCGTGTGTCAAAGCTGCCTCTTCCCTCTCCTGACAGTTATGAGGTGTACGTACTCCGTTAATAAGGGAACGCCGGCGCTGTCCTGTGGTTCAGTGGTCGCTCTAGAGTGGAGCGTAACGCTGTTACTAAACCATATGGCACACAAATCTATGGTTTGTTCTCATGAGAAGAAGAAGATTTAAAAAAAAAAAAACAGTGTAAGAAACAGGAATTAGCAGATCAAATCATGTGCAAACAGCCATGAGAACATATTTAAGGGTTCTCCGTTCTGATTTCCCAACATGTAGGAGAAGGAGCTGATTCTGTTTGTGTCTCAAAATCAAAATGAATACGTTAGCTCCACAAATTAGCCGGGGAGACATTTTGTATCTATGTCACCCACCCGGCGGAGAGAGGGATGTGGACGGATGCTCCCTCTCCTAAGCAGATGGTTTGATGGTAATCACATCCCCGCGTCTTCTTCCTCCTTCCTCTTCGATTTGGCAGACCACGCTCAGCCTGAACTTTCGTCGGCTGTCCTGGTCCTCTGGAAAAAGGCAGCCATCTGCTTTGACTCAGACTAATACACTGAATCAAATGCAACAGCGCAGACTTACAGAGGTGTAAACACGGGCGATCGCAACTAAAACAGCCGAGAATGATGCAAATAGAGCTGAACGTGTTTGGTGTATGAAGCGTATACAACCAGGAGACGTCTGTGACGCACGCACACGGGCTGTACGGCATGCCATTGGAACGAATTCGGAAAATTAAGCGTGTTGACATCGAGCTTCCAAAAACAATGATAACATCTGAAAGCTGCAGAATCACAATCATTAACTGTGACGGAGAAACTTAAAAGGAACCGTCAAAACAAATCCCTGGGAGCGTTTTCTCAGATGTAGTCAGAGAGAAAGGTCATCACCTTGATGGTGGTAACGGTAACTGGGGGGGGGGGGCAGCCTGGAGATAGCCCAACGATAATGCAAAGATAAAAGAAAACGGAGATGGCACCGAGATAACCCTCACACAACACGGCGGCGACGCTGCGACGAAATGAAGAACAGCAAGATAACACTGAAAACAATGCCCAGATATCACAGGCAAAGCACAACAAACCGGCACCAGAGGCCAAACATCAAACAGAGGCTGTGAGCGAAGGAGACAGAAGAGCGGAGGAACAGACAAAACAATACAACCTGGAGATTACGGGGCTGTTGGAAACAGACATGAGCCGGCGGCGTGGAGCACAACACCTACAGACAAAACACCGCCAGCGCGAGGAGGCGGAGTTTAGAATTTAGAGACCTTTAGATTAGAGATGATGGAAATGAAAGTGTTTGACCATTAAAACACACGGAAACTGTGCAAAACAGTCACGTCAGTGACGGTTTAGAGGGATTAAAAAAACAAAACAGCTTGAGACATTTGGAGGTTATTGTGTTTTAGGGATGTTTTTATGCAAAACAATTTAGAGGAGAGGCAGAGATCGGAAATCAACTCCGAGGAGAAGAAAGCACATCTGTCTCTGTATGAACAGCTGAGCGCCTCTGACTCCACCCTCCTCCACGCTCGTGATCCACCTTTGTTCTTCTGCCACCTTCACAACGTCGCCGGTGTCCCCTCCATAGTAACCTTCAAGCTGTGGACAGAACATGTGAACCCACTGGACCTGAGGTCTAAAGGATCAGGCCTCCTTTTTTGGATTTGATCCACTAAATGAGATTAGATTCAACTTTATTGTCATTGCAACGTACAATTCCTCAATAACCCAACAAAGAGCGTCCAATCAGATATCTGTATATACACATAGACAGACTGTGTATATATATATATACAGCGGGTAAAATAAGTATTGAACAACATTTTTCTCAGTAAATCTGCTTTTACTTTGTAGCACTTTGAGATTTGATCCAAATGTAAAGTGCGTTATAAATTAAATGTATTATCATTATTATTATTATATGTAGAGTGATGAAGTGGGCTGACCGTGGCACATTAGACCTCTGAGAGAAGGACAAGTTCTCCTGTGTTTCTCACAGAGAGAGAAAGGTCAGAGAAGGTTTCCTTCTCATTAGCTCTTTTTACATGCAGGAGAAGAAGGGGTCTGCTGAATACCAGAAAAAATACAGATTTTGCTCAGACAAGTTTTTGGATATTTATTCTGATGCGGATTTTGAAGGATGGACTGAATTTTAACACTGATCCTAAAATATACCAGCTAGGATATGACCTGCCCGGTTCTGCTCACAATCCTCTCTCCTGTTATCTGATTTCTGATACGCTACCTGTGGAGCTAACAAGGGGAAAAAAAGTGATAGTTGAAGGACAGAGCGAGACGGATGATGGCGAATGTGTTTGATGATGGGCAAACGAGGCAGTTAAGCTCATCTTAACGAAAAAGAGATAAACTCTGAATGTGTTTGTTTGTATTTTATGGTTTAATAAGGTAAATAACGTGTATCGCAGATACCGTTACGTAGAATACAAGCACAGATATTCCTGTTCCCGTGGCGACATGCAAACGTGAACCGGAAGTTAAGTAAAAACGCCAAGAATATGAGAGAAACAGCGGATAAAAACAATAAAAGGGACCTAATAATGACTTTAACATTCACAGTACCCAAAGAATATTTGCTTAAGAAAACTTTATCCACCAACGGAACACCGGTGAAAGAGCAAAAGTAATTTCTGCCTGTGCTTAAGCTTGATTTGGATAGAGTCTGGAGCCTTTATCAGTAATGGAAACCTCTTACAGAATAATAAGTATAATTTGTCATATTCACAATGTTGATTAAGGGTTTATTCTGAGTCACATGACCGCGCGACCCGGAAGCGAAGCAAAGCTTAACAAACATGATAAAGGGCGGACGATTCTCGTTTTAAATCACTTAATGCAGTTATGAGACTCCTGACCTCTAATAAACATTCAGAAAATAAGAATTAACTGCCTGTTTTATCTCATCAACGCGAGAAAACCCATCGTGAACATTAATTATCTCGTTTTAACGGCCGAAAAATAATTACCTGTCTCCATGGCCGTTCTCGTCTCTCGCATAATATACAGACTATTTCCTTGCACGAGTTTTGTCTCTGAATTATGTTTCTCACCTGGAAAGGAGCTCTACTAATCACGTGCCTAGGACACGATGGGCTGTAGCTAGCTGGTTAGCATGCACATGCCAATAGTCACCTCCACAACACATTACTTTGACTTCATGTCAGTTTCCAACAACATAAAAATCATGTTTTTTTTGATTGTGAAAATTCCGCAAACGTTTTTCGTACTGCATCTTCAATAGTGTCTATTTCCAGTACTTCCTGTCTCCATCTATCTCCAGCCCAGCCCTGCACACACACTCACAGAGAAGGAAGAGTTGGTAGCAGTGTCACTGAGATGAAAAGGATGAAAAGGGGCCGGTTACTCTGGCTCCCCTCGTCCTCATTAAGCAGAACCAGGGACTGTGTTGGTGTCAGAGAGCTGGTTCATCAACCCTCAGCAGGTCATAGACCTAGCCCTGATCTAACCGGCTCTGCTCCCTCCTCCTGCAGGCCTCTCACATTTGATTGAAGCCGCTGAAAAAGGACACAGTTGGAGTGATTTAACGTGGCGGGCCTGTGCAAATTGTTAGAGAGAGGGATGAGTTGCCGGGGACGGATATGAGAAAGATCCGACAAAAAAGGGCCGGCATGGCCAGCGGTGTGTGTGGGCTTGCATTTCAATATGGTGTCCTACTCATCTATAGGAAACAGTTTGAAAAAAAAGAAAGAGGTAAGAGATATTTCGGACACCTCACTCTCATCACAAAAGTAGAATTATTGGAAAACTTCTAAGGCATTCTAAAATGATTTTTGGAACTGAGGCACCAATCTAGTGACCCGTAACAGTTACATAAATGTGCAGCGGTTTGTATTTACCAAACTCGTTTAATGAGCAACAGCCAGTCCACGGGCGAGATGGTCATGAGCGCCAAAGGCTCAGTGATACATGTGGGGAGTGAAGGTCAGCCCATGTTGTCTGACCCCACAGAAGAGCAACTGCAGCACAAATGAAACAAGTTCATGCTGGTTCAGATAAAAATGTGTCAGCACACACACACACACACACACACACACACACACACACACACACACACACACACACACACAAACAGCGTGTTTCCACTATAGGAAGAGTGCGATCCAAAGTTAGACAGTGTGATGCTTTGGGCAATGTTCTGCCTACCTCAGCGTTATTGCGGACCAGGTACGCCTTTTCATGGAACCAGTTTCCACTTCCTGCAGGATAATTCTCACTGCCGCACTTCATGGCCCAGGAATGGTTTCAGGACAATAACAATGATTTTAAGGTCTAGACTTGGACTCAAAACAATAAAAATCTCAATCCTACCGGATCTCAAAGACACTACCTTGCATCTTACTGGACTTAAAGGATCTGCTGCTGATGATTTGGTGCCGGTCATCTCAGCACGCCTGACCAGAACCGTTTTGGCGAGGTGGTTATTATGTTATGGATGACCGGTGGATTCCTTGAGGGGATGCGAGGGGCTGGAGCTGGTCCCAGCTGACATTATGAGAGTGATGGCACACTCCCTTGTTCTTCACAGGGTGAACACATGAAGACACCTGCGTGCAGTTTGGATCCACCCTTAAATGGAGTTTGCATGTCTGTGGGTGGAAGAAGGAACCCGCAGACAAGGGAACATGCAAACTCCACACAGAAAGGCCCCAGCTGGCTGACAGAACCTACAAACAATGCTGAAACGATTTAAATGGCGAGGGTAACATGAACCTAGAGGACTCTTCACACGCTCAGCACCATCTCGGAACATCTCGTAGCGTCGGGAGGAATACTTGAAGCAGCCTTTCCTGCTTTGCGACTCCGGGTAATTGCAGCTACGTCTGGAAAGAGTCTCTAAAAGTAACCACTGATTCAGTCTTTAATTCGGATGTGCTGCGGCATCCAGAACAAGCGTTAAACATCTTCTCTGTGGAGCGACTCTCGCTGGAGAGCTGAACTCAGACGTGTCGGCATACGGTGATTTAAAGCTGCTGCAGCGGAAGGCTTGAATTAATCCAGTGGAATTTTCTGGGGAATTAAAGATGAAGTTAAGGCACTTTGTGTTTATGTGCTGCCCTGCTGCGGCCCTGAAAGAATCGCCACATTAGCCTGATTGGGGCGGGGGCGGGGGCGGGGTAGTTTGTGTGCCTCTGTGATCCCCAGAGCGATTTGGAAGACCCCAATGAATAGACACCAAATGAGTTTTGGTAAATGGACAGTACTTATATAGAGCTTTTCTAGATCTCTCAAAGCGCTTTACAACGTTCACACAAACATTCATACAGTGATGATAGAGGCTACCATGCAAGGCGCCACATGCTCATCAGGAGCAGTAACCATTCACGGCATCATTGGAACACCAATTGAACAACCATTCGGAGCAAAAAAAAAGCCAGAAAAAAGGCAAATAATCAAGTTTCAAGCTTTTATGTAAAAGTAATTAAGATTTGGAGCGCTCCTGCAGTTTTCTGGGAGCTTGTTCCAAACATTTGGTATATCTGGCTAAGAATGCCCTTTATGAGGCAGTTGCATAACTTCTTTCAGCTCTTTCCCTTCTTTTGTTTTTTTAAGGGGGTTCACACAGCGGATCGTCTCGTTCTGCATTTTGATTTGCCATAGTTTTTTGCGTTGGATACCCTTCCTGACACAACCCTCCCGTTTATCCGGGCTTGGGACCAGCATTGGATTTGGTTGGGCAGGCTCGTAGCACTAAAGATCTTGCGTAAGGGTTCACACTGGAATTCTGCCCCGCCCTCTTTTTACTGGGCTGCTAACCACAGGCACCTGGACCAAAGTCAGTGGCGTGACCCACTGACCTATTCTGCTGCTATGAAGTTGTACATCAAAGCAAAATACTAAAAGAAAATAGTATTTTTGCGAACCTGTAAAAAAAGGGGTAGTTTATAAGCCATAACATTATAACCAACTTCATCTGTGATGAACTATGATACCTTATTAAATGAGAAAAAAAACAGCACTCGTAAAATTACTTTGCCTGACATGAAATCATTCTAGCCCAGCGAAGTCACTGAATCGGTGGCAGCCATGGGCTTTTTTTTTTCGTGCAGTAAGATCAAGTATCTGTTAAGTATTAGAGTATTAGATGGAGGCTGAGGCTGAGCAGGAGCAGTTGACTAATTTAAAAGTCCATGATCCCTAAAGTGAAGCAGGCATGAGTCACAACTAAGAAGGGACTCCAAAAATTCAGATCCAAAGAAACAAAGGATCAGGGGAAATGCCAATGGAGAAGCAACATCAAAATCCAGAATACAACATAAGAAATTCGCAAGAACACGCGAGGAAAATAAAAGCAGGACGTGTGACAACAAACATCAAACACAAACTGACACAGAGGAAAAAGGGAGCAGGAAATAAATACACTGAGGTAGTAACGAGGCAATGACGCCCAGCTGGAGGGAGAACAAGATGGACAAGATGGACAGTCACTCAGGAGGAGAAGAGAAACACAGAAGGGAGAGACACAGAAGAGAGAGGAGCAGTGAAAACACACAAAGACATTACTGAGAGAGGGAATAAGGAAATGGAACACAAACAATAAACAGACTTACAAGGCAAAACAGATGAAGGAAACAATGACAGGAAGTGTAAATCTAATTAATCAACAAAGATAGACACACCCAGAATGAAACAGGAAGCACAAGATCAGGACAGCAACAACCAACCTTCAAAGTCAAATGAGGGAGCCAGTACAAAATAAATCAAGAAACGACTAAAGGAAAACAGAGACATTCCTTACGTCAGTCGGTTCTGTCACTGGTTTTTGTTTTATCCCTTGCAGAAAACCCGGTAACAAATCTACTCCTTTTTACTTCTTGGGTCACCTGTGGTCAAATTCTGCCGAGAGCAAAGACTGGGATCAAGGGGATCCAGTCTCCGGACCCAAAAAAACCCCAACTCATGTTTGGAACTTGTAAAATGTTTCTACGTCCTCTTCCCGTCCCTAAAGTTCTAGCTAAGCCTTAATGCTGAGACGTAATCTGTCACGTTTTTACACTTCCTTTAGGGGACAAATAGAGTTCAGCAGGTCAGCGAGGGACACTGGACGTCTCCACATGAGTGTCTGTGTGAATGTTATTACTGAATTATACTAAAACGTCAGCACCGAGTGGAGAATAGGAATAAAATTCCATTATTTGTTAGGCATGTCTCGGATAAGAAGGCGGGACTTGGGGGTGTGCAGTGCTACGATTCCTTACATAGATGAATGACGTTTCAGACGTTGAATGCACATTATAACATAAATCTTAAATACATAGCTCAAATGATTGAACATAATTATCATAATTATAAATAGTAAAGAATACTTATTATTATATAAATAAATAGAGGCGCCGGGAGGCGTAGTCCGATCACACACATGCAGCGTAAAAGCACAAGAGGCATTAGCTACCATGGCTACAAACATCTCACAGGTATACCAGAAAAACCAGTAAGGACAGAATAAGCTGTCGGCAAAACAAACTTAATCAATCACTTCAAAATGATTCACCCTGAGGAATAGAGTAAGTTTCAAGAAGCTAATGTTGGCAGGGCGGTTAAAACGCGCTAGTTTCATGTATGTATGCTGTCAATTATGATTTTAAAACGTGACGACAAACAAACCTGAGAACCAGCCACCAGCCCTGAAGTCCCTGAACATAGCCAACATAAAATATATGATGGACTGAATGAGCCATCATATGTTTTATGTTCACTTTGAAATGTCAAACAATTGGTTTAGAAACCACGAGGAAAACGGAGCGTAGGTTAATTTCAACAAGTCAGAACACTTACACAATGCTGATCAGCCTTACTTCCGCTCTAATACCTCAAATTAAGAGCACTTACACTAAACTACTAAAATCTGATTATCTCAAATAATAAACTTTTAATAGTGAACTCTTAAAAGACCATCATTTCCATCATGATAAGTTTGGAAGTGACGTGCCTTGGGATATAGTTTAACACAAACAGGACCGAATCACAGAGGCATGTGGAAATGGGTGAAATATTCTGAAGGACATCTTTGGTGAAATCAAACAGAGCCTGTGGCGGCGGCGGCAGATGAACTCACAGTGATTAAAAATACACCAAACATTCTAGGTGTAAGCTTTCCCTCACACAGAAGCATTGATTTTCCAATATTCACATCTATTCACAGGTCGTCTTCTCGGGGGCCAGCCGAGTAATTGAATGCAAAGCGCTTCACCTGGTCTGTGTGTGTCGGCGCCGAGTGTGGAAGCCTGGTCCTTTGAACGCCATCTCTGCGGGCCTGCTAATTGAGTCAGATCAATTCACAGGGACAGCTAGCAGGTTGGCACAGTTGCCACATCAAAGAGATTCTAATAACTGCACACTGTGGCCATTACCAAGCCTGAAAAAGCCATATTTATTTTTTGCTTCAAAGCGAGCATTGCAGCATTGAATATCCTGAGAGTGCAGGCCTTGGCTGTTCTCCGTCTGAAGGCCTCACAGTTTAGACACAAGGTCACTTTTTGCACGATTTGGGAATTTAAAAAAGAGGAGCTGTTCTTACATTCATTGATATTACTCTAATTTCTGCATTAATTAAATCTTATCAGCTGCTGGCGTGGAAACCGGCAAACGCACGCTTCAAAACGACCTAACGACAGACAGCGAGGGGACTGCGACACCCATGTGATTCATCAGCTTGTGTGCAAAGTTTCACCCAGCGGGAGTCACATTTCTCTGCATCTACAGCAGGATTAGTTATGCTGATGCGGTCTGCTGCCACTTATCCTTCCCCCCATCTCTCTCTCTCTCTCTCTCCCTTCCCTGCCTGATAAGTGATAAGTTTGTAACTTTGTTCATTAGTGCTGGTCTGCCTCCTGCTGCACAGATTGTTTGAGGCAATATTACAGCTGA
Organism: Lophius piscatorius; assembly: GCA_009660295.1. Taxonomy (NCBI): domain Eukaryota; kingdom Metazoa; phylum Chordata; class Actinopteri; order Lophiiformes; family Lophiidae; genus Lophius; species Lophius piscatorius. The sequence continues at coordinate 47,565 of VRLP01000527.1, read as the reverse complement.
CAGGCCTCTCACTCTCGCCTTCCACCCCTCTCTTCTTCCTGCAGTACCCCTCTTTTCTTTACCCTGCTTCCCCCTTCTTTTTTCTTTAGCGTAAAGTAGTTTGTGCCTCTCTTGTTTCGAGCTCGGCACGTCTCTGCACGTCTCCTCGCTGCTTGGCGAAATAATTTACCGCACGCAGAGTTCCCATAGATGATTGAAGCGTAATTAGACGGCAGAGACGGCGGATGCCAGCAGAGGTGCTGGGGAGCCAGCGCTCGTCAGATGGTCCGCCTCACTCTCGGTGGCTTCGCCCTTCAAAACTATCACTTCTGCAGGGGACATGAGGGGAAGTACTGAAGCTGGCTGACAAACCGGCGGGTGATCCTCTCAGATGAGGTGGGGTGCTTCCCATGATATCAGGGAATAAAGCTACCAAATATAGAAAAAACTCAATTAAGTCAACTCAATTAAGTTTATGCTGCATCTTTGACAGCAAGGGTTTTACCCTAAAAGCCCCCAATGCCCTGCTTTGTACAAGCAATTACACTTTTTGGAAAAATTGAAGTTATGTGCGAATATCAGTGGGGTTTTTTTTCATAAAAAAAGCTCCCCCTAGTGTGTAAAATATGAACTATTGGAGTAAAATAGGATAAATACAAGATAGATCCTCTCGAGTCCATTAAAATGCAGAAAATGTGGACAAAATAGGAGCTTCAGTTAGGAAATGATGTCAGAAAAACAGTGTTTTTCATTAAAAAATAAGCTCCCCCTAGTGGGTAAAGTATGAACTATTAGAACCTAATTTGATATACACAGAATTGATGTCCTCACTTGTTTCATACGTAAATTTGGACAACATCAGACCAACAGTTAGGAAGTTATTATCGACACATTGTTTTCAAAAGTGCTCCCCATAGTGAGCAAAATTGAGCTATTGGAGTAAAATATGATATATTAAAACTATAGATCCCCCTGAGCTGATTTATGTGCATCAAATTGGACTTAATTGAAACAACATTTAAGAAAATATGGCTCTAAATCTTTTAGCGATAAAACTCCCAAATTTTCGTAAAAATACACTAATAGTTTGCCTCCTCACTAAAGTCTTTGTAGGGATAAAATTTGAAAATGATCTATGAAATCGTCTTTACGGCGCCGGTATCGGCGGCCATGACGATTCCATAACAGCCCGACTTTTAAGGTATATAATAACAAGAGTTTAGGGAATGATGGATACCTGGTGACATATAGCTCTATTCAAATGTGGAGGTTTACTGCCAAACAAAAAGTCACAGAAGGACGTGAGCTGCCGGTGAGTCGCCATCATCATGAGGACGTCCTTGTCGATGGCAGCTTGAGGGCTAAAGTGCTGATCACCACACTGTGTTCTGACACCATATGCTTTGTGAACAAACACTGCGGCGGTTTGTCAGAGGGGAAATGGCGTCGCATTCAAGGTGGCGCAGACCGAGCAGAGAGGTGAGTGCCGCTGCTGAGCGAGCAACATGCATTCTCGCAGTCGGGCCAATTATCCGGCTGCATTCACAACGCCGCGCATTTCTCCCAACGTTTCCCCCAGGTTTAACCCGAGCTAGTGGGAAGGCCGTCCTCACGCAAAGCTAGCTGTTGTCAGCAAACCAGCGCAACAGCACTGTCAGCCGTCCCTTTGATTATCACCCGGAGGTCACCCTTTGCAGGGCTGAACCGTGGGGTCCAGGGTGACAATGGAGCTAAGACGTCAGAAGAGTCACCTTTGAAGGATAATTTGAAGACTGCTGACTGACTGCAGACCACCCAGAGGGGAATCCGTGCTTTTCACATGAATACAAATGTGGTATTGATGGGAATCTTCCCAAGGAGAGAGAGAGAGAGAGAGAGAGAGGAAATAGACAGTAGAAGAGACAGAGTGAGAGTGAGTGAAAGTGAGAGTGAGAGCGTTTCACACTTTTTGCCCATCCAAAGCTCTCGACTACCTTTTGATGGGCCGCTTCGTTCTAAACATTTGGGATTCACCTCATGGAGGCACTTTAATCATGCTTTTAGCATAATTCCTCCTCTATAATTTGAAGTGAAGGGCGAGCGGCGCCTTCCTGTCTGCCTGCAGCCTGGGCGACCATTAAAAATATTGGCTGGAGGAGTGATGGAGGCACACCGCGCCACAGGTTTCGCCCCCGCTGATTAAACAAGGGCATCCATGAGAACTCTCAAAATCTGTATCATTGCCTCCATGCGTGTCATAACGACAAGTTCATCTCGGTTCAAGTCCATTCCATTTTTGAGGCAAGCGCAGTGGGCGTTTTTCATTTTCACTTGGCCTAAATGAAAAATAATAGCGCCGTTAGATCCGCAACAACTCGGCGAGGGAAAGGATTAACCACATTATAACTCCGCAAAAAAAACAGCAACATAATTTCCGGCCCAGATCCAAAGACGTAAATATCCGCTGAAGTTTATATTGATGCTAAGAATGCGTAAAACGGCGCATGGTGTCAGGCGACGGAGTTGCACATTTTTTAGCCAGTCAGGGAAAATGAAAAGAGTAAAAATAGTAATAAAATAAAAAGGAGAAGAGAAAAGGACGGCTTCCCTTTCGTTCAGGCCGTTATCAGCTGAACCCAACTGCTGTGAGAATAGGGAGGGATGATTTCCATAAAGACTGGCTGTTGTCTAAAAGCAAGCAGCTGTCAGGCAGAATTACCTCCCCGACACAGACACCACAATCGAGTCTGCCCTTCCCATAATTCAACCTGATTGGCTCAAGGGGAAAATGGTAGCCTGTGGAGAGAGGGGCCAGCGGCTGGTTGACAAGTTTGCATTTGCAGAGCTAGACGCACCATTTACCTGTTATCTTTCTGTCTGCTCCACGTGTCAATTTTCTCGGTTGGGGAAGCTTCTTCAGCAAAGTGACAGAGGATAGAGTCTGCGGTGTTGAAGAGGTGAATATGTGCGAGAACTTAATATCTGTCTCTCACACAAACACATAACAGTCACAGGGGAATCTGTTTTCTTATTTACTGATACCCTCCTCTCATGTTATGTTGGCTGATCCAGATTAGAGGTGACCACAGCAGGAGCTCATCTGTTTGGTTACTGGCAGGGATTTTAAGCTGGATGACCTTCCCGGCGAAACCCCGCCCCCATTTATCCAGGCTTCACCCTCAGTGGCGTGAATCTCTCGTGATTTAATACAGTTTTATTACGAGTGGGGATTTTGACATTTTAACAAAACAGTAATCCAAAATCCAACTGTTGATTCTAATGGGGAACATTCCACTGATGGCATATCCGTCTTTATCATCTACCACATATAGGAAACCAAATCACTGCCAACCATGAACCCATTATTAAAAAAAAGACTGAACCTTTTGATAATATGAACCAGTGGCACATGTAAATGCTAAAGGAAAGGGTGCCGAGGGTGTGGCCCTGGGGGACACCACATGCTCAGAGGGACCAGCGAGGGGTAGGACTACACAAGTCCTATTTGATAAGTCAGATTCCTTTTTGGCATAATAAAGCATGTGAGGAATTGATAGAACCAAAAGACGTTGAATACGGGTCAAACAAACATGCTAGATTAGCTCAACATCTCGCTGGAATCTGATAAAAATGGACTTTCATCCATTAAACGTAAATCTTTATCCTGTTCAGGGTCAGAAAGGCTGGAGCCTCTCCCTGTCTGACCTTTTTTGTTTTGTTTAAAACCATGCTTGACTAAACTATTTGTCATTTTATGGTCATTTAGAGTGTCTAATATATTAAATGAATAAATGACCCAAAGAAATAACATATGCAAATTAGTTATTTTGAGGAAATCAAAGGGGGGTGTATACACAGTCATTAATTAGACCCCCACTCTCACGTCTGGCTCCGAGTATTTAGCTGAAGCTGAGGGACAATTAGCTTAGCTTGCATAAAAACTACAAATATTGAGAAACATTAAGCGTGGCTCAATCCACGCATTAAAAAATATAACTTCTAATAAAAGCGTTTTCCCTCATTTGTTGAATTTTTGAGTCATGTTTGATCTTAAAACGGATGAATATTAGTTAATATTACAAATCTTACATTCAACATTTGTTTCATACACCTTGAGGATGCTATCAATCGTCACACACACAAACACGTCAACACGCACAATGTCAAGTTCACACACAAGCCAGCTTTCACAGAAACGCACACTCAAAGAACACACACATACCGCACACCTGTGCTAAGTGCTCGTATCTGTGACCGGTGAAGAGGTGAGTGACAGGAGGGGAGGCGCAGGGGGAAGTGTCCTTTAGGTGCTTTAATTATGGCTCCTCTCCTCCCTCTTGCTGTCACCGTCCCCAGGGGAGGGCAAGACAAAAGGAAGGCAATGTTTCATCTCTGCTGCTTTGGTATTTTAAATTCCAAGGGGAGGAAGAGGAGAAAGAAAGCAGGCTGTTATGTTAGGTGGGGAGAGAAGAGGCAATCAAGTGATTCCCCCCCCCACCCCCTCCCCACCTTTTCTCTTTATTTGCCTCCTTTGCAGCTGTGTTTAAAATAAGACACTTTAATAAAAGCTTTTTAATGGCGTCAAGGCAAGGAAAGAGACACAACTTGATTGCCGTGACGGTTTTATTTAATGAGCTCGAAGCCTCTGGCTCCTACTTGCTATCCATTCATTACTTTGTTGTGGGGAAGATATATGGAATTAAACAGAGCGGAGAGAGAGAGAGAGAGAGAGAGAGAGAGAGAGAGAACGAGGCTGAATGCTCTTATTGTGAAAGTATTCCCTGGCATTACCAATCGTCCTTCTGATTTACACCTCCCTCCAATGGCACCAGGTTGTCTTTCATCGGGGTTCGCCGGGAGGACGCAGCTCCGCCGCGACCGAGCGGAGGGCGTCGGAAACACCTTGCGGAGTTAGCGGACGCAGACGTAGACCACTGTAAATTAATGCTGGGAATAAGCTGGACTCAGGGGGCCCGCCGGTGTCCCCCCGAATAATACAATTGCAGCAGATAACTACATAATATCATAAAAGTTAGAAAAATCCAATAGTTTCTATTAAAACTACTTAATATTAATCGACGCACACAAAAGACAAACGATTGACCCCCTCACCCAGCCCCCCTGCATATTGCCTCAGTGTTTTTTGTCCAAACAGGAAGAAAACAGCGGCTTTGAAAGTGTGTGCAAATCAACACGATTAATCTGTGGTGCTCCGGATGTGCAGAAAGGACTTAGTGTGGAAAGTTAACTTATTCAAAGGCCGTGTCATAGATTTCACATATTTATGTAGCGGATTCAAATCCACAGTTGTGTTTTTTTCCAGTGTGATATCACAGGTAATATGATCAAATCCTCACATAAAGGAGTGAAATGCCAACAGGATGTTTTCGGCGGCGTGAGGAAAAGGAATCAGAGCCTAGTTAGATTCATGGACAGACAGAGGCACGTCTCAGGTGAGACTTCAGGCTTGGTCACGCGACTTTTCAGACCCTCTTAATATGATTCTAAAAACAGCGAGGGACCCTGATGGTGCTGAGTTATGAACGAAATATCAATCACATGTTTACCGTTTGACATCGGCAGGAGAGCCCGCTAACGTAGCCGCCAGCAGCAGGCCGCGTTGAGGCGTACTGCATGATGCCTTCTATGTCTATTCAGTAACTTTCAAGTTCAGGCGAAGCGGAATCGTTAAGTCATCAAGATCTGTTCAAATTTAATTTTGTAAAAATGTAGTTTTTGCCGAGAAACTTGAATAAAAGTTTTTTGAAGGAGCAGCTTGTAGACGCTTTCAAGACCATATCAAATCGATACTGTGGAGGGAACTGTGGAAAAGGTTTATGCTTGAAGACATTACCCCTGTTGGTGTCACGCCCAACACACACACACACACACACACACACACACACACACACACTGAAGTTGGATTTCCGCCTCTGCTTTGGCTGGGAAACACAATGTGAACGTGAATAAAAATGTGTTTATGAACATGGACAGTAAAAAAAAACAATAGAGGAGGAAAGGTGTGAAAGGAGTGTAGCCAGTAGAGTGATGGTAGTGATACCTGGTAAAGAGACATCAGAGAGATGCAGAAGAAGTCTATAATAGCAAACTACTCCTTAATGTCCCTCACAAGTGTGATAAAAGCACCGAGCTGAGGGCTGGAATACTGGCCTTTCACATCCACAGAACAAAGGGACGTTCAAAACCAAACTGTTACACATAAATGCTAATAGAAAACGATTCTGGTGACACACACACACACACACTCACACACACACACACACACACACACACGCACAGGGGCAAGCAAACATTCTTAGAAAGGTCAGCTCTTTCTGTTCTGGGACACGAGACCCCTCTCTTGAAGATATTGAATGAGAAGAGGGGAAGTCTGATGGTGAAATGAGATGGGCAGAGAGCGAGACTTCTTATCTGTATTCTGAGAGCCGGCACTCATATAAATATTGAAAGAAGGACACTGCTGGGGAGAGGAAACGGCCAAATTGTGTGTTTGAGAAATGGCACACCTGAGCACCGCACAGAATATCATCTCCTCCTGTCAGATCTCATCCCATTTGATCAGAATAATTGCCACCTTCATCGTTATCGTCATTGCTGTCATCTTCAGCGGTGCCGTCGCCATTCTCCATCTCATCAGGGCGTCTCTGGCTTCAAGGGGAGGATTTCTGGATCACATCAAATGCGGACCATCTCGTCCGAGCGAATCACTCATAGTGGACCTTCACAGTAATCACCATATTCATTGCTTTAATGCTACTGACATTTAGTTCATCTGCTCAGATATTCTGACACCCGCAGAGCTTCTGGCCGGTTCAGAAATAGCCCGGTTAAGCCTCGGTGCTGGATGGAGGGCCCTGCTGTGCTTCTGTGTACGCCGATTCTCCGTATAGTAAATGGAAAGGAATTTAAACATTTAAAAAAGATGAAGAGAGAAAGACAGCATGATCACTGCTTTGCCTGGAGTGAGCCGTTCAAATCCACGATGCAAAATCACCGATTGTATTGTTCTGGCAACAACAGTTCTCTCGGGGGTTTAGCCAAAGAGCCAGATGACGACCCGCCAAAACCGACTTACAACAAATATATAAGTGGAACAATATATGATTTTAATGTTAAATGGTAATGAGAACATTCCCTCCAAGCATGTTTAAAAACTCCCAGCGATACATCTCCATGTATTTGTACAAGTGTTAAACTGGCTCCAGGTCCGACTCACTGGGGCCCTCTTTCTGCCGCCACAACGGCTCCTCTCATCTGCTTCCACTTTAGCTGCTAATAATACCGCTCAGGTTAGGACAAGTGGCTGGTCAAACTCCAATTACAACCCAGCCAGCTTCACTGTTGGCAACCATCACACACACACAACCATATTCAAACAATGGACCTGCACAAGCTGTGCAAGCAATGCATTGTGGGAGACTACAGCTATGCCCTGTCAAAGTGTCGGGACGATAATACAGATGGACATGCACCTCAGTCAACTCCAAACTTATAGACAACGGTGCATAAATTGGAGATCTATCACAAGTTCCATCAGAAAGACTATCCTCTGGTGCACTCGGGCCGCAGCTACTCCTCATACCGCACTGTTAACTTCACCTTCACACATGCTCAGATTCAGTTAGTGCAGTCTGATATCAGTTGCACTCATTCAGCTATCCTCATCCATCCAGTCACCTGTGTCTCACCTGTAGGCTGAGCCCATCACCATCTGCTGCAGTCTTTATATATGACTCTCTCACCATTCTTATAGTTCTGTCATGCTGCTTGTTTAAACACCCTCCACCTCCATGTCTCCTCCTAGTCCTCACAGATCCATCAGGCTCATCATTCATCCGCCTGAGCAGAGTCATCAGCCACCATCACCAGTATCCAGACGCCAGAGGGGAGATATTCCTGCTGCTGCTCTGGAAAGAGACCCTTCGATCTCAATCTCCCCGACGACTCTGAGCACCAAAGACTTTCTCATAGGCTCATTATCACACATCTTCCTTTGTAATAAATCATTCATATTTTCTTCATTTTTGCCTTCACTCATAGAAAAGTAGCTAACAACGTTTAAGAAGAACTTTGACAGCAGAGCCGTGTGGAAGAGTACTTTCTGTGAAACTGTGTTTGTGAACAAACCGTTTTAACCTCTCTCAAGAGCGTCAAACGTATTTCAAGCCCCCTTGAGGCGGCGTCACGAGCTACCGCTTATGAAGTAGGAGGTATGGGGGCGGCGGTGGTGGGTGGTTCTTAAACACTCCTTACCTTGGCCATTTGGGCTTGAACACCTGTGGCTTTGAGAGATGACACGGCCTTCTGTGCTGCAGCTGGGCTGTCAAAATCCACAAAGCCGTAGCCTGTGGAAGGAGAGGGGGGCAAAAAAGAAGAGAACAAAAGAAGGGCGTTAGCAGATGAAGAGAAGTGAGGGCAGATGCCTAACAAGAAGACTGACAGGCAGTGGGTAATTGTAGCAGTAATAGGTTGGTAACACGACTACAGAGGCTGCCAGTTCTCATAACTGATGAACACTACATTGTTTGATAATTAGCGACACTGGCGTTCATAGGGGGTTGCTATGCATCTTAATTAGCAGCATGGATGAGCGATTTAGTAATAACAAACCTCGGCACCCTGCCCACCTCCACGCACACATACATGTATGCATATACCAATACACCCGCAGATACACACTCGTACACACAGACATAAACAACAACACACACATGGATATTACAGAGTAGAATAATTCATATGATGGTAATTCCCTGATTGAAAGTCGGTGATTGAAGAAGCACACACACTCAGATCCACATAGAGACATGCAAATTAATTTCTACCATCCTCAATGAGTCATTTTCACTTTTTCGGCGTTTGAATGGCCCACGTCGTGTTCCTCAACTCCCGGCATATTAACACAGCCCCATTTCACAGCCGCCATAATCCTCTCTCTGAAAGCTTGACAGCGTATCAAAGATGCTTCCATTTGTCTCAAGCTCACTTCAACACCGTCGCTCTTACATACAAATAAACATTCTGTCCAGTCCTGTATGTCTCAAACACTGTCTCCCTCGCTCTCTCGATCTGTCTCTCTCGCCCGGCCACGCTCGTATTTTACATTAAAAGACCACCAGCCCCTCAATCTGGAAATTCATCAACAGAGGAAAGCAGAGGGAATGAAATCTGTGGCTGTGATTTATGAGTTATGGTGATCCCTGATGTTCTCCGGGATGTATCGGAGACGGAGGTCACGCCTGTGTTAATTAAAATTTGGTGGCAGATTAAAAGCAGTCAATGGCGCCCTCTGATCCTGTTTCTGAAGGAAAGTGTAATTACGAAAGGATGATGGGTGTGAGGCTCCTTAGGCTACCCCCAAAACATTATAAACAATCATGCACTAATGCGAATAAGAGCAACCACACAAACACACACACACCTCACTGTCGTCTAATGGCTCACTTTGGAGGCGTTTAAGGCGTGTTGCGATGTATGGCGGTTGAGGAGTTTGAGGTCATTTTCCTGCTGGATGGCGGTGAAGGAGTGTGAAGTAATTTGAAAATCATAAGGTGTGGCAGAGGAGAAATCGAGCGCAATGACTGATTAATGGCCAGCTGTTAGAATGAGGCTGGAGAGGTGTGGGTGTGGAAATGTGAAGAATCGTAGTCATAAATACAGATTATTACACAAAGTAAGTAAGAAAGTGGTAAAATCAAAGTACCGTCTGTTGTACTGTCTGATTAGGACTGGCACAAACGACTGATGGAGGCACCCTCTAGTGTGTTGAAGAGGCATAAAAAAGAACTCAAAACTGATTAAATTAAATACACAGACAGAATAAAATGACACAAACAATTTTGTTAATGTGAGAGAAAAAATAAGAGAGTTTTTTAGTGGACTGCCATAATATTTTGTGTCATAAAAAAAACTTCCAATGGCCCCATAAAGGAATTCAGAGTAAACACTGATCAGACGTAACATTATGCTGACATTATACTGACATGATGGACAGGTGAAGACAGAACTAAATTGTTTATTTTGTTACTATGGCGCCTGTGGGATATATTAGGAAAAATTGAACATTTGGTTTTGAGGTTTATGTGTTGGAAGCAGGAAAATTGGGCAGTCTTAAGGATCTAAGAGACTTAAGCTTGCCCAAACTGTGATGGCTCGACTACTAAGTCACTCCATCTGCAAAGCTGCAGGTCTTGTTGGGTTTGTACGATCCCCCTAAAGAACCACTAAAGCACAAATTGCTGAAAAAGTTAATACTGTTTCCGGTAGAAAGGTGTCAGAACAGCTGAGCAGAAGGAGGCAAGTGGTTTTAATGTTATGGCTGATCATGTACATTAAATCAAACTCTGTAACCGGCTGTACATCGCTGCACAGACCGACCCAAAAGTCACAAACCTATTTAAATCTGGTGGATCTGGGTTTTTAGTTGACTTGACATGAAATACTTGTGCACATAAATACCAAATTGAATAAATAAAATATACCAGATAGCTGCAATGCTAAAGAAAGTCGAAAAAATGGAAAAAAGTGGAAAAGAAAATGAAAAGAAAATTTAATGGGGTCGATCTTGGCACAGTTTAATGGAAACTTTTTTGTAAACTAATCAAACAAATGGACACGAGTGAAAAGAAAGCATCTCTGACGGAGGTGAAGATCATTCTTGCCTTTTGCCTCGGCTGGTTTCTAGCAGTGCAGACGGATTTTCTATGCTAAGATTATGTGAGATCAGTCTGAGATTTCTCCTTCCTGATGCAACGGAGGTGAATTGAATTTCGGCTGTGTTGAAACAATGACTTTCCTCAGACTCCTCTTTACTGTGGCTCCAGGCAGCGGAGAGAAAAATGTAGATAATTTATGTATAAACACAGTAGGGCGAAAAAAGCACTTGAAGCCCTGCTGTTTGTATTTATTTTGTACATCATAAATCAGAGTCAGACTTTCCAACAAAATGAATCAAAGAGCAATGTCAGCCTTAGTAAACAGAAAAATGTTCATTTAGAATGATAGTTTCTGTATTAACAGAACCCAAAAAAGTTATCTGATTCAAAACTGGGCCAATTTCAATAAAAAAGAAAGAATCCCCCTTGGACATGGAATCCCGCCCTCCAAAGCAAACAAACATACGTACAAAGACATAGAACGCCCGAGGATAACGGGTGTCAGCTGGACGGGACGCCGCTGCATCCGTTCAACCTCCTCGTCACTTACAGAGAGCGGTTTCAGAAGCAGGAAGTTGGTTTGTGGGTCTCACCAGTAGCACACTATGCCAAAATCAACAGATATTTTACGATTTACGAGGAAGAGGAGGATTCGAAAACAATTTCCGAGGCTCTAGGAATCCATATATGTGAAAATGGAATATAATGAGTAAAACCTGTTGGAAGAGACGTGAACCCTCCCAGAAGTAGAAGAGCCTCCAAAATTCCTCCAAGTGCACGGCAAGGGCTCATTCAGAAAGTAACAAAAGAATCAAAGAAGTCTTCCAAAGAACTGCAGGCCTCTCGCTCCTCAATAAAGGTCAGACTTCATGGCGCCACTATTCAGCTCAAACATGGCGAAAAGCCAATTCTAACCCAGGAGAACATTAAGATAATCTGGACTTCACGACAGCGCGACCCGACGGCCCTCAGAGCTTCTGGGAGAATGTTCTACGGACTGATGAGCCGAAGGTTGTGTCGATTAGAGGACCAGTCGAGTTACAACCGCTGTTAGCCAAACGCAGTTTTCTAGGAAGAGAACAAAGTCGGCCAAAACAATGATGTCATCAGACGTGTTTGGTTGTAACTGTTGAAATAACAAGCTCTGGAGATCAAAGGTGACTTTCATGCTGTTTTGCTCACATTCAGACCTGTGGTTTACCCCAATGCCCCCGAAGACCACTGGACCACAAGTTGAAGTGCTTTGTAGAGTCCCTGAATCTGTGCACCTCACTAGTGGTTTCTTAATCATCCCTATTTGTACAATTTTATGCATATTTGAGCTTGTGTGTTTTCCTGCCAGTATGCTCACATTCCTAAGGGCGGAGGCTCTGGGCCGTCTGCATCAGCACAAATTGATTCTTTCCAGTTGTGGGGAGATTCGTGTGCTGTTTGTCATTTGGAGGAACTAGCCCCTTCTACTCGGTGAAACCAGACAACGCTACTTTCTATATATGAACAGCACGTTCAGAGAACCAAACAGAATCTCAGCGAAACCCTCTGGCTGTTTGTCTAATAATAGGAATATTCCATCGATGGATACTTGGGACCCCCCCCCCCAATTCCAACTAGAACATTCGTACCGCTGCCACCTGGAGTGCACTGAGCCGACAACAAGCGGGGTGAGGATTTTACAGAACGCTGACCTACATTCAGCTCTGAATAGACAGAAATGGTGGAGATGAAGAAGAAGAAGAAGAGTGTAGAGTGAAGAATAGGCAGCGTGACAACGGGGTTGTTTGAGGTCAGCAGAATTCTCTGAAGAAGACCGAGCCGACAGTCGACCAGCTGCCTCCAGTTTTATATCCGGTTTGGGCTTGAAAGGTGAAATTACTTGATGATTTGTGTCTAATGATTCTGTAATGTGGACTGTGTGATCTGAATCCACAGGGTGTCACTGCTCAAGGCGTGTTGGGCTGGAGGAGAGGGGGAAAAAAGTAAGTAAGACACCAGAATCTGTTTGTGTTTGGGTTTTTTTTATCAGGTACTTTGTGTAACTGTTAGGTGTGAATGTGTGATGATCCTGCTCCAGACCGTGAAGAGAGATGTTCTGGCCCACTCGACAGTTACAGGCATTATCTCTCAGTCTCTCTAAATAATGCGCTCCAGATTCAAGAGTAGCCTGCAACATTTTAAACGGAAAACGCATCATGTTGGTTACGGACATATAATATAATATGATATAATATTGATTTGGGCTTATATGTTTTAACGCTGGATGCCCTTCATCCACGTTTATCCGGGCTTGGACCCGGCACCAGGAGTAAACTGACTCCTGAGCAGTTTGTGGCCGGGTTAGTTACAAATTCAAGATGAACATTCAGTATTTGGAGCAATCAATGGTAGCCAGTTTAAGATTGATCCTAAATATTTGAATAATATTTCTAAACTAGGCCTGCGCTGTCGTCCCAGAGAGCAAGGCTATATCTCTGAAAACTCCCCAATCACCTGCGTTGTACAAGCAATCCCCGATTGAACTCCTCAAATTAGAAATGATGTCCAAATAACAGTGTTCTTCCGTTTAAAAAGCTCCCCAAAGTGGGTAAAATAAGAACTATTAGAGTAACAGATTATATATACAAGATATATCTCCTCTAGTCGATTCATATGAACCAGATTTGGCCTAAATCGGACCAACAGTTGAGACATTTATGGCCCGAAAACTGGAAAAAAAAAAAGTGGCGGAAAAAAAAGTGGCGGAACTATACTACCAACCTTTCCCAAAATCAATCCAGTTCTTCCTCACACTTAGGTCTTAACATGTCTAATCTCTGGCAGCAGCGCAACAGTTCCGTATAAACTTGACATTTGGGAAATTAAAAATATCTAACGTTCTGCACCACTTTCTCAGGTTTCTCCCTCCCAGTCAGCCCACCAGCGTTTGAACGCAGCCCAATGGAGCCTGTGTGGTCTACCTCATCACTACCTCCACATCTGACAAAACGCATCATGAGGGTAAAACGTGGAGTCTGGATTACCAAATTTCAGCCTGGACTTCATTCCAACTGCAGAATCATAAATCTTAGAAGTATCATGTTTTGGTTATTACAAATAAACAAAAACAAATGTGTAGCTCAATACGATGGATACTGCTCCGTAAAATTCAACTAACAGTCACTGCAGAGGGAATGAAGAGAAGAATAGTTAGGATATAGAAAAATATATTCTTAACTTTTTCGGTTTATATCCTGAAACCACGAGTTTAACCAGAAAACATGAGAAGTGGAAGTGAGAAAATGTGTGTAAATGATTTCAGTGCAGTACTGTGTGTGTGTGTGTGCATGAGTGTTTGTGTGTGAGTGTGTGCATGCGTGTGTGTGTATGCGTGTTTGTGTGTGTGTTCACGTGTGCGTATGTGCATGGTATAAAAAGTTGATGAAGCTCCATCAACTAAGACTTCAAATCTCACACACTCAACACCAACTGACGCACACATGATGCAGATATTGCCCGAGGAATGCGTTTGTGAGGCCGAGGACACGTGGCTGCCGGCGTGTTCGCCGTGGTTTCTTTAGGATTACTTTCTCAAGTGGGACGCAGAGGCCAAGGCGTTTCCTTGGTAGCCCCTCCAACAACACAAACATCCAATCGATAACTGTCACTTAAACGCAGCTTAAAATGACTGACTGCATGTGTGATGCCTGATACTGCTAGGCAGCTGCACACTTATGCTCACCCCCCCAAACACACACACACACACACACACACACACACACACACACACACACACACAGACACACAGATACTGTATGTACAGACACACAGACCCTGTTCCTGATAGGAATAAAGGGAGCATGAGCTGCCATATCGTATTTCCTGGTCTGGCTCTAATAGGGAGCCTGTCAAGATAAAAGGGCCATCTTCAATCAGCTGCTGCAGGATGACATCACGCCTCCACTGGCCGCATTTACCATGCTGCTATAAATTGTGTGTTTATGGCCAAGGGGCTCTCCCCAACACAGTCCCCCTGAGGAGGTCCAGGAGTACAGTAGATGGCACCTCGGGCCTCGGCACACAAAAGTCTTGAGTGGAGAGCGGAGATAAGGGACTCATTACAATGTCTGTATCGACGTATCAATCATCCATGCGTCATTCATGCGCCGTCAAATTATGCTAATCCTAATTACTTCTGGGGAAAATTACCATTCTTTATCTGCTAATAGTTGGGATTGTTTGGGGTTTCCTTTCCACTATAGCCACCACCATTTTCCCCAATACCTCCATTTTTCACATTTTCCCCCATTCAACACTAATGATCCTATTTTGCGGCGCAAACAATGGAATAATAATGCCCCTAAGTATGAATAATGAATCAACGACAAGTCACAGAGAATCATGGTGCTGTACACGGGGAAATAAAACAATGGAATTGTTTACGTCCTTGTGAGTCATCGGGAAGAGTTCTGAAGCTGCTTTTGCACACGGGTGATTAATCGCCGCGGTTACACGTATGTTAATATTTCGTTCTTTGCATGTATAAAAGTAATTACGGCTAATGGCGGAGACGGATGGGTTGCTCCATGGACAAATATGCGGAGCCGATCCTGTAATATGATTCTTGTGATTCATGGTGCCGTCACACTACTGCATCATTTCCCATCATGCCGCATGAGCGTCACGTTGACCTTACTTACCTTGTCAAACTGCAGATACATGCGTGCATAAATGCCTCTGTGTGGGTTCTATATGTATATATTTTCCTATAATTGGTAGTAAATGCTGCTAACACAGGTATATAGTACATTAGTTGATCACTGGTGAATTAAATCGTTAAGAATGTGAGAATCAAGTGTTAATAATGTAAAAATATTCACTCACGCCTGGACTACAGCTAACAATCGATATTATTGTGAAACATTCTACTAGTTTTAAACATACTATAAAATACTCATCGAATATAATCCATTACATTGAAATAATTGACTTTTTAAATGCTTAAATGATAAAGCTTTTACCCTTTAATCTCCTGCTCAGCTGTTTTGTTGAACACGTTTCTAGTCTCCATTTCTTCTAGAAAATGGAACTGAACCTTTTTCTAATATGACCCAGTGGCAGCATGTAAATGCTAAAGAGTAAGAGGCCAATGATGGAGCCCTGGGGGACACCGCATGTCGAACAGGCCTTTGAGGAGGAGGAGGCATTGATAGCATGTGAGAACTTACTAAACAGAATTATGTAATTTGATACAACCAAAAAAGTCTAATAATCCCTCTAAATCTGACAATTTTCCATAAAACACAAAATATTCTTTAAAAACATCCTGGACTAAACAATTTGTCATTTTATGTTGAGCTTTAGAGTGCCTAAGACATTAAATATGTTAATAAATGTCCAAAAGAAATAAAAGATGCAAAGAAATAATGAAATAATGAAATAATAATGAAAATCCAAAGTGTTTTTTGATTGTTTAGTGAGGACATTAAAAGGTTAAGAACATGTCCTCTGCTACATTTGACAAGTCCCGACAACATATCTTAACAGGATGATATTTAACAGGTTTAGAATCTGAATTATTGGGGCATTTATATGTTTAAGGGGCAACAATAAAAAAAACTCAAAAGTGATATCTATTTAATCTAATCTATTAATTTTCAAACAAAGGAATAACATGAAAGTAAATAATAATATATGTGTAACACTACAACAAAGACATAATGTCAGAAATGTGTTTGATTTTGTCTATTTTATATCCCCATATTTCTTTACTTTTTGTAAAGTTAGTTACGATGTCACAAATTCTTTTGTACTCAAAAAACGACTTTTTAAAGTGATTTATGTGACGTCAGAGAGGAAGACAAATCGGAGGGAAAAACTGGCAGGAGTGGAGAGGAGCTGTTAGAATAATTGAGTGTTTGCACATTTAAACCTGTCTTTGGTCAGTTTTGCTCCGTGGGGAGGGGGGCAGAGGGGTGGTGGTGGTTGGGGAGGCTGTGGTGAGCTGTGCAAACATTGAGGGAGAGTGCAGGAGTTTTAAATAGCACGATGGCATCCATGACTAACTGTGGCCAAGTCAAGACCGCCTTGGTCACATTCCAAACCCAGAGGAGAGCATCCTCGCCGGACTGGATTCCTCCGTCCTCCTCCATCTCTCCAGCACCAGCAGCGCTTGACTGAAGTTCAATTTTGTGGCTACCCTCCTCTAAACCATGTGGTGTGTGTGTGTAAATGTGTTGACTGGGTGTGTACAAATGATTGTGTGTGACCTCTAATTTTGTTGTTAGTGTGTGTACATGAGTGGGTGAGTGCGTAAACAGAGGAGGGTCATAAATCTATATCTGGGCTGAAGGATCCCACAGAGGAACATCTGAAATGCATTTTTCTTTTTAAAAACGTTGTGTATTAAAATGCTAGCTTTGGCTAAGAGACTCCAGACCACATGACTGTGACGAGTCTACTCGTCTTCAGTAAGACGACAGCCTCATCTACGTCTGACATCCC
This sequence comes from Lophius piscatorius, assembly GCA_009660295.1. NCBI lineage: Eukaryota > Metazoa > Chordata > Actinopteri > Lophiiformes > Lophiidae > Lophius > Lophius piscatorius. The sequence continues at coordinate 30,454 of VRLP01000527.1, read as the reverse complement.
ATAAAATCAGGAGCTGTGATTCTGTCGCTGTAAATGATCACAGGCCTCTGCTATCGTCCTAAACAACAAGGGTGTATTTCCCACAAGTAGTCCCCGATCCACTGCGTTGTGTAAGTAATCAATCAGTCAATAATAACCACATACGTTTTGGACGTAGATATGTCTAGACTAGAAAAGCCTTGAGTCGATTCATACGCAAAAAAAAATTGAGCTATTAGAGTAAAATGATATATTTCAGATATTTGTCCTTGAGTCGATTCATATTCACAAAATCTGGTGGATATACGCAGCCACCCGTTCCAAAAACCACTCCAGCTCTTCCTCACACTGCGGTCTATGTGGTTATAAAATGAAAGAGTTTTTTGGTTCTCGCGTTAACACGAAGGATCGTGGCGGTAGAAGACGTGGCGGCAACCTTTGGGTGATGTAATTAGCAGTAGTTTGAAAACACTTTGATGGCAGCTCTTGAAAGCATGCAAAATAAAGATTTCTCATTCACTGGTCCAAAATCCTCATCTCACTCCCTTCAACCTCAGACAATAAGACAATAACAATTTGGTGCTAAAGAACTCTCACGTAAAGTTCCTTTGTATCAGACATTGACGAGGAGATAGTGGTTCAGGCAATTAACTCATCAAGCCTGCAATGTCGATTTATAGCAAAGGCGTTCGTCTCAGCCTATTGGCTGTATTGTATTTCTTGTCATTTTCTCTCGCAGGTGTAGGAACGTCCTTGTCAGAGCGCTGAAGTCGCTATCTGCGGAGGGCAAAGTGCCAGGGCTGCTGGCCAATGGAAACGCTGGCAGCTCATTTTGCTGAAGACAAACTGAGCTGCAGGTTTAAAAAAAAAAAACCTCATCATTCATCCAATATCTTTGCAAATATTAAGAAATGGGTTCTGGGGACCGCCTCAAGAATTGATCCGTGCAGCAGAAGAAAGAGGGAATGCACGTTGAGGACAAACGGTTTAACATTCATGTAACCCTGATGCTTCTGCAGCAACACATTTCACTTCATAGTAAGACCATCCTCTTAAGACATTATAAACGGTTTATCATAAGCATATAAATAAGGTTATAAACGCTTTATAAACTGCTTATAACATAGCTCTCAATTTATCAATGTGGGTCACTATTTGGCAACATCACGTCTGCAGTACAGATAAGTGTGCTCACTATTTGGCAAGCATCAGGTCTCTGGTACACTTTAAATGTAATGAGTTTTAAGAGTTTATTAATGATTTGCAACTCTACTGTAATTAGTAAACTATGTACAAGCAGTTTATAAAACCCTAACGAGGGGAGTCTTATTGTAAAATCTTATTTATATCAAACTTTAGAAACCTTTCAAGTCTGCCAAATCAGACGGTAGAGAACGCCATCATTAAGCCACTCAGGCGGCGGCGAAGCAGGGATGAAATGCTTTGTCAGATTAACGTACGTACTTTTCTCTACACCTCCCATATGAAAGGATTTTAACATATGGCTTCTTCTCTCTGCCTCAGCATGTCTTTATTTCTGCTTCCACAACTTTTCCTCCTTTTTGCTCCTTAATTACTTCATAACTAGTCACGCTCATTAGCTGTAGCACAACACCATATGGCTTCTGCTGCCTTTTCAATATATACACACATTATATATATATATATATATATATATCTACACATATATGTTGCAATGCATACATGGGTTCTACAAATGGTATCGAGACAAAAGTGGCCTTTTAACGTCACCTCTGGAGAAAGTAGATTATCTCCACAAAGCTGGTATTAAAGGACAATATATTCACACATTTAAAGCGTGTTTACTAATTGCTGCCATGCACCAATTTAAAGTGGTAGAACATAAAAAAAAAAAACACAAAAAAAAACAACCCTGTACACAAGTCCTGCACACATGGTCTTTATTCAGACGTGCAAATTGTTTCACTGCTCGGGTGTCTGATAGCTTCATCAGCCTCTCAGTTAATAGCCAAACGCCCGTGTGTGTTGGTGCAACATGTGAAGAGCACTGGAGAATGGTTTCGAGACACGAAGCGTGTTAATTACTTGTCAAGAGGTTGTTAAAATGAGACCTGTGGTAAAAAAAAACAACTGAGTGGTTGTACAGAGCCCCCACACGGATATCTCAGAGCACACACACACACACACACACACACACACACACACACACAGAACAACACAAGCAAACCATCACACATGCGATTATACTGAAACACACACACACTAGAGTTAAAAATTCAAATAACGTTGAGTAGCTTCTCATAATGGCGGCCGTTAGACATGCCATAGTATGAACACCTCCATACAAAAATACCTGCCTCACCTGGAGATCACTAACTTTAGTATTATTGCAGTTTCAGCGACATCAGGTACCGGACTCGAACTGGAGGAGATATTTGGACTGAGGGGGGCAGAAGGATGGAGATCAGATGGGACCACATCTCCAGACGTTAGAATCCAGACAAAGATGAAGAGACCCGTTCCTCTTCACAACCAGGCAGTCCATTTCCTCTGTCATGCATCTGTTACTCATTCATGAGCAACCGCCCCCAGCTAGCGCCGCTCTTCATTCTAGTTATGATTTATGCCTTCCTTAACTAATCAAGGGAACCATCATTAGTCAGGGGGACGTGCACGGGGGGCCAGAGTCTTGGCAGGTCAGTGGAAGGCCGTTTCTGGCTTTGCGGTTCCCCTGCCGTTGACGGGTTCGGTGCAGGATAAGAGATGACTCGGAGCACGCCCCTCACCTTCCACCGCCGTCCTCTGAGGTCCCACTCGTGTCCTGTTGACAAATATGTCAACAGGACACGAGTGGGACCTCTGGGATGTTTTCGGAAAATGGATCAGATTTTCGCGCTTCTTAGAACTCCACTGGATATTTTCCCGTATCTGCTCGGACCCAGAGACGCGTATCCGATAATTACGGCTGAGAAACAAACAATTCCCTTCATCGGCAGCGGTGCCAAACTTCTCAAGAGAAAGCTTGGCCTATTTTGACCTGTGATTCTGCAGCTACCGGATTTCAACTCATCCTGACCTCCGCCAGTGCTGATTAAAAATACATGCACATGTACAAGCAGGGACCACACCGCATGCACAAACAGCACAGGAAGTGGAGGGGGTACAAAAGGTCAGAGCTCAAGGAATGCGGTGCTGATGGCCCCAGTCCTTCTATTTAGGGAGAACTTGGCCAATAGGATCCGTACGCCGTGAACAGCCAGTTTGGAATTTAGTGGCGTAAAGACAGGTTGACAGGAATAGAGAAAGAGACGGAGGAATTAAAAAAGAAATAACAGTGTTTTGTTTTCACGCGTGTGTGTGCAGGTGAATGCTGCATCCGTCCAAAATCACCTATCGCTAATTACAGTCATTAAAACGCAGTGCAAGCAGGAAATGGAATATGCTTCCCCCCCCCCCTCTGCTGCAGCCAACCTCTCCTCTCCCTAGGATGGCTTTGATGGAACAGAGGCATTTGGAGAAGGCCCCACGTTGGCCGCACTTTAGTCGAGATTCTCATCCGCACATAATTCACTTTCAAAGGGCAGAAGGGCCGGCAAATAGAATCCCTAATTGCAGTGGAGCAGTGTACAACACAGACAAATGTTTATATCGCAACCCCCTAATGAGAAACCAATAACCGATGCAAAGAGCACTCTCCGCCCTCACCCTTCCCTCCCAGCCGGCACCAACCGGCGCACGCATGTGACCATGGAAAACAGACCCTTGTGGAAACACCCCATCATCAATAGTTTAAACCATGCTTTGAGTCATGTGACTCTCCAATCACGCCACTGATGCAGCCATAAATCCGTGTGTAAATGTAGCGTTGCCTGTTGTTCTCCATTAGGCTGATCCTGCGGGAGGGAAAACGGGATGCTTCAGATTGTGGTGGTCAAGCGTCTGACAGGCCACTAAGCTGCGGCGCATGCAGCCCCGCGGAGAAACACTGATTTACTACTCAAGAGGTCAGGAGGTCAGCCAGATCAGATTTTAGGTGGAGCATGCGAGGATGTTACGCCGTAGATCGTTACTACGCCTAATTGTCAGATGGGTCGTCACGTAAAAACGGCTTTAATCTTCACAGGTTTGGATCTTGGTTGTAAAAAATCTCCCCCTGGTGAGTAAAATATGGAACTACTGGAGTAAAAGGGTTAGGGTTAGGGTTCTTCTTCCGGATGATCTCTTTTGGGGTCGCCACAGCGGATCATCTACTTCCAACTATTGTTACCGCTAGAACCCTGTTGGCTAACAGTATCAGTGACGACATATGTGAACCCGAGCCCCAACAGACCCAGTTTGGAATTCGGTTAAATTTTCTGTATATTGATTTGTAATAGATTTTGCCCTTCTTGATGCAACCATTCCAATTTATCTGGTCTTGGGACCCTTCACCAGAAGATTTATAACTTGCGTAAAATATGATATGAATACAGATTTCCTTTAGTCGGTTCATATTCACCAAATTTGGATTAAATCAGAACAACAGTTAGGAAGTTATGGCCTTGAAATGAGTCATATCCACGAAATTTGGACTAAATCATACCAATGGTTGGGAAAATATGGCTTGAAAGTATTTGGAGATAAATCTGCCCTGACCTTTCCCATATCATTCCAGTTCTTCCACTAAAGTCTGTGAGGATATACAATCTGAAAAGGATCCATGAAATAGTCACAGTAACACTGAAGCTATGATTATTCCATAATATCCCAGAGTTTTCGGTGCATTTTATGGAAGAGAACTGCACCAGACTGATCCTCACAAAAGGCTATACTCTCATCCATCTCCCACAATTCAGTGCACCGGTCTATCTCGGCAAAGCGCCAGTCGGGCCGGTGAATCTCGGTGCAACCTTATCTCTCCATGGTTGAGAAGGAAACCGAGGTCCTTTAAAGGGCTGAGGTCATTTCCTTTGCCTCCGGGGACCAGCAGGAAAAATAAAACGTCTCCATTCGGTCAGCCCTGCTTTATTTCAAATACCGCCTCTGCCTTTTAAGAGGCCCTTGTGGGCATAGATGGCAAATGAGCGGTTTTGGTTTCTCACAACCTATTCCTTTTCTCTCTCCCTCCCTGCCATCCGCATTGCCTTATTCCATCTGTGATGCAAACCTCACATCTCTGCCGGTAAGTGTGAGTACCGGGAGACAGAAATATGGAGAAAAAAAAAGCGAGGAAGAAACAAAGAGGGAGATGAAAGATTTGAGTATTTTCTCTCACCCAGCAGCACTCGACAGCTCGACTTGTGTGTTCCAATTTCACTCTTAACTGGAATAAATCCAAGATCCATTCGTATGTATATATATATATATTTATATATACGTTTACGTGCTTTTGTTGCCCACTTTTACAATAGTTTCATGTACGTTTGCCTGGAAGCTTGTGCGTGTGTGTCATAGAATGAAGTAGGGGATGAGGGGATGAGTCGGTGCTGGGGAGGCAGGGAGGGCCACTGAAAGGCCCGCGTGGTCCGGAGGTGGAGGAGAGCACCCAGAACCAGCAGAGGGGGAAGGCAGGCGCACAAGCTGTGCAGGTAGAAATAGAATTGATAGATCTGCTGCATGGCAACTGCTGCTGCAGGAGTGGAACGCACCTCAGGCAGATGGATGGGGAGTGCGTGCCGGGGTTAGTCTTTGTGTGTGTGTGTGTGTGAGTGTGTGCTGCGTTTGAGAGCGTGGGAGAGGTGTATTACATGGTCTTACTGTGTAGTTTTATGATGTGGCTCTAAAGCAATTGCACACACTTGTATATCGAGGGCAAAGCTATAGATAGACGTATGGAAGTGGGGAAATAATTTAGCTGATTGTGTCTGAGTGGGCGGCGTACCTTTGCCGGTGTTTGTTTGAATGCTCTTTAAAATTACGCATTTCCCTGACATGTGAACTGTAAGTAGAGAAGGCGTCATCGCTGTTCTTTCCACAACAGACTTCCCACCCACGCTCTCTGTTCCATCAGCTATCCATCATACTAACATCTCTCTCACAGTCAACAACACCGGCAACAACTACAACCATAGAGAGACGATAAGAAACATTTGATCATTATTTGTGAAAGAACAGTTAGATGCTATAAGTAGTTTAACAGCGTAGGTGTATGAAAACGTACATGAACATGTATATTTAGGTTGTAGGCTCATTGTGCGGCGGTCAATACTTATAGGTATTTATGTAAAACAAGACTACCTGTAGGGGCCAGCAAGGGTATGACCTCGAAAAAGTCCCCAATCCCCTGCGTTGTACAAGCAATTCCCTTGATTGATGTCTTGACTCAATGATTGACTCTTGACTGATTCTTAGAAACAGCTTTTTAACCCTTGACTGAATGATGTATGTCAGTCTTCCCCAGCTCTTATGGAATTTCCTTTGATTTTACCATCCTGTCTTACTGGTGAGACCTGCTAGCCAGAACCATACCTCTGAAGAGGGTCTTTTAAAGTATAGTCCAGCTCAAACCAGTTATCAGTGCAGATAGGTATTTATTATCAGCGAAAGGTCGGGGATATTATGGAATCGTCACCATCATCCGCAATAATTCCAAAAACTATTTCATGCATCATTCTCAAATGTTATGCAAACATAGACCTTAGTGTGAGGAAGAACTGGATTGATTTTGGGAATGTTCGGTTGTATATAAGACACTAGTGGGAGCTTTATCGTCCAAATTTTGATTTTGATTGAAGATATATACGATATCTCTCTTATGTATCATAAATATATATATATATAAAAATATATAATATTTCATATTTTAGTCTAGTATTTTAGTCACTAGGGGGGAGATTTTTTTTCAAATTTTATTCTGCCTCACAGCAAAAAGGTACGGGGTTCATTGAATCCACCTCGACCGGCCTTTCCGTGCACAGTTTGCATGTTGGCTGAAGGTGCAGTCAATCTTTTTATTAATCATCTTTAATCACATTATTTCCCCATCATCATCACTTTTTATCTGCATACTGTCACTTTCCTTTCCTGACAATACTGTAATTCCATCATGGCTACCGACGTTTTGTTGCATGTCTGATTCTTCTGTTGATGAGTTGAAGTTATGTCTCCCCCTAGTGGATAAAATATGAGAATAAAATACCGTTTCTACAGGGCAGATCTACTTGCATCAATTTATACGCATCGAAATTTGAAGTAAATTGGACTGGTGGTTAGGAACTTATGGCAAGAAAACTTTTCGAGATAAAGCTCCCCATTATGACCTTATCCTGAAATCAATCCAGTTCTTCCTCGCACTAATGTCAAAGGGGTTACAAAATATAAAATGTGAAAATGATCCATGACATAGTTAACACTTCAGTTGTGAGTTGTCCATAATACCACTGATTTAGTGATAGTTATAATCTGCAGCAGAGGTGACGATAATGTCCCGACTTCTTTGGGATATAATGATGTTGCGAAGAAATATGTCTGGAGGACCCGGAGGGGGGGGAGGAGGAGAATTCTGCTCCCTAGCAGAAATATTCTGATGGAGGATGTCAAGTCGTCAGTCTGAGAGTTATAGCTCAAGTGCAAGTGGGTCATGCAGCGAGACAATGATCCTGAGCAGAGGAGTGGGTCCAGTTCTGAGTGGGTGGATTAAAATTAAATAAAAGTTTGGGAGTTGCAAAAGTTGCTGCTAGCTAACAGTCCAGAGTATAAGAGTGGGTCAATATTCCAGCACAATGATACCAGAGGGGTTTTTCCAGTTACTGGGAGCATTCAGGAGGTATACATTTTCACATATATTTATGTACTTCGTTGTACATGTTTATCATAGTATTCCTGTTATTATTATTTTATTATAACCCAGAAAAATCTTCTCTTCTGCTGTGTCATGCCGCAGGTTCCTTCGTGTTAACTCAAAAAATGTTTTTCGGCTCATTTTCAAATTTTATACCCACACAGACCTTAATGTGAGGAATAACTGGATTGATTTTCTGAACGGTCTGTTGTGTATTTCACTAGGGGGAGCTTTATCTCTGACGTTTTCGGGCCATAATTTCTCAACTGTGCTCAGTGTTCTACTCTAATGGTTCATATTTTGCACAGTAGGGGGAACTTTTTTTTTCCGAAACACTGTTTTTCGGACATCACTTCTTAACCGTTGGTTCGTTTAAGTCCAAATTTGATGAATATGAATCGACTTGGGGAGATCTATCTTGCAGCATTTTCCAATTTTATAGTCACATAGACCTTAGTTGGAGGAAGAACTGGAATGATTTTTTGAATATAACCTCTTAATCAGTCCAGTTTAGTCCATATTTTGACTATATCATCGACTGGAAGATATCGATCTCGTATAAGTCTTTTATATTTCATTCTAATAGTTCATATTTCACTTACTTGGGGGAGCTTCTTTATTTTTTAAACAAATAATGTTCCATTTCAGTCATAACTTAGTAATTATTGGTCCAATTTATTCCAGTTATGGTTTATATCAATCAACTCAAGGAGAACAATATTGTATATGTCACATTCTACTCTGAAAGGTCATATTTTAACTGTATTCTACTGGTCACACCTCCTGAAAGGTAAGAGAACATAAAAGCATGAAGCATCAACTGTGAGGCTGAAGGGTATCTGCACTCCCATTTAAATGGCTTCATCACTCTGATCTTGTTGCGTGTTGTTTCCATTCCACTGACCTCCTTACCCTGACACTTGTTTAAATGTCAGAGCTGCAGCTTATCACCATGTAACACCATCACACAGAGAGCGTCGCCCTCCTCCACCTCCTCTCCTCCAAGCTCCACCTTCTAGTGTTATCTTTAATCGGCTCGGCTGAGTGAGCAAAAACAACGTGAGAAGATGGGACAGGTCGTGAGTGGAGGTCGGGATTCGTCATCTCTGCGAGACGGCTGGATATCGACAATCGGCCCAGGGAAAACTAAAGAATTAAAATCCCTCAAGCACACAAACTGAATACTCCACTCTGCTTCTCCATTAGTAGATGATGTGTCTCACTGAGGAGCCTTAGAAACTCTTCACTGAGTGATGTATGTCAGTCTTCCTCAGCTCTTCTGGAATTTCTTTTGATTTTGGCACAGTGTGCTACTGGTGAGACCCGCTTTTCAAAATCCTACCTCTTAAAAGGGTCTGTTTAAGTCGAGTCTAGTTGTAACCAGTTATCAATGCAGTTAGGTAGTTATTATATCCCCAAAAGGTGGTGGTGCCGCCTCCTCCGCAGATACTTCCTGTTAACGCGATAACTCAAAAACAATTTCCATTGGATCGTTTTCAAAATTTATGGCTACATAGACCTCAGTATGAAGAAGAAGTACATGACTTTTGGGGAAGGTTGGTTTTATATTTCTAACAACAGGGGGAGCTAGCTAGGACATAATTTCCGCTTCAATTTGAGGACTTCGGTCAAGGGATTTCTGGTAAAAGGCAGGGGATTGGGGACTTTTCGGGGATATACCCTTAAGTATATGGCATAAGCCTAGTTTGTAGATCCAGTTTCAAAGGGCGCAAATAATGTTTCACACAGGTCCTACGGATGCTTTACAAGCCTTATGTTTAAAAAAATGCACATTTTATTTAGAACTTTTATTTTGTGTTTAGATTAAGACAAAATCAGAGGAAACTAGAAAACTGGGTCGAATGTTTCCAGTCAGGGACTGAATGAGAGAGAATCATTTTATCACTTTCAGCTTATCTTCTCAATTTGTCTTCCCTAGAATACCTAAAAACATATTTTCTCTCAAACCTTCTCCTCACACTATTTCATTTCTTTCTCCTATATATAGTACATTTAAACCTCCTTCCTCTCTGCCCATCTCTCTCACCGCTGGTGCAGAGCAGGACCATCCTTTACGCTCATGAAATACTCCTGCTTATATTTGCTTCTTGGCATCTCTGCAGCACTAAATTCCAGGAGGATGACTAATGGGAAACATTGTCTTCCACATAACACAGCTCTCAAGTGAGCTGATCGTTTCATGCAGGGCAAAACTCGGGCCAGCCAGACAAAGAGAGGGATAACCTCCGTCTTTTCTTCTTTCACGGCAGAAATTCTAAAACGTCTACCTCATCTTTTTTCCCCCTGGATCCTGTCTTTTTTAATGGACTCTGTCACCTGCAGATAGGCCCCTCCCACCTACAGGCGGCCGCCCTACCTTTAACAGGCTGTAGGACTCCCAAAAAGAACACGGCGTGATAATCAGCCCTTTGTATCCATCCTGTGAGAGGCAGAGGTTCCTTTCCTCGACATTTTGACCCGGGAGAAGGCCTGACAGGATAAACTCAGGTGTGGAGCAAGGTTAAGAAGGCGCCTTCACCTTGAGGAGCCGCACTTCAGAGCAGGGGAAACCGCAAAAAGCAATTAAAAGTATTGATGGAACTTCAATAGCTCTTTAGCCGTGCTGCCAGACACCTCGGGGCAGGCAGCACACTTTTTCTCCCCCCCCCCGCCGCCCTTCTATCACCTCTCTCTGCCTCTTCGGCTGGAGGCGAAGCCGGTGTTGATCGTTACCCGCTCGCTGCAATACAACAAGAGCTGAGCGTGTGAAATCTGTTTACAGCCGGGCGAGGCAGGTGGCTGAACGAAAACACAGCCAAGACCCAAAGAAGAACGGGGAAATGTGACAATGAGAGTAATTAAAGGTTATCTATTCCCAACTAGCTTGTTAGCCCTTTAATTGGTCCGGCACGCGTGAACGCTCAAGCATGCAACTGCGTCGGCTGCAGAACACAGCTCCAAATGAGTCACTAATGTCACTGCGCGTGCACGCCACCCGCTGAGTGGACACTAATGGACCTTTTACAGAAACACACTTAAGATCGCCTTCCATATGACAAAACAGGAAATGGAAGAGGAGGAGGAGGGGCCGAGGCTGTGGCCGCCTGCCTGCTCATCCTCTCTTTGAAGCAGCGGCTTGTTTACCCGACGCCTTCCTGCCGCGTTCAGCCAGAATTCACCGCAGAGCAATGTTTCCTCGGATGATGGCCGTGGATTTCTACATCCATGGCGGGACAGCGTCCGAAGAGCGATGGCTAGAACAATCGAACAAAGCGGGTAATGACTCACCTTTGCACTGGTTGGTGTTTTTATCCAGAATGGCCTTGGTTGACACTATTTTTCCGTACCTGTGGGACAGAGAAATTGAATTTAATGTTCTGGATGACCAAAAGAACCTTTGACTCATGAGGTAGTTCACAGAGTCTGTCAAAGCACATGTCTTATTTTCCGTTCGCTCCTGCCATTCAGCTGCGGCGAGCAATTTCCAGAGCAGCCTAAATGTCAGAAGCCATCGAGAAGAGAAATCACTGCAGGTTAATAACATTATGTTTATGAATGCGCCGCAGTCTGACATTTCAGCCAGTCACTGAACATTTCCCAAAGGTCTAAAAGGCCACAAACACGGGGAACAATCTCCAAAGTTAAGTTGAAATATTATAATCATGCAGTTCGGCCTATTTAACTCTGGTGGATGTCCTACAGGTCCAACTACACCGTGAACAGGACAACCCAATACTCGTTTATTCTACTGGATCTTTTCTTCTGGCGTTGAATTAAGAGTGAGCACAATATTTAAGCCTTTTAGGATTTTATTCGCAGCACATTTGATGAAGAGGCTTTTTAATTTAACATTTATAATCAACTTTTGATAAAAGGGAAGCGTTTCGGGTCAAACATCTAAATGAAACGGACCGGTCACTCAGTTTGACGGGTCAGGTGAGATGGCAATTCTGGTAATTAGATATATTCTCTTCACCGTATCCGACTTATATTGCCCCAGGCAGAGTTTTATTCTGAACTATTAATCAGTTTTAATATGAATTATTATGTAGTTTGACTTGTGGTTTGTGGTTCCGGGATTATATTTTTATGGACCAGATGATGTGAAACTGTGGAATCTGTCCTGTAAATAATGTAAATTGTTGATTTTTTACCAGGTAAAACCTCATTGAGATTAAAAATCTCTTTTCCAAGAGTGACCTGTTTAAGAGAGCAGCACAAAAACTGCGACAACAATGACATAGACGGAATAAAAACCTAAGAATGAAATACTTTCACAGAATAAAACGAGGGAATAAAAAGAATCAATCAAAAGGATTGAAGTGGGATTTTTCAGAAACGGCTACAATAACCGAGAGAAATAGCTTCACGAGCCTTCAAGATAGATTCAAACTCCCCCTGAGTAGCAAGTTCTGAGCGTTTCAGTTCCTTCTGTAAAGTATTCAAGGAAGACGGCGCAGCGAAACGTAAAACTTTTTTTTCCCGAGCTCGGTTCTGACTCTGTGGACCGTCATTTGTTGAACATTTTGAGATGGTAAAAAAAAAAAGGGAGAAAAAGTGAAAATCAATGTGCCTTTTTTCTGGTATTCACTCATATAACCTAACAAGGCTTATGTCCTTGAAAAGCCCCCAGTCCCCTGCGTTGTACAAGCAATCCCCCTGAGGAACTTCTCAAATTAAAAGCAACGTTTTGTCCGAAAAACTGTGATTTTCATTTTTTTTAAAAGCACCCCTAGTGAGCAAAATATGAACTATTATTTTATTCACTGTTATTATTTAATTAACTATAACTGAAGAGTAAAATAAAATAATGATGATGGATACAAGATAGATCTCTTCTAGTCCATTCAGATGCACCAAATTTGGACTAAATGTGACAAACGGTTGGGAAATGTATCTGAAATACCATGTTTTTCGTAACAAAGCTCCCCCTAGTGAGTAAAATATGAACTATTAGAGTAGAATATGACATATATACAATATAGATCTTCTCATTCAGATGCACCAAATTTGGACTTAAACATACAAACCTGAAATTATGGCACAAAAAACGATTTAAAGCTCCCCGTAGTGTCAGAAATATACAACCAATCAAAATCAACCCAGTTCTTCCTCTCACTAAGGTGGCTTTAAATTTGAAAATAATCCATGTGATGGTTTTTGAAGATCAACAGCGGTGGAAACGGCAAAGACGATAAAATCATAAAGAATATCGGATTAGTAAGACGTAGTATTTGGTTCTGTGAACCCCCCCAAAAAAAAAACTAACTTCTCTTTAAAACTCAACCATGCTAATAATATTGTTGATGTTGCTCCTTGCAAAAAGAAAAGGGAAAAGAAGAACGAATCCCTTTGTTATTCCTGGTTCCATAAGCTGGGAGTGTTTTCCCCGCTGTCAGACTGATCTGAGTGACTGACAGCGAGTTCTTCCATCTGCTTGTTTCTGCTAGAAGGACAACATGCTAAACTGTGTTCAGGGCCACAAGCATTAGGAATGCAGCACGCGTGTGCCCGACCCGTACTGTATGCAATCATAAGTGTGCCGCTGTGCCGTGTAGAATTACTCTCATGTATGTGATGTATGCATGTCACAGAATAAAACCTAAGTGAGAACAATTCCCGTTGTGCTCAATCTCAATTTCCCAATGTGTGCACATCACAATGAGTGAGCTGAGAAAAGACAGCTACAGTCTGTGCACTAAAACACACACACACACACACACACACGCACACACACACACACACACACACAAACACTGTAGGAAAGAAGCAGTGGTGCATCCCGACCCATATTTCACCAGCAGGGGATAATTGTGCCATTTCTCAACGAGTGGCGGAGACTCTATTTACTGCATGCTGCGGTGGGGTGGGTGGTGGATATGAACTGATGAACACCGAGAGGAAAACTACCAGATCGCTCTCTCTCTCACACACACACACACACACACACACACACACACACACAGAGGAACATGCACATTCATATTCACACACAGACACACAGTAACATACACACACATAAACACAGAAGACCTTGCACACACACACTTATACTCACACACACACAGAACTATATGCACACAGACACACACACATAAATACAGAGGAACATGCACACTCAAACACGCACACAAACACACATATAGAGGAACATACACACAGACACACACGAACGAAGAGGAACATGTACACACACACACACACACACACACACTTATACACACAGAAAAACATGCACACACACCCAAAAATACAGTGGAACATACACCCTCACACACACACACAGAGGAACATGCACATTCATATTCACACACAGACACAGAGGAACATACACACACATAAACACAGATGAACTTGCACACACACACTTATACTCACAAACACAGAGAAGTATATGCACACAGACACAGACACTTAAATACAGAGGAACATGCACACTCAAACACACATGCACACATACACATACAAACGAAGAGGAACATGTACACACACACACACACTTATACACACACAGAAGAACATGCACACAAATACACAACTATAGAAGCACGTGTACACACACACTTGTACACACACACAGAAAAATATGCACACACACCCAAAAATACAGAGGAACATGCCCCCTCACACACACACACACACACACACACACACACACACACACACACACAGACACACTCACACACACACACACACACATCACTCACCAATCATTGTCTCTCTTTTGAGATAAACACGCCATTTTAGCTATAGAGTTGAATAATCTGCTGCAGCAGGACGGGACTGACGTGATGTTTGATCCAACTGAGACACATGATGAAGGTTAAACAGGAAGTGCTCGTTTGATCAGAGAACATGCCGAGCTCGGTTAACTGCTGCACTGTTTCACGGCCAGAGTTTCCCCAGCAGAGTTTCTAACTCATCCAGTCTGAGATGTTGTGGTTCTCCTGTGCCAATGTTGTCCCTAAGGTTGAGAGTTGAATTCTGGGTAAATCCTGAACCGTTGTTCAGTTGGGCTAGATGAATCCCCTAATGGTCATTTGGAAAACTACATGGAAAAAAAAATGTATTCTTATTTTTAGTTTTCCTTTTCTCAAATTTGCATATTTAAACTGCAAAAAAAAACCATAAAAACAAATAGACGTCTGTACTGAAAGAAAACAATTGTGTTTGAAAAAAAGTTGTCCCTTCAGTGAGTAAAATATGATCTGGATAAGATCGATCTCCTCGAGTCGATTCATCTGAACATAATTTTGACTAAATCGAACTAACAGTTGAGAAATGACGGCCCATGAACGTTTGGCAATAAAGCTCCCCTAGTGTTGGAAATATACAACTGACCTCTCCGAAACACACCTGAACACCGAGCCAGGTGGATTATTCAAGAAGAAGAAGAAGAGCAGCTTATGGAAGTACGACAACAACAGGAGTGTCTTTATAACGCGTCACATAAGATATATCACTATAGGACTTCCTGCATGTAACCTGCATGAAGTAAGAAAGAGTCTCATCGGTTGTTTACTTTTCTGTGTTTAATACCCCGTGCTGCGATTACATGCAGACACTGGGTTCAAACTCTATATTTGTTTCACACGAATGAATCAAATCACAAAGCGTTAAAGGTTTTCAGATTAACTGCAGGCATTATCTCTGACATCATTGGTATTATGTTGATTGATTGCCCAGCTCTACATGAGAGACACTGAAACCACGTTTGGGCCTGTATTGTGTATTTGCACACAGGTGTCGGCGCTTCATCAGAGCACGAGTGAAAACGGCGTCGTATGCTCTGAAGCGGTTAAAAAGCTCAGAGCTTTTGGCACAAATGAGGGGAAAGTTCTCATTAAATCTCCGTTTGGGCTCAGGGGAAGCAGGAGACAGTAGCTCTCCAATGCCAACTCATCACTGCTGGCCTCATTAAATGTTAAAGACGGCTCATCGAAGCGTCCACGCCACGTCCAAAGACACGCTACAAAGACACGGCAGACAAAATGAAGTGGCGGGTTGGATGGAGCCAGCTCCAGGACGAACCGTTGGACGGACGGAACATGTCATCATGTTCATGAGAGGGGGCGGGGCTGTGGATGACCCTACTGGCGGCTCCTTCGCCTCTCTGCCAGCCGGGCCCTGGGAGGCTTTGATGTGGCAGAGGCGGTCCCCGTGAAGCGTAGGTTTAACGCCGGGATGCAGAGCCTGTCTCCCCTAATCCTATTTCAATCACTCTTACAGCCTCTTATCTCTGAACCTGCTGGCCCTCGGCCCTCCCCCAAACTCACAAATCTTCTCTCTCTCTCTCACCATATGTCTCTCTACCATCCTCTCCATGTCTCTCTCCCCTTTTTCTTCTCTCTCTCTTCCTCCTTGCTAGCAGGAACGTGATCGCTCTGATGCGATATCTGATCAATCGCTACAAAACAAATGAGACTGTCTATAAGAAAAACGGGCTTTATGGACTATTTTGGGCTTATGAATGTACAAATTGTGGCAGACCTAATACATGTCATCTGTTCGACAGCTGCCTGCTCGCCCCAATGCGATAAAACCGAAGCTGAGCTGAAAGCTGCATTTATAAGAGGCCAGCTGCATGCACATGAGTGACATCGCCGCACAGCATTTCTTTCACTGCTCTCTCTCCTGCTGGATGAAGCATCATCAGGGCAGGAGAGAGTGAAGTGGTTCTTTGCTGGATGTGCAAAGAAAGAGAGAGAGAGAGAGAGAGAGAGCGGGCCGGCCAGAACCACAGAACGTCACTGTGGTGCTGCCGGTACACAGGAAGGCAAAGCTTATAGGATGAGCGGACCACCCAAGTGCTGTAGTGCCTGCACGTCCTCTCCTCAGGTCTGGGTCTATGTGTGTGTGTGTGTGTGTGTGTGTGTGTTTACACTGCACAAACTCAAAGTCTCACCGAGTAAATTTGTCTTATTTCAACTCCAAAATGTCTCATTGCACTTGAAATAAGATTTCAGTGAGATACAGGGACTCGTTCATAGAGTCTCAGACTCTCAATGTGAGTCTTTTCCAGCGGAATTAAAGACTGACTTAATCCTAAAACATGACTTTCTAATACTATTTCAACAATGTCATGGACTTAAATCTACAGCGACGTCACAGAAATGAACAGGTTGACTTTTGAGGATATTGCTAGAAAAATACAAAATATTTGTAATATAATAGAATATTTGACAAATATTCATTTGTCATATATTTACGAAGTAAAAACATAGTATTTCACTAATACTTTATCTGTAAGTAACTACTTAATACCAGTGGAAATGACCCAAATATACATTATAATTTGCCATAAGTATGTCTGTCCAGTTGTAATTCCCTTATAACACATTATTATCACAATATATTTTAGGCAATTATCCAGAATTAGGGGATTGTAAAAAGAATGGTTACCAATGTTTTATTATTATAGCTGCAAACACGTGAAATCCAGTCCAAAATATCTCCTTGCCTCCTGACTGTTAAGTGAAATGAAGTCTCAAAATGATAAAATATTATGTTCAAATCTGATTTCAAGAAAGCTATGATCTTAAATCTAGCAGAGAAATTAAACCTGAAACGAAGAGCCTGACATGTACGGTAAAAAAAACCAAAAAACACCAAATATTTATACTTATATTTATATGATCAATTCCTAGTATTAATAAAACATACTTCAAAATGAGATTTCAAGCTCTCCTTTCTCTAAATCCCATGTCTTATATCAAGAAATCCTACCAAGGAAAATTTTCACCATTATTTTCCCTTTTTCTTATTACAAGCTAAAAACACTTTGTATTCATTTTTTCCCCCCTTCTACTTATTTTTGAGTGGAGAACTTTTCCAGTGTAATCATTCATCACACTTGGTCAGTGTTTAGCATCAACCTGAATATGCACACGACTGTCCAGATGAAGGCTTGAACGGAAGCAGCCTTTTCAGCGAGCTGGTTCCCGCTGTTTGCTAAAATGAAGAGCGGAGAAGTGAAGCACCAGCAGATACGGTCGGGCTTTGATGACATTTCTGCTGTGTTTCACTGGAGTGGAAAACTCTGCTTCAGGCATGTTCAGCACCTTTGGAGCACCTGTGTGTGTGTGTGTGTGTGTGTGTGTGTGTGTGTGTGTGTGGGGCAGGTGTGAAAGCCACACTATAGAGAACAATAACTTCAACTTATCACCTCTTGTAGGCTTTTATGCAAAATAATAAGCAGAATATAGACACTGGAGGTGAAAAAGGAAAGGAGCTGCTCAGCTCGTGGCGGAGCAGCTGCACCCACCACCATTTATCATTTCTCGCAGTGCAGAATCTGCTATCCAAAGCTTGAGAAGTGTAGTAATTTACACAAAAATTAGTAATCGTTTCACCGCGGCTTCATCAGAAAACCAGCCAAACGTTCAATAATGTCATTGTCATCAATTGGTTGAGTAAGATTTTTATTGTTGGGCTGTTTAGATTTAAACGTATGGAAGCCGAGAACGCCCATGGAGGCAGATAATTATTCAACCAGATAATTCATGGTCATGTTATTGATGAGAAAACAGGCCTTTTACTGTTATTTTCCAAATGCTCATCAGAAATCAGGTGTCTAATAGCTGTTATACTGATTTAAACGAGAATCGTCGAAACCGTTCTCATGTTTGTTACGCTTTTATCATTTGCCAGGTCGTGCAGTCATGTGACTCAGAATTAGACCTTAATCATTATCGTGAAGACAATAAATCGTGCTTATTTATTGTCCCCACCAAGAAAAACAACAATGGAAAAATTAGTTCTTTGTATATTTAATTTGTTTTGAGGAATTTTTCTTTATTCATAATATTCAATATACTATATTTAATATATTATTCAATATATCTTCTATAATGTGAATTAACCATCAAATGAAAAAAATGTAAGAAAGTAGAAAATAGTCAATTTTGATTAGATTAGCTTAAGCCTTTTGGTAAAGCATTTGTTTTAGAAAACTATTTTACGTTTATTAGACTTTTTTTGTTGCATCAAATTAAATTATTCTATTCAGTAAGCCCTCACATGCTTTACCCTACCAAAAAAAAAAGAAAATCCTACTTATAGGACAGAACTTTCTCAATAACCATGATTAATGCCTCCCCTGCAGTGACCCCTTTGAATTGTGGTGCTCCCCATGGGCTCCTTACTCGGCCCCTTACTCTTTAGCAGACGCATGCTGCCATAAAATCCCATTATAATCAGGTTCAGTCACATTTTTCAAGAAGAAATAGCGACTCAAAATGAGCTCACCTGAACAGTTGAGCAGCACATTAAAGGGTTAATATTGACTAAGCACTCTCCGTTATTGATAAACACATCATATTCCATATGAGTCAAGCTTTAAGACAGCAGAAATTGCTTTTGTCGCTACTCTTTGACCAGTGAGGACATGTCCCCATGGCGACACCACAAGTTAATGTGATGTGATTTTCCACTAGTGGATGAGAGTTTTCTTAGGAAGTATAATACACATATAATATAGACAAATTGCTGTGGCTTTGGGTATTTTGTATGTTAAGGTCTTTATTACGTGAGTTCCTACATCAACCGTTTCTTCCTTATTTCTGTGGTAAAACTTCCAGTTTGTGTTTGTGTGTTTCCGTGGAAACAGCAATATTTGTGCGGGTTTTTTTCGTGATAACAAGATAATTATGCAAATATAATTATCAGCCAGATCCCTGCGTGAGAACAGTTTAAAGGTTTGGATTAAACATGGCCATTAGCGTTTTCCAGCCAGTAGTAGGTAGTAGAACATTTTTTCTTCTCCAAATCATCAGTCAAACGCATATTACAAAAGAAATTCTGCCTATTCCTGCAAAACTAAAGATAACCTATACTTTTGTAGTAGGTGTTTAAAGTCATTGATGCTGATGCAAGAGACACGTGTCACCGTGGCAGAGAGGAGAGGAATGAGGAAACACAGATGGATGAAAAATATGAATTCTTTTTACTTTCATATCAAAGACTAAAAAGGAGAAACGGCACCTAAGAAGTTAAGATACGAAGAGGATGACAGATATAGATGAAAAATCTCAGACAACGCAGCAACATAATAACCACACTATTGAGTCAGGAACGAACGGGACTGATGTGAATATTGATACACGTATAATCAGTTTGGATTCTTATAGCAGCTATCTCGTTCCACACCTCATGTATGTGTGTTGCCCTCTCCGAGGTCCCGCCTCATGACCGCGAGGCATCATTTTGAACGGTCATATTAATAAAACATGCTCTAGTGACCGTAGCTGAAGTAGGCACTAAAGAATCTGTTATGTTGTATATTTGCAGCTAACCTCAAGCTGCAAATATATCGTAATAAAGGCCCATATATGGGCCTCTACATCCGCAGGAAATGATCTCCTGATGCTGCTGTGGACTTTATTGTTCTGATGAACCTTTAAGATCATATCATAATGCTCATAAAACGGCAGCCAAAAAGTTATTTGACATAAATAATGTTTGTCTGCATGTGCAAATTAATTATGTCCAACCAGCAGCCAATACTTGACGAGAGAATACATGCTGCCCCTGCCCTTCACCCTTCATCATCGCGTGATGATTGACACCGTCTGTAACCTGAGAAGCTTCAATCAACATCATAAATCATCTTTGTCAAAGACACACAGATCGCTTCAGCCCGTCAGTGAGATCCTTCACACCTGAGAGCCCATAATCAGCTTTTTATTTTTTACTCAACTTTTAAGATTGAAGTGTGAGCAGAGAGCTCCAACTAGTGGACATTAGTGATATCTTGCAGCCAAAATCCCTCTCTGGGTCAAAACTCCCATTTGGCACATTTGGGGTCCATTGGCTAACCAACTTTTTCAAATGTCCTCCCGGTTCTATCCAACAGAAACTGTGTAGAATGGAGATCTACGAAAGTTCAATCTGAAAGACTATCCTCTGGTGCACTCGGGCCAGAGTTAATGCTCATACCGCTCTGATATCCTCACCTTTCACACATGCTCAGTCTAAGTTACCCGCTTCACTGTCTGATATCAGCTGCACTCAATCAGTTAGCCTCCTCCATCCAATCACCTGTGTCTCACCCGCAGGCTCCGCCTCTCACCATCAGCTGCCGTCTTTATATATGACTCACTCTCCATTCATCTAGTTGGTCATGCTGCTGTTTTGCACACCCTCCACACTCCCCATCTCCACCTACTCCTCTCATATCTATCAGCATCAGCATTAATTAACTTCAGCAGAGTCATCAGCCACCACCACCATCATCCAGACTCCAGAGGGGGAATCTTCCAGGTGCTGCTCAGGGCGGAGACCCTATAATCTCAATCTCTCCATGAAAAGTTTGAGCGCCAAAGACTTTCTAACAGACTCATTATCACACGTCTTCTGTTGCAATAAATAATAATAAATATTTTCTACATTTTGTCTTCTCTGATTGAAATAACAGTAACTTTGTTCTATTCTAACAAATTTGTTCTATTCAAATCAAATTTGATGTAGTAATTATCAAAGATTCTCAGAACAAATTCAAATTGATTGTTATGTCTCATGATGTTAGAGACTGTTTCTCTCTCTCTCTCTCTCTCTCTCTCTCTCTCTCTCTCTCTCTCTCTCTCTCTCTCTGTCTATATATATATATATAGATAGATAGATAGATAGATGGATAAAAACTAGCTCCAGTTAGCCCGATCCAGTGTTAAATAAAGGAAATTATTTGGGGTCTTACCTGTCGATGACCACCAAGGCTGTGCAAATACCCCTGATATTTTAGGAGCTATTTTGAGCTAGTTTATTTTGGGTATGTAATTCAGGCAAGACTTAACTTAAAATAACCTTAGGGCTTAAGACTAAACATCTCTAGTACTAGCTGGAGACACTGAACAGACAGCGGCATACAGTCTCCAACCGAAATGTCCGCATTTCTAATTGCTTTCTAAATATAAAACCTTGAGAAACAGTCTTTTTGTGGTGATCAGCTGCTTTTGTGATCTGACACAATCTGAAGTTAAAATTGAGCAACGCCTTTCATGATCATTCTTGCTGGTGGACTATGTGTATTGTTAGACATAAAAAGAACACTCGGCACTAAACAAGAAGGACTCCCAGAGGAGAGAGCATCATGACAGTTGAAACAGGGACGGACAAAATGAAGAAAGGGATATTTTTAGACAAAGGTAAGATGAGAAGTCTGGTTTTCTAAAATAAGAAAGATGATGAAAGTCGGCGAAATGTACAAAGAAAGTGAAATTCAGAAATAAGGGGACAACCAAAAGAATACAATAACATAAAGGGGAAGGAGTGGGAGAAGAAAAAGATGGAGGTGAATCTATCCTAATGGACGATTGGATGTTGGAAACAGATTAGATGTGAACTATAAGGGTCGGGCTAATCGGGGGCCTTCAAAGCAGGGAATTCTGGGCAATTGTAAAGACTATTTGGGTTAAATAATAGACTTTTTCTTGATTACATTACAATTTCAAAGTGCTACAAGGTAAAAGTAGATAAATGCATCAATAAAAAATATAATAATAATAATATAAAGATATGAACAAAAAGCAGCAATGTTAATTAAATGTTATAGGTTCTGCTAAAAAGGAAAGTTTTAAGTCCTTTTTGAAAAGTCTCTGTCGTCTGTGGAGCCCTCAGATGGTCCCTGAGGGCATTCCACAGATGTTATAAAAAAAAAATGGAAAAAAAGACACAAACAGTTACATTCTAAATTAAATCTGGATAAATATTGTGTATTTAAATGGAAGAAGTTCAGTTCAACTACACGGAGAGGGTTTGGCTGTAAAAAGTTTTCAGAGGTCTCATCATTCGGTTCTTCCGGCTGCAGGAGGAATTGTGGCTCCCAGGAAGTAAATCATTAACACATATTCTGGGACGTTCCAAAAGTGATTATATTCTTCGGCGCGAGATTCACGCAGAATTGGAGACAATGTTTGGGACGAAAATTACTTTAACCTGGGATGAACTCCTCTTTGGGCTTCCACATTTGAAATTTCAAAATAAAATATGGCATAATGAGTGTGGTTGCTAAGAAAGCTATTAGAAAGAAATGGCTTGACTGGATAACCGATCAGTAGAGGACTGGTATAACGTTACGTATCAAAATCTTCATAATGGATGTTCCATGAAGGTTCCAGCAGTCAAATCTGAAGAAATGTGGAAGAAATGCAAAATGTTTATTTCCCTGAAACGCCTCTGCTTTGATTAAGTGTATGTCATTTACCTTCTTGTGTTTTTGTCTTTATTTGGATTGAATTGAAAAAACACCTCAAGTTCTATTTCTGTGTATAATTTTAATAGTGATAAAATAAAAATTCGGATCACTCTGTAAAAGTGCAAATTACAGATAACTTTGATTGTCCGAAAAGGGAAAAAGGAGAAAAAAAAAAATATATATATATATATATGTATATATATATATATATATATATACTCTTTCAATACATCGCCATCATCATTAACGTCTTTGATGTGAGATCGTAAAAATCTTTGCGGTATGGAATAGCATTAAATAGTTTACTAGAAGCCTGCAACGCTTCCGTTAAAGGATAGTGGACATCATAAAAGCATTATAGTGTCAAACCACTCAGGTGACGAAGATGAGGATTCCTCTTTGGCGATCTATATTTTATCTTTGTAGACTTTACATCTTGGTTTTTTTTATGTGCTTTGTTGGTGGTTTTGCTGTAAACAAACCGTTTTTAATGTCTTTAAAAGCGGGAGGCATCTCGGCTGAGACAGTTTTTTTTTTAAATTTTATTATTTCTTCTCTTTTGAATGAAGGGGCTCAGGATAAATTGGCAACCCTTCACGGCATGTGGTGCTCCGGGTAATCATGATATAGCTGAAATAATTCAGTAGACAAAATATTAGCTTCACCAACAAGCGGCTCCAGCCTATTTATTTTTCTGTAGATCGCAGAGACGGCGGCGGCGGCGGCCTCATGTCATCACTTCATCTGTTGAAGTCGGCTGTGGTCAAACTCTCTGCGGTGGTTACCTGTCATCAGCGATTCCGTTTTTCCTCCCTTCCCTGCTCATGTGATTTCTTTTCATCCGCATTTATTGGCAAATGTGAGCGTATGACAAGTTGATTAGAAGCAGTCAAACTTTTCCACCTCTCAGCATGATAAAAATAGATGATGAGGTAAAGCCACCCGCCGAAGGTCAGGTGACTTATAGAGGAAAAGAAGAGGGGGGATTAAAAGTTAAGGGAAGGCGTACATTCTAGACTATTTATTTTTTTTTTTTTCAGGTTAAGGAGTTTTCGATAAAATAAGCTTTTCAGGTAGTCATGGAGACGGGTTCATCTGGGTCGTTTGTTTTCCAGTCAGTATATTATATTTGTAACGTTTTCATGAATACTAGCTGACAAATTTTATCAGATTCTTTTTTTTTTTAATTTAGGCCGTAGTTATTAAAAATTCAACATATAGTATGTCATATATCCCCAAGTCAATTCTAATACCCAAAATTTGAACTAAATTGGACCAAAGGTTAGAAAGTTATGGATAAAAGATCAGCATTTTTTGTAAAAAAAAAAAAAAAAGAAGCTCACCCTAGTGAGTAAAATTTAAACTATTCAAGAAAAATACTACATATAAATAATATATATCCTCGAAGTCGATTTATATGCACCAAATTTGGACTTAATCGGTACAGAATTTTAGAAATTATAGCCTGAAAAGTTTTGGAAATAATGCCCAATGTTGGTGTTGAAAATACATATCAGACCTTTCCCAAAATCGATCCAGTTCTTCCTCAAACTACGGTGTAAGTAGGTGAAAAATTTGAAAAATAGTCCATGAAATAGTTATTTAGTGTTAACATGACGGAGCTACAGCGGCGGCGGTGGATGATGATGATGATGATGATGATAAAATATCCGTGACCTTCTTTGGGATGTAAAAATATGACAAGAATAAAAAGGTTGGAAAAAATGATGAGAGAAAACATCACAAACAATAACGAAAAAGGATAGAAGCAGTGGCAACGATGCATTCGGTTGTAAACTCCGGCACTCCGCTGGTATTCATCAATCATCAACCAAAGTGCAAAACAGGTAAAATTATCAAGAGCGACATGCTAATGCTAACAGTTTGGTATAACATGAGCCGCGGTTCAAACAAGAATAAACTGTGACTGATCTCAAAGCCCGATAGATTGTTTTCAAATGTCGGCCCATGTATTAGAACTAAATCTTTGGTTGGTTTTCAAAGCAAAGAATCTGAATTGACTGCCGACATGAGATCAACAACGTTAGACTTGTGAAATACAAACCGACCATGGCTGTTTCATCTTTTGCCCAAAAAGTCATTGCAGTTAACCGGATGTTCACGCATCTGACTCCACTTGGCTGAGAGTAGTGACTTCCTCAAGTGTCAACCCTCCGACAGTTAGGGCAGCAGAGAAGATATCCTTCTCGTCATGACGACGAGGCTTCAGGAGGTCACTGATGTTGGCCGAGAAAAAGTACCAACTATAAAACCCAAAACACGTGGCTCTTTAAACAGAGGAAGCAAGATGTTTATCCTGCTGCCGGTGTTTATGCTAAGCTAAGCTACTGCTGGCTGCAGGAAATGACTGATGGACAGAAATTGGAGTGCCATTTTAATATTATCATCGGATTCTTTGCAAGACAACCAAATAACCCATTTATAAAGCATCAAGTGATTCCATTAACATGTGGGTCACTTCCTCCAGGGCATGTAATTGGGTTCTCTGTGGAGGAGAAAATGAGGATTTCTCTGGCCTGCTAGCTTGACCCCCACATCCATCTTGAATTCTAACGAGCTGACAGTAAGATATCCTCTTAAACCACTGAAACGTATATATTCTCTCTTACTGTCTTAATCCATGCTGTTGTTTTTGCTGTTTGATTATGAACATTATGAATGTTAACTAAATGTTTTATATATATGTCCTGTAACTGTATGGCTGAACTTATTTTCAGTGTCTATTTCTGAATGAAAATTTGTCAGAAGCTGTTTATAATATGATCCATTAGCAGCATGTATATGCTAAAGAGTAAGGGGCCAAGGATAGAGCCCAGGGGGACACCGCCGGTCCTGAGGAACTCCTATTCGATAAGTAGGATGTTGTTATATGTTGGCATATTGAAGCATGTGAAGACTAACTAAAGAGAATTATGTAACTTGATACAACCAAAAGAGTCTATTAAGGGTCAAAAAGATTTATAAGAACAGGCTTGACCAAAAGGTCGAGCTAGTCTGAATAAAGTTGACTATTATCAATGGAATATAAAATAAATCTTGAAATCATTTTTTTAAATCAGATTTTCTTTCTCTGCTTGAAAACGTGCTTACCCAAATCATGTAACTTCATGGTAAATATAGATTGTCTTTGACAATATATCAATAAATGCCCCAAAGGACTACAATATGCAAAGAACACAGTCACATGGCAAAACTACAACCCGATGTAATTTACATAAAAACAGAGAAAAAGTATGTAGATTATTGCCAAAAGCAAACAGAAATCCTGACTCACTTAAGATCAGCCCCTCAAATACATTCAAGCTTGCTAACTGTATAGCACTGAGGCACAGATGTCAAAGGTTCAATCCCAAGAATTAGTAGATGATGTCATCATCCTACATGAAGTACTTCAGTTGATACACATTCAGGTCCATGTATGGCACTCTCTTTACTGACTGAGCCTTTGTAGTTTGATTTAAAACTGCAGATCAAAGCACCACTTGACTGAGTTTCAGAAAAATGGAGCTTCTGTGGACCTTCACGAATCGATCAATACCACAGCTAAGCTACTGAAAAAAGCTATTTCATTCACAAAAGAGCGATGCTGTATTCAAGATAAACCAGAGGGGCCATGACTTGAAGCGCTGCTACTGACAAAACTGGAAAGAAGGCAGGAAAGGCTGCAGACTATCCCAGCTGGCATTGGACTGAACAGTTGCCAGTTCGATACTGACAAGCATTCAAGCCTACGAGCAATTTAGAGTCACCCTTTCTCCTATGTTTGCATGTTTTTGGACCGTGGGAGGAAGAAGGAGGACATGAAGAAAACCCATGAACAACAGGGAGAACATGCAAACTCCAAACAGAAAAGTCCCAGAGGTGGTCAGAGGTGGATTTGGACCCAGAACCTTCTTGACGCGAAGCAACTGTGCTACACCGTGCCGGTGTAGCTGAAACCAAAGGTTTGTCCCCGAAAAGACCCCAATCCCCTGGGTTGTACAAGCAACGCCCTGATAGAACTCTTGAAATGAGATGTAAAGTTATGTGCCAGAACAGGACCAAGGGTAATGAAATGAATGACCTCACACTGCCTCCTCTGGCCTGCCTTCTTGCCTCCGTGACTCCTGGTACCATCTCTTCCCAAAGTAAACAACCTGATGTTAAAGTAAACAACTCATCGGAGCAGGCAACCTTCTTCTAGATTTAACTTTTTTTTCAATCATTTCTTCAACAGTAGCTCGTCTGTGGAATTGGACAACAGAAAATTAGCGCTTGCTTCCCAAGCGGATCAATCAGCCTTTGGCGCCCATGACCCTTTCTTAGGGTCACCAGCTGTCCTTCCTTAGACCACTTTGGTAGGTAGTTATAAGTGCATACCAGACCACCCAGCAAGTACCTCCTTGTTTTGGAGGTGTTATGAGATGCTCATAACATGTCAAAGTCCCTCAGATCCAGTACGTCCACTCAGAGATCAAGATGTTCACTTCCTGTCCGATATGCTCCACCCACTTCCAGGAGCCATAGTAGTGAGATGAGCCCTGTTCATCTGTCAGCGGTTGTAATGTTCTGGCTCATATGAGTATGACGCTTCAGTCAAAACACAAACAGCAACTCTACGGGAGCTTTAAACTTCTTTACTGCACATTGCTGTTAAAGCAGAAAAGATTTAAATAATACAAATGCACTGATCAGCCAGAACATTATAACCACTGACGGCAAAGTCAGCATAACACTGACTCTCTTATTTCAATTCCACCTGTCAGAGGGATATATTAGACAGTGAGTGAGAACACCGTTGGAAGACGGAAAAATGGTCACTCATAAGGATCTGAGAAGGGTTGACAAATTGTGACGGCTGGATGACCGGGTCAGATCGTCTCCAGAACAGCAGGTTTCTTGGGTCTTCCTGGCCTGTTGCTTTTAGTCTAACCAAACATATTCATTATGTCAGACAGCTTTAATCCCCTATGTCCGAGCCCCCTAGTGGCAGGGTGGGATTCTCTCTCTCTCTTTGTCTCTCTCCTCACTCACTCCTATGACACACTCCTCCAGAGCCAGTCTTGCAGAATAGCCTGTTTGTTTGGACGTGTCCAACCTGTCAAACCCACATGCCATGCGCTGGCGTCTGACACGCACAAATGAACATATCTCATCTGCGCTGGTGCCGCTTCTGGTTTCTGGATCCTGTTTCAAATCAAAGGGAATGTCAGAAAAAAGGAAATGGGGATAAAAAGAGGAGAAGAATAAAGAGCTTAAGCCAGAGTTTCCAGGAATCTCAGGTTTTGTCCCTCACGTCAATCAGTCTCCTTTCATCAGAAAGTCTGCTGTTGATTCTTCGGAGCTTACAAGTTGTTCGGCTGGAGCCAGATAAAATGCAAAGGGAGGAAGAGGAGGGAGGGAGGGGAGGGTGGGCTGGCACGGGCCACTGTTGCACAGTGGTT
The DNA here is from genome assembly GCA_009660295.1 of Lophius piscatorius. Classification (NCBI taxonomy): domain Eukaryota; kingdom Metazoa; phylum Chordata; class Actinopteri; order Lophiiformes; family Lophiidae; genus Lophius; species Lophius piscatorius. Next base: position 2,100 of record VRLP01000527.1, on the reverse strand, counting down.
GCTATGTTTTTTGGAATTACATCCTGGAGGCAAACTGCGATGAAATTCAGCTAAGTAAAAAATATAATCTGACTGGTTTTAACTCTTAAATGCCCTCATTGAGAAAAAACAACATGGAAAAATGATTTCTTTGCATATTTTAGTTTTAACTAGTTTGGTCAAGAATATTTTTAAACAATTTTTATCTTTATGATGAAATTTTGTATTTCGGGGAAACTAGTAATCAGATTACTTTTTTTAGTGAAGCATTTTTTATTAAAAACTATTTGACCCTTATTAGACTTTAATTTTGGTTGTATCAAGTTAGCCAGAAAACGATGAAATAGCACTCTCTCAATCGCTATATTATATAGGCAAGTATATAATATAGCGAGTATAAAGTATATAGGCCACTTTGACCTGTGGCGTCCTTCAGGGCTCTATTCTCGGCCCCTTACTCTTTAGCATACACATGCTGACACTGGGTCATAATATAAACAGGTTCAGTCACGTTTTTCAATTATAAATAGAAAAAAATAGAAATATAAAATCAAAATTCATGCTAAATAAACATCACAACCAGGCTAAAATGTATTCAAATAATATCGTCAGCGCAGTCACTATCAATAACGGCACGAAAGCGGAAAAAAGAGGCCATGTCCGTCCTTTAGACATGCTGTCCATGTAGCATGTTCACAGTAATGGGGACATAAATAATTTAGAAAAAACAGCCTCAGGCCAAACCAGCTTCTCAGCTCACCCCGGCTTTTGAAATCGATGTTTGAGGATGACAAAGCAATAAATAGCATTTTGGTCCGTTCGGGCCCGGCCTGTGAAAGGCCTAAGTCACTTCTGTGGAGCAGAGAAGTGGAGGGATTAACATGATGAGGAGATAAGAGAGCAGATGAGAGAGAGCAGACAAAGGGAGAGCTCATGGACGCAGGAGAGAGTGAGCATCAGAGGAGAAGGAGAGAGAGGCACTCACACATAGGAAGGGTGTCCAGAGATGGTTCTGGTTCCAGGAATAGCAGATGCTTCTTCTCAGCGTGAAGCGGTAGCTGTGGGAGTAGTTTAGTTTGGGCATTCCTGCGGTCGCCTCACTACTTTTCAGAAGTTGAGCACAACCGTATCTTTACAGCGGCGTCTGAGTGATGTACAACTTTGACCCTGCATGGTTGAGTAGGGTGGGACGCCAGGGTTCTTAGGCCAACCTATATTTTCTTAACTACATAAAATATATAGTGTTTCAGGTTTCGGTCTTTAAAACGGTATTATTAGTGAGCACCGTGTTTGAAGGCAGGTTTTGATTGTCTGGCTGACACGCCCTTCATCCATCTGACACACATGTCACATGTTTATGTCCCTGAATGCAGACGATATCAAGTTTAATAGGAAGAAGATATTTATACCTTTAGTTTTATTATCTATCTATTATTTGAGTCATTTATGAATGTGAGCAAATATATGTATATACTCTCCTTTGGTATGTATAGGTATATACTGTCATGTATGTGTATATACTCGTATGTATATATATGTATGTGTATATACTCGTATGTATATATATATGTATGTGTATATACTCGTATGTATATATATTTGTATGTGTATATACTCTGATGTATATGTATCAATATACTCTCCTGTATATGTATATATGTGTATATACTGTCATGTATATGTATGTATGTATATACTCTCATGTACATATATGTATATACTCTCATGTTTATGTATCTATCTATATACTCTCATGTACATATATGTATATACTCTCATGTTTATGTATCTATGTATATACTCTCATGTACATATATGTATATACTCTCATGTACATATATGTATATACTCTCATGTACATATATGTATATACTCTCATGTACATGTATCTATGTATATACTCTCATGTACATATATGTATATACTCTCATGTACATATATGTATATACTCTCATGTTTATGTATCTATCTATATACTCACATGTACATATATGTATATACTCTCATGTTTATGTATCTATGTATATACTCTCATGTACATATATGTATATACTCTCATGTTTATGTATCTATGTATATACTCTCATGTACATATATGTATATACTCTCATGTACATATAT